>PVLA01002449.1:11687-269531 GCA_004027455.1 Hydrochoerus hydrochaeris
CGCAGGGATCTTGGAATGTTTTGTACTGATAATTGTAATTTGTGTAGTTCACATGTGTATGTTTTTATGTAATGCTCAATATGGAGTCGAGGGTGGAGACTCCAGGGGGGTTGCTGGAGGCCCTCTAGATAACCCCTTTGTGAGGACTGGTTGTGGGGTTTTGCCTTCTGTGAGTAGTGTGAGAGAGTTTATGCGGGAGTTTTGGGTGGGAGAGCTCATGGAGGAGGATTTGCAGGGTTCCTGTGAGACAACTGCCCTGAGACACTGGACAGGCAGCCAAAGACGGGCAACTAGGACACATATGTTTCGCCACCAGCCGCCTAAGACAGGCACAGGACCAATTGCTGTCCTGCAGGCCCATGACGGGTAAGGCCTGGTTGGGTTCATATGAAGAGTCCTTGACCTAAGACAGGCACTGTCCTCACAGGGACTGCCATACTCCCATAAGTGATAAGGAAAACAATGTAGGGAGTGGCACAATAGCTTCACACATCTCTTCCTCCTGCAGGCATTCGAGTGCATCGGCTTACATTTCCCAAGCTAACTAAGTAACAAGATTGAGATGTAAAAAGAGTTAATTAAAACCTATTGTTTGGGATTGTCCCTGCCTGGCCCTAAGCCTGGGGCGCTTCCTGCTTGGGGCTGGGGGTGGCTGCCAAAGGTTAACAAATATATATTCCAGCTTCTAAAAAATAAAAGGGGATTCAGATTCACTCACAGACAGGTGTGCAGTGTCTTCTGTCTCTCACTCGCCGACTCCCTGTCCACCTTTGGGAAACCCTAGCCCTGCCACAGCTGGACTCCGGCAGTGGCTGCAGGATGAAGGGACCTCTGGGAAAAGGGTGCACTTCTGCAAAGCACTGAGAGTAGGTGTTCTCATCAGGTTGATCCTTTGGGGAGAAGAGGAGGAGGATGGAGGGGGAGGAAGAAGAGGAGGAGGAGGAGGCAAAGTCAGAGATAAGGGAAAGGAAGAATAAAGGGAGGATGGGGAGCAGAAGAGGTATGAGATGAGAAGAAAGAGGGCAGGCAGCTGATATGGCAGCTTTCTTCCTTTGCAGGAGGCCCAGAAGCCAGAGGAGGGGTCTGCATGTAGCCAGAACCAGGCAGTCTTCACTGAGCACCTCAGAGGAGGAACCTGCTTGGTGCTGCCGAGCTGAATTGGATGTTATTGGTCTGTGCTCTAGAATAACATTTTCCCCTAAAAGCGTGGTAACTGTAAAGAGATAGTGGGCAGCAGTCTAAGAAGAACTTGCTTAATTTCTTTGCAAATGAGTGCTTTCAGTAGTTTATCTGTGTTCAGATGTGTGGTTTCCTCATTCATTCAAGTCGCTGCCCACACTTAATCTGTGGCAAGAGGCGCCTGGGGAGGGGCAGGACCGGCAAAATCTTAGGAACCTGCACCGTGATGTAAGCCAGGAAGATAAGGAGAACCCAGTCTGGATTTCCTTGGTTTCCAAGAGTCTGATCAGCTGTTTGCAGCTTCCGAGGTACCAGCCCACCGAGCTGGCCGCAGAAAGCATTTGAGAAGTCATTCAGTAGTTTGGGTGAGTGAAACGAAGTTTCCCAAACAGTCTATGATGGAATCGAGAGAAACGCCATTTGGTCATTTTATGCTTCAATTTTTCATTATCCACATTTATCAAGCTTAGAGAGAAGCGAAGTGTACACTGCAGTGCACGCTGAAAACCTGCCGTACAAATTCAGTCAGCACCGACTGCTATGTATTTCTGCAGCACCTCGGCCCCCTTGTGTGGGGATCGTTTTCCTGATCAGTCCCCGTCCGCAGCATGCAGGGTTCGCATTGCCCGGGGAGACTGGCAGAGGCACACAGTGACATCCGATTTGGTTTTCTCCTCTGTCCCCGTCTCCCTCCATCTCCTGACACCTCCCCACTGGAGAAGGGTCGGCCCCTTCCCTCCCATCTCCTACGTGTTATGTTGCTCTTTAGGTACAGTTTGGGTTCCTCACACAGGACAAACCAAGTTCAAAGCATATGTTCTATCTTTTAAAAATCTTCAAAAGAAAACCAGTGATTTTTCCTTTAGTGAAAGAGTAAAACTAACGCCATTCTGTGCCTTATCCCCGCCGCAGCTGCTTACCCAGTGGACGCTGTGGAAGATGGTCTGGAGGGCCAGCAGGAGGCAGCGCGGGCTCTGGCTTACTACGCTTCCCTCCGGGACAGGACTGGACCCTCAGCAGAGACCTTCTGTCACCCCACGGGGGAGCAGGTAGGTGTGACGTTCTTCTCAAGTCTAACTTAGTGGAATGTCACAGAGGAGTGCTCTAGATTTAGAGCACAGAGCAACACAACTCTTCTGGAGTGAATAAATAATTCTACCTTGAAGAACAGGAGGCATCCTGGTTTGGGAACCCAGAAACCCTAAATTTGAGTCTGGTTGTGCCAAGCAGTGAGCCTGTGGGACTCCTATGTCTACTACTTGCTTGCTGTGTGACCTTGAACAAGTGTCTTACCCTCTCTGGTCTTGGGATTCTCATCTCTACCACTGGGACAGTAATACTACCTACCTCATAGTGGTTCTATGAGGATCAAATGGGATGCTGTATGCAATACCTGCCTGTCTCAGCTTCTGCATTTGTGCAGTGAGGGCCTGTTTCCTCTTTGGTCTTGAAGGCCTGACAGAGTCTGAACATGTTGTGATGTGGGATCCGGTTCCGTGGATTCTGATTTTTGCCTCTGACTCAGTGCGTCTGGGTAGGCACTGGGAAGGAACAGACCGAAATGCAGTGTCCTACCTGTTGGGCTGGTGGGACTGCTGGTAACATTTCAAAATCGTGTTATTTCTAGGACTCTCTCCCGCGCCACAGGAAGTAGCGAGAGGCTGTGACTCCTGGGCCATGTGCATCCGGCTCCTTCCTCTCGGATTTGGGGCCCTTCTGCTCAAAAGGAGACACAGATTTCTTGTGTGAGTCGTGTCACATCTCACCCCGACCAGAAATCCGCGCTGCCTGGCGGGCAGAGCTGGTGGGGAGGACAGGGGTCTGCCACGGTGCAGGGAAGCGGATCCGGAGGTAACTGCGGCCTCCCCATCACGAAGAGTTGGGGTCCCTGGGTGACTCAGGTTGATGGGTGGGGACGGAGGATGCTGTCCTCGCACGCTTTCGGCGCCCCCTAGTGGCGCAGCTTCAGAATTGCACAAGTGCTGCGTCAAGACCCGGGGCTTTGTCATAGCGAGCCGAGTGGGTTGCCGGCTGCCGCTGCTGGGTGGACAGAGGAAAGCAGAGGGCTGGAGTCAATCAGAAGGGCAGCGAAATGCAAGAGCTCGTCGGGAAGTTCTTTAAGACGCATGCAATCATCTGCTTTGCTTTGCTTTTTTCTTTCTTTAACTGGTCTTCTTTTGAGGCAGGGTTTCACTACATGGTTTGGGCTGGCCTTGAACTCACTTAGTAGCCCAGGCTGGTCTCGAACTTGTGGCGATCCTCCTGCCTCAGCCTCCTGAGTGCTAGGATTACAGGTGTGCGCCATCACTTCCGGCTCATACGCTTTTATTGCACGCATCTCTATGGGTCCATTTTTTTTGACTGTGTATCTAACCTTTTGTCATGCTAGGTGAGTGCTGATCAGTAAGCTACATTCCCAGCCTGCATGTTTGTTTATGGTTTTTACTCGCTCACCAGCAGCATGCTCAGTGAGCGAGTAAAATTATTGTCATTAGCAAAAACATAAAAGAAGACAGTTACTGAGTTAAGTTGTTTTGCTTCGCTAGAAACGCTGAAGGATAGGTGTCTGCTAAGGAAAATAATTTCATGAAAATGATGACTGGTTTCCTACTATTTTGGGGGTTCCCTACGAGACAGGAGTGATTTCCTGCCATTTAACAAAGTGCCTCTGTGATAGACCTTCTAGCTTTTAGCAGGTTTCACTTTTCTTTTTGTATGCAAAATTTCTCAAAATAGAAAGAAAGCCGAAGAGCTTTGAGCATGTATCATGTTACAACACGCTGGTGCTGTCTTCCTAATGAGCTCTTTTCTCCAGTCCTGGGGTCACCCTGTCACATTTCAGACACAATAACACTTGCCCATGTTTCTGGTCGTAAAACAGTGCCTATTGATTGTGTGACACTTTGGAGCCAGGATTAAGGAAGAGAAAATTTACCACCATCTCTGGTTGACCACTGTAGATGGCTTAATGCGTTTCCTTTCTGAACGCAGTGCTGTCTGTAATAAGCATCTGCCCGGGTTGGTGAACACTTTGTGGACATTGTCTAGTGACCATCCTGCGGATGACCTCTGCAGGACTCTTCATGAAAGTGACCTCTGGAAGGGGAGGAGGCACTGAGACATTTATGGGTCCCGGGATTTGTTAGGAAATAGTTCACTGAAACTGTAGAAGCTGCTGTAAACTTTTACAAGCAACTTGCCTGCCTGCTCAAGTAACACATTCTTTTCTAATTTCCTCTCCTCTCCTCAGTTTTCAAAACAGACTCAGTAATGCGATGTGCTGACCTTTCGCTTTAGAGGGTGGGATCAGAGGGTTTGATGGCCACAAAGAGGGCCTTGGATGAGGGTGCTTGAAAGATGGGACAGTTCCAGTGTTAGACCTCTGTTCCTCTCTGGTCTAAGTAAACAGGTGGCCAGAGTTGAGCCACCTTGTGGCCACAGGCGTGGGGCTGAGCCTAGAGGCTGCAGAGCTGCTGTATATTTCTTGAGAATGATTGCAGGGAGCAGAGCTGGGGCAACAGGCAGCCTGGTGGCGTCTTGGGTGGCCAGCAGCTCTTAGGAAGGACAGGCACAGAGCGGGGCGAGGCGGGTGTGTCGCCCTTGCTGTTTTAGGCTGAAGCCCGAGGAGGGTTAGGATGGAGAAGCCAGCTGCAGTGGGCAATCTGAAGGATGGAGTGCGCGGGCCCTAGGGTGTTTGCCAACAGACTAGGGGTTTAATCAACTTGTGTAGGTGGGCAGGTGACCATGGGATGGGGTTTAATGGGCAGACAACCTCTGCCGATGAACTCAGAGTGGGTAGGGTTTGTGTCTTTGTGTTGCCTGCGTCTTATTAAACTAACTTCTGTGAGTGCTCTTTTGGTGAATTCTGTGCTAATGAACTGTTCAGTGATTTCCTGTGCCCTTGGTATGATGAAAGACCACAATGGTTGTTTTATTATGTTTTTCAGGTTAAACTTGAAACTTCATCTGTTTGCATTTGCACTGTTCACCGAGATGAACCTAAACACAAAATACTAGTTTTGGTTAATCCCCGGGACACAAGGACAGGTTGGTGGCTGTTCATGGATAGTGTGCATGTCTCTCTCACTGGGTGTGTGTGCGTGTGCATGTGTGTGTGTAGTGCTGGAGATCACATGTCACACACTCTAGGTGAGCACACTGAGCGAGCACACTCTAGCCCTTCCTTTCTCTTTTATTTTGAGACATGATCTGGCTACATTATCCAGGTTGGTCTTGAACTTGGGATCCTTCTACCTCAGCCTCCTGGGTAGCTGGCATTACAGGCATGTGTCACTGTGTGTGACACCTTGCCCTTGCTGTCTTAGAAAGAGCAGCTGTAGGAGGATGTGCACTGCAGGGGACACCGGCTGTGCTATGGCCACGGCCCTGTGAGTTGAAGGGACTGTTCCCATTCTCCAGGTGTAGAGGGGAACGGGACCTTTCTGAGTGGTCAAGGAGCTCGCCCCAGGCCACACAGCTAGGGTCCGGAGGGGAGGTGGGGCTGGAAGTGATGATTGAGTGGGTTTTTTTTTCTTGGCAGTGACTTCTATGCAATCTGTAGCTCATTTATTCTCCCTGTGCTTTACGAAGAGCCACTGTGATGAGTCTGCCTCCTTGGCTTGCACAAGAGGCTCTGTCCTCTGCCTCTGGGGCTGTGGCCCGGGGGCTGCAGGAGTGGGCAGGATGGGAGGTGAGGAGCCAGGGCCTGGTGTCCACCCTAGCCCACAGCACCTGGGAGGCAAAGGGAGACCCCTTGTTGCTGACCCGACCTGGCTCATGGTTTAAATTTAATCCTGCTTAGTAATTTTTCACTTTTATTATGCTGCTCTGGGTTTTACAGTTTTCTTACAAGAGTATGAAGTGGTTTCCTGGCAAGGCCTAGCAGCATTTTCATCTGTTAAGCCTCCTTTGGTGATTGGCTCCTGGTGAAAGTTTGGAGTTAGCGGATTTTGTTTTTGTGGCGCTGAGGCTGGAGTCCAGAGGGCCTCATGCAGGCCGGGCCATGGCTCTACCACTGAGCTGCACCCCAGGATGGGCTTACAAGGTTTTAGCTCCTGCTCCCCACCTCCTGTGCACCCAGACTTTTGCCCATCACCTGTGGGTACATCTGAGTCTTCACTCAGAGGCTTTTCTGCTGCACCAGTTTTGCAAAGCTCAAGGTATCTTTCGGGGAAGCTATACGGCTTGGAGTCTGTCCCTCGCGCCTCTTTTGGTGTTAACTGTGACTCACACAAGTGTTTAGCTAGCTGTCCGGAGGTCTTTGACTTCTAGACAAGGCCTTCTCGTTGCTCCAGGGCTGAAGCAGGCTGAGATTGGGTGGCGGTGTTCCTATCTCAGAGCAGCAGAGCATTGAGTGTCACAAATACATGGGCTGTAGCGACCATGGGTTTCTGATACTGCCTGGAGCATGTGGTTCCATTTCCAGCTTAGAAAAAGTAAAAGATGTACCCACAGGAGGCCCTCAATGCGCAGATTGTCAGAAACTTTGAAATATTTTTACCCGTTATAAGAAAATATCCAAATATCAGCTGCCCTCCCCCTACACCCCCTTTCTGGCATTTAATAATATTCTGGTTATAGGTCTTTAACTATAATTTGCATAATGTAAACATATGACTGACTCTTCAAAATCTGTTTCCTATTTGTCCTGGACCTAATTTTTTGGGTTAATTTTAAGAATGTACTGTAATAAATATTCATAAGTGCTAGGAAATCTCACTGTGGACCCTTTCTCATTAATAGTGCTTAAAATAAAGTTCCCAACTGTTTCCTGCCGCTGTGGGCTCCGTTGTGTTGGCTATAATTCTGCAGAGATTCGAAAAGGCACTCAGGTGTTCCGTTCCTGGAGCCGTGCGCCCTTTAATCTGGTATTTAGGAGCCCCTCTAGTTCTTTCCCAAACGCATCGCACAGATGGTGTGACTTGAAAGGCATGGACCTTGCAGCCTCTGACGGTCCAGGGACCGCTTCACAGCTTGACAAATGCATCAGCTTCCAGACCTGGCCGTGATGGGGGAGAAGGCTGTCACTGCTTGCTTCGTCGTTTTGAGTTCTGTGTCCTAAGGCCAAGAGCATTGGTGTGACTTAAATGGGAGCTAAGGGGACCAGAGGCTGTTTGATCAGCTCTGGGTAGGAGCTAATTATTGAAAAGCGGGTTGAATACATCGCTGCCACTTCCCATAACCCTGAGAGCAGATGGAAACTGTCATGGAATGTGAAGCAGTCCGAGCTCACGCAGGTCGGCTGTGAAGTTTCCTTCCAACTTTGCCCTTTTGGAAGCTCGGAAGGTGGTTGGTGTTTTGGTCTCTGTGCAGCCCCTGCTTTTCTGGCTAGAGGCTGGTGTATGTTCCCCAAGGGGCCCCGGCTGAAGACCCTCAGGAAGCACCCTTTTCCCTGTACCTTATAATAGCCTCACCCTTCACTTATTTCCCTTGTTAATCATTCATTGATCTCAAGGGTTTTCAAAAACTAAAAAATAATTCCCTACTATCAAAAAAAAGAGATGCAGCCTTTGTAATGAGCTTCCATATTAAATCCAAACCACTTATCCTGGCCGCCTTTTACTTCCTTTCTTTCTGTGCCTGGCACATGTAATCAGGCAGACCTGGACTTTGGTGTCTAATAAAGCAGATGTGGTGTCTTGAGTCTGTCCACTGGGTGTCCCGGATGAATTATCTGGGCTCCCTGGGATTCAGTGTCAGCATGAGGAAATGTTACTGACTTCCTGGAGCAGCTGTGAGGATGAAGTGACATACAGCAAGAAGCCCGATGCCCTTGGTCATCCAGCAGACTGTGTGTCTCATGAGAAGCTGAGCCTCTCCAACTTCAAAACCCAACATGCAGACCGCTCAAATCCTGAAACTGTTCGTGCACCAACAAAACACTATAAAGTGGAAAGTTCTACGCTATGAAACTTTGTTTCAGGCACAGATTTCTTAGATACATAAATTGATTAAGTACTTTATTAAAACTATTAAGTATAAAATTGACTTTAGACTGCACATAAATGCATGTAAAATATAAATGAATTTCATGTTTAGACTTGAGCCCTATTCCTGAGATAGCTCATTATGTACACTGCACGTGTTTCTAAACTGGAAAAAAGTCCAAAATCCAAAACACTTTGGTCTCCAGCACTTTGGATAAAGGATACTTAACTTCTATATGTAAATAAGCAGCTTCACTGCAATGCAGGTCATACACCATATAATTCATCCATTTAAGGTATAATTCAGTGGCTTTTAAAATTATATCCCCGGAAGTGTACATCCATTACCACAACCAATTTTGGAAAATTTTCATCATATCTGAAAGCAGCCTTTCTTCCCTTATCTGTCACTTATTTCTTCCCTCTGTCCCTTCAGCGACTGCCACGTTACTTTCTCATCTATGGCTTTGCCCACTCTGGATATTTTATAGAAACAGACCATATAATATATGGCCATTTGTGCTTGACCTCGTCCTCGAAGGATATCTTTCCAAGGGTCATCCAACTCAACATGTTTCAGCACTTCATTAATGTTTGTGCCCGAATACTATTCCACTGCCCAGCTACTTAAAATATCATCTTTTCTTTTGGTTGACTCATCAGTCAATATATATTTGAGTGTTAGTACATTTTGAGTTAGTTAGTGCTAACTTCTTGTGTAGTTTGTGTCATTTGAGGTTTTAAAAATGTCCTTTATATGTAATGCAAGTGGTTTAAATGACTATTTTTACTCATGTGATTAATATCCCATTACAAACACACTCGACTCATTAGCACACATATCTGGTTAATCCCTAAAGAGATTTCATGAGACTTTGTGAAACACGTACCTGAACATGAGAATAGATGGAAATCTGGTGGGCTAAAAATGATTTATGTCTGATTGTTCTCGTAACACTAGCCTAGGATCGCCATCAAGCAAGGAAGAGAGGCACTTAGCTTTATTTGGTCTTGGTGAAGTTGGGCTAGCTTTAAACCCCGTCTTTCTTTTCTAGGTGCTCAGAGACTGCCTTTCATGGTTTACTCCAGACCTCTGCTGGGTAGGAGGAGATGGCAAGTGGGCCAGGCGTTAGTTGGAGTCTCCTTGCACACTAATTCACATGTGAGCCTTCTGGTCCGCCCAGTAATCACTGCAGCTGTCAGGTGGAAGAGGGCGCACCCGCAGGGTCGCAGCTCAGCTCTGCCTGCTGGGATATGAATTCACTGAGTCTAGAGGCAGATATCTTCTTGTCTTTCTGCTCTTTCTAGCTGTCTGCTGTGCTCCTAACTTGGAGGCCACTGGCATTCTCAGTGAAAGTGGTCCTCTCTGGCCATCACAGCTTCAGACCTTTCTTCTTTGGGGTCTCCCACTCCAAGTCTAGCAGCCTCCCCAGGAAACTTACCCTTTTAAAAATGTGCTTGTAGTACAAAGGATTGAACCCCAGGTTTTAGCACTGACTATTTTGTGTTTGTGTTTGAGACAGGGTCTCACTAAGCTGGTAAGCTGGTGGGCTGGGTGTGGATTTGCTGTCTTCCTGCCTCACCCCTGAGTGCTGGGGTTACAGGCACCTGTTACCTCGCCTGGCTTGGCTCGGCTTTTGAGCACTTGCTCAGACTGTCTGAGCTTACTCAGTGTCCAGGCCTGTCCACTTTGTTTTTTATGGGGTTCCCTGAGACCTGGGATCCAACCTTGGCTATGCGACACTTTTTTCACTCCTTCACATGGTGACAGTTTTGTAACCCAGAGAACTCTCTGATGGCAGCCCTCTCTGTGAGCTATACATGTGGGTTTTCTAGACCATCTCTTCCTGTTGTCCTTGTCAGAAAACTTGTTGACCACCTTGCCAGTTTTCTTTCTGTAGCTGTCTTTCTGACAATATAGTAAGTCCCCAGCTTTGGACATTAGAGCTGTAAACTTTCACAGGTACAGGTGGACCTCGCATCACAAACACTGGCAGATACGAGTGCATCACACAAGCAGCTCAGGGGTCTGCGGACATGGTCGCAGTTGTGCTGCTGCGTGATTACTGTACAGTGAGGCAGTGGACAGCAGTACAGTGCTCAATCAGAGCCCAGGGTAACCAGAAGCAAAAGGAAAAGCAGGGATGGTGTGGAGGCCAAAGCCAGGAAGTGCAAAGCAGTATCTGCAAATGTGCATTTGTGTCAAAGGTGCATAAGATTCTTTTTGTCAGACTTACAAAAGAATCCGACTTAGGGATATTCTCCCAGAATGGAACTTGTTCATAAGCTGGGCACTTACTGTACTGATCATATGTTCTACCCTATAAAACCAGTGGTCAGATAATCAGAATTTGGAGCTAAGAATATCCCAGAGGATGATAAAGATGGCAAATTGTCGTTCAGTCACAGGAGAGGGACAGGATGCTGCCATAGTTCTACACAAGTTTCCGGTGCAGAGGGCTCAGGGCTGGAAGGAGGTGGGCGCTATCTGTGGTCCTTGGAAGGAAGGTGGCTGCTGGGTGTGAGGTCTAAGAAGCTGCCCACCCCCCGCCCAGTGAACTCTGGCCTCACTTCCTGTTGTCTGGGCTTAATGCCAGGGTTCACGGAGACTGACTCCTCTTCCCTGCAGGGACGGGGACTTTGGGCCCAAAGCATCAAGCCCTCCGGTACTTCAGAGCAGCTCCCTACCTTGTGGACTCCAGCTGTGAGTCCTGCCAGTGCCTTCCTTGCATGTTTCCGGGTCTCTCTTCACGAAGTCGTCCTATTATACTCCCAGCTTTTGTCTGCTAGGTAGGCAGAGTAGAAGGAGCACAGACTTTGAAAGATGCCCAACCCCAATGCCATGGCATCCTCTCTGATGTCACTAGGCATCTTTCAAAGTCCGCCTTCCTTCTACAGACGTGACTGTGCTCAGCAGAATGCCCTGCTGTGATGGGAAGGAGGGATGCATGGGAGGAGGTGCGGCCAGCCCACTCCCGTGAAGCCTGCTGACAGCCAGGGAAGGATGCTGCAGGGAGCCAGGCAGGAAGCGGGGGCTGGAGAGCCAAGGGCACCGAGGGGGCATGGGGTGAGTGAAAGGCGAGGGTGGAGGGTTTTCCTTGGCTGAGAATTTGGAGCTAGGTATGTCCCAGTTCTGACCATCTGACCACTCGTTTTATAGTGGTGCCGACGCTCACTGAGCTTGGTAATTTAGAAGGATAATTTAGGAGACTTGTGAGGAGTCACTGAGCGAGTGCCTGAAGAGGCAATGGGACAGCAGAGGCAGGGAGAAGTTAGATTTGGCTGTGGAGAGGAGTCTGGCCCCAGGTCCTCCCCTAGGGGGCGGATATCACTTCACAGCTGCAACAGGCCACACTGTCCTGGTCCTGTCACTTGCCGTGTTTGGTCAGCTTAGGTAGACCATAGGCTCTCTGAAGCTGTTCAGGTCTTCTGGGCTGTGCTAGGTGGCTGTCACGGCCCTGGATGTTTGGCAAATGCTCCTTAGCTCTGGGGAGCCATGGGGTGTGGGGGTGCCCAAGATGAAGAAGCAGAAAGCAGGGCATTTGGGCGAGGAGGACCAGAGAGACAGATCTTGCAGTTGTTGCCACACGCTGACATCTCTGATTAGAACATCCAAGCCTGCAACCAGCTCCAGGAATGTCTTGTGACCACGCATCACACTCGCCTGGCAAATTGCTCCTAATTTATTTACAGTTTTGGTGACTGCACATCATGTGCACTGTGAGGAAAATCAAGCAGGAAATCGAAAAATGATGATTTCTTCCCAGAAAAACATGCCCGTTATAGCTTGGAGTGACAGCCAGAGAGTCGGGCAGACATTCAGATGAAAGGAGAATCGCCCCGCAGCCTGACTTCCGAGGGCCCTCTGGGGCCAGGAGGGTTCGAGTCCCCCTGAGCTGCCTTGGGGCAGGTGAAGAGGTATGAGAGCGGGTGGGTTGTGCCCACAGTGCCTTGGGAGCTTCCTCAGAATGGGGAGGTCCTTTTTGGGGTGTCTCTCAGCCTAGTACAGGGTTTTCTGATTTGGAAGATGGGTTGGGGATGGAGGCTGGATTCGGAGGGGCTGTGAGCTTCTAACCCCTAGAAAGAGACCCGTCTGCCAAAACAGCCTCCGATTTCTGTGAGGTGAAGGAGAAGGATGGGGTCACCCCAGTTCCATCTGGCAGGACGAGCCTATCAGCTCCACTCCGTGAAGTGGGAAATCTATGTGGCTTTGAGAACTGAGGCTCCACAGACTTGCAGACACCAGGGATGCAGAGTGGGGATTCTCCAGATACCACTTAGCCCCGCCCTTCCCCGTTAGCAGGCACCCTGTTAGTCCCCGTGGTCCTGCAGACATCGCGTCTTTCTATTTCAGCCAGTGTACTCTTTCAGAATACTGCAAAGGCAGGTGCCAGCCTGAGGCGTGCCAGATCACCCGGCCATCTGCCCCTGAGGAACCCTGTTTAGGTCAGTTTCAGAGCTGGGGGCCAGCCCTGGCCAGAAACTCGGCCTCATTTCCATACCTGCCTCTCGACTGCTGATGCGCCTGGGTGGCTGTAGGTGTGACCAGCGTCCTCAGTCACGCAGCCTCCAGGGTTTTGTTTTTGTTGGGCCACCAGGGGAACAGATCAGGACGCTGTTTGCAGAGACAGCAGTGTGCTTGAAAACACATGTTGGCGATAGTTTGGGATTTCCATCTCCATTCTCTGTTGATTTATGACCCTTACTATGAGTTGGATGTAGAAATAGGGAACATGGCATCTCACAGCAACATGTCATTGTTACAAAAAGACTCACGGTATTTGGAAAGTGGGGAATGCTTCAAGGAGAATTTCCTCAGTGCTGAGGACAGAGTCTTAGTCTTGCAGGACAGGGAGGGGCAGGGGTGCTCCTTGGAAACACATGGAAGGCTTTACCTCCAGAACCAGGGGAGGGCTCTGTACGCTTCCCCTGGCCCTGAGAAACTTGGTGTGTTCAGCTTGGCCCACCCTGATGACTTTAAGGGTCCTTTTTTTAGATGGATTGGCTTTGGTGGGGGCTTCCTTTTGCCCCAGCATCTTGCGGTTTAGCTGTACTTCAGGACCCAGGCGCTCCAGCACTCTCCCGCCCTGTCCCTCGAGTTAAAATCTAGTGGCATGAAAACAAAATCGCTTAAGGCAAGAGATGCCTGAGAAACACAGGAGGCCGAGGCGAAAGTGCGGCAAACCAGATGTTTCCTCCTCCATGACAAAGAGGCACCCGAGTTCGTGGGCATCTGGGGGAGTGTTTTCCTTTAAGGAAGACATCTGTATGGAAATGGTAGCCCGAGTAATGCAATGTGACAGTTGCTATGTCAACTAGCGTATTTTTCCCCTCCCCTCCAATTATTGACCAGCTTGGTCAATGTTGCATAAAAGTCATGCAATGCCATGGAATGTGTTTATGTGCCGGCCTCCGCCAGAACTTTCCAGCATTTTTTTCCTTACATGTATTTTGCTATTGAGAAGATGGTCTGTCACTTTGGTTTAAACGTGGTTTTTTTTTTTTTTTTTTTTTTTTTGAGCTACATATTTCTTAGATTTGTAATGGGGCAGTGGTGGCTGAGACTCCAGGGGAGCCATGTAGAGGGAAGGAAGGGGGAGCAAGGACTTTGCTGTGATGAAGGAGAACAGGCCATGGGGCAGGGTGTGAGCGATTTGCACTGAGCTCGGGGTGAACACGCACGCGCGTGTAACGTGTGTCTCCCTGAGTTTTACAGTGATGGCCTGTTTTCTCCCAGCCCTGGGCTGTGTATCCAGTCGCCTGCTGGCCACCCTGTCCTTGCATGTCAAGGCCGAAATCCTCCCTCTCCATAGCTGCCCTTCAGTCTTCCTGAAGGTATCTGCGTCATCGTCAGCTCAAGCTTGGGAGCCAGTTGCCTGCTCTGCTCTCCCTCCCCTCTACCTAGGCTCAGCCTGACTCCTAGTTTCTTTCTGCCCCTGCAGTGCTGCCCTCCCTGCCAGTGTGGTCGCTGTGTCTCTTCGTCTCTTCCTCTGGCTGCAGCCCCACGGTCTCCCCATGTCCTCCCTGCCTCCAGCATCACCCCTGCTCTAATCCGTTTTCCGCACTCAGCATGACGGTGATTTATTTTCTCTTGAAGACTCTGTTTTAGAGCGGTGTTGGCGCATGCCTTTAGCTTCCGCAGTTTTCGGTTCAGGAAGACTCCGAGGCTGCCCGTGTACCTTCTGCCCATGGCCCTCACAGCCTCGCTCTTTCTCCATGCTGGCTCCACAGCGGGGCGTTTTCTGCAATCACTGAACCCACCCAGCTGCATCATAATTACATGCGAGCCCTGGTTTACATTAGATTCCCTGCTGGTGTTGTCCATTCTGTGGGTGGGGACAACTGTATAATAATTATGTCCATTATTATGATATACAGAAGATGATCCTCTTTTCCAATAATTGTGCGCATATGTGCGTGCAGAGGATTGAATTCAGGTCTTTGCACATACAACCACACATTTCACCACTGAGCTATACCGCCAGGCTTTAAATAACATAGTTTTTTCAATTGTGAAAGGACTAGTTCTTCCCACCTGGGTGAAATCACATGGTCCCTTTCTAAACCATCACTCTGGTCACATCTGTTATCTGCTTGGCTTCTTCAAGTGACTTCTTAGCCTGATATCTTGGCTGCACACAAGGAAATCTCCATGTCCAGAGCCTTGTCCCCTGGCTGGCCACCCTCTGTCCCAGGCCAGGTCTTATAACTCTGCTGCTGACCCTCCCAAACTGCCCCTGGGCAGGATCCTGGTGGCTTGCTTGTGTCCCAGTGTGGGGTTCTGGCTGGATGGCTTGTCATCACTCTGCTGGACTGAGACTTTTGTCTTGCATCCCTGGTGCCAAGTTCAATGCCTGGCGCTTAGGGCTTGCTGAGTCCATGGCAGGTGCCCCTCACCATCTTGCAACATAAAATAGGCCCTGGAGGCCTCGGCTCTGCTCAGGCGTCCCCTTGCTGGCCTCTCCTTTCTGGGCCAGAGCCTCGACCTGTCCCCTCCTCAGAATTTCTGTCTGATTCTGGCTATGCACTCTTGTCTCTGTCCCTTCTGTACTTAGAACAGAGGCTACTGCTACACAGAGGCCAGCTCGACTGAATTTATTCTGCTTGGTGTCCAGGCCCTCTTCTCTCCTCCTGGGAGCTGGCATTGTCCCCAGTGAGGGTCCACACCTGCGTCCTTGAGTGGATGGAGCAAGTGCTTTGCGTATCACAGCCACTCAGTGTGGCCACTGCACTGGCAATGCAAGCAGAGCAAGAATGGTGACCTCTGACGGGCCTGTGTGGCACTTTGGTGACTCCTGCTATTGTCTGTGCTGGGACAAGACAGAGGGACAGCAAATGCAGCTGCAGGAGCCACCATCCCCTGCTGGATGCTGCTAATTCATTCCTTGTTGCGTAAGGCTGTGGCCTCAAAAGCCTTCCCTGTGCAGTTCTCCTGGCTGTCATGGCACATCCATGCAAGGTGACAGATGACAACCAGGTCTGTCTGACCTGGCCTAGGGGACAAAAGTGCTATTCCCCACCCCCAAGATCATTGTTTTGTCTATCACTTCAAAAAGATTCAGATCAAAGGCACTTTGGTTGCTCTAAGAAATTGCAGGTGGGATAATAGACTGCAGAATCATGTTGGGAGGTCCTGGGCCTGCTATGGTCCTTGTCTTAATCGGATGCTGTGTCCCCACAGCAATGGGAGGAGAGATGGGGGAGTGTGGTGATCAGCTGAGAAAACAGAAGGCTTGGGGGAGGCACAGTGTGAGATGCTTGCATCACGGAGGGAAGAGGCAGAGTGACAGACAATATTCCGTGAAGATGTGAGCAGAAAGGTGATGGGGGAGAGGGGCCTCCAAAGGGAGAGACGTGCATGACAAAGCATCTTCCGTTGTCTTACAGACCGTGGAAATATCAAGGGCTTTTCATATTCTTTGCAACCCCAGAGCAATGTTTGTTGGAACAGGTGGCAGAGGATGTTTCTAGAAGCCACCAGAAAGCTTCTGGTAACTGAGGAATAAGAGTTTCATGCAATGAACTGCCTCACCAAACCTGCATGGCCACAGGGGAGAGGGCGTTGTGGTCTGCATTTATCAGACTGATGGACCAAGGGCCTGGGAGGGCGAGAGTTTAGGTCACACGGTGAGTAACAACAGGAGCTGGAATTTGAGTCTGTCTGGCTTTGGAGTCTGAGTTCTGTTCCCTGCACCAAGTACCCAGGGCCATCTCTAAAAGGCCTCATGCTATGTTGCTCTCCATTGGACTGAAGTCCTTTAGGGGCATAAGATTAATGAAGCCAGTGTTTTGTGGAGCTGGTGTATTTGTAACTGTCTTTTCCTTATTTACTTCCTGTCCAGCTGGGCTGGCTGCTTGAATTGCCCTGAATGTGGCCTTGGTCATATAGAACTCTGGGCGCTGCCCATGGCTTGCGATACTTTCCCCATCCTCTCGCCTGATGAAACCTTCCCCAGTAATACATAGCCGGTAGAGCTCTCTGGGGACACGTTTGCAATTCCCCTCAGCAGAGAGGGCCCTTTCTGGGTCTTCATGACAGTCAGTTCCAGGACCCATCACACCTGCCCTGTGTTGGAGCAGCTTGTTTAGCTGTCTCTGAGGCTGCAGGCTGCCAGCTCCCAGGGGCCAGGATGCAGGCTTATTCATCACCCCTGGGGCTGAGGGTAGCACTGCTCATGCAGTAAGAAACTCAGCCAAGCAGAGCTGAATTCAGTTGGTTTTGCTGCATCCCGGATGAATTCAGGCCACAGGGAGTTCGCTCAGGGACCTCACTGTCTTAACTTGTTTGGGAACCTTGGAGTGTCATGGGATAAAATCCATTACTGACATCTTTATGGTCCTTGTCACCTGTCACTCGGAGGGAGAGAGAAATTAAATCGGCACAGCAAGGCTGGTTTTTCACAGTGCTTTGTTGACAGCTCCAAACACTGTCCATCCTGCTGCCAGTGTCCCCTGCCCCCTGTCCCCAACCCCTGGGTGGTGGGAATAGAAGATGCTGCTCCAGAAGGTATCTGCCCTTTTTAAAAAGCACTAATATTGTGGTTTCCATTTTCAAACCCTGGCAGTGGGCTGATTCAGGATGTTGGCAGCCATGCCCTCGGGCTGGCTCTGTGGCACTTGTCAGGCCCCCGGATTCATCATTTGTCCTTGCTGGGGTGGGGACAGCTTCTGCCTGGGCATTGTACCATCTCTCCTTCCAGCCTCCTCTGGTTCGTGCACCCTTGATCAAAAGCTGCTACTTTCTAGAAAGCTGATTCCGTTTTTAAGCATTGATTTGTTTTGAGGATGGTTGGTTTTGAGGACTGTTAAATTTGATTGGGCTTCACTTTTATTGTTATGTATACTTCGCCGTTTAAGTGTGTTGCAAAAAAATAATAAAAACACCTCAATCTATTTTGCAACAATGTGTGTGACTAATTAATGCTCTGCAGTGCACCCTGAAACTTCCAGGTAACACAGAAATATGTTTTCTGCTTGAAACTATATTAGTAAACTGAACATCTGCATTATAGGAACACAATCTATTAGTAAACCAAACATCTTTTTTGTTGTTGTTGTTCATGTTGTTAAACAGGAAGATAATATGGCTTTATAAAGTTCATGTAAGTGCATGTAGATGCCATTTTGGAAATGAGTTACATAAATGAATAAATGAAGGCAGACGTCAAGCATTTAATTGGCCCTTCTTTCCCAGCTGGCTCTAGGAAACTTGGAACCACCGTCAGAGACGATAATTCACCACCAATATGAAACTGAAACAGGGAGTTAGATGCTGTTGATTTTCGGAGAGGAGCAGCTGACTGTAGCCTGGTGTTCTCGGCATTGTCTACTAATGCTTCTCAGACACCAGAGTGAAGTACGGCACCTCACCTGTAATGGCCACAGAACTTTCTTGAAATTGCAAACCTCATACTAACTGTTCCAGTGAGCTTTGTCTTTTTCTCCTATTTTTATTTTATGACCCCCCCAAGATGTCATAACAAAATAATAAGAGAATAACAATGGTTATACATTGCATGTCAGTATCTTCCAAGTAGTTACTCAGAGACAAAAAAGAGTGTCTCACAAAGAATCACAGATAATAGCACAAAATTGTCTCCTCAATGAGCTAAGACAGACTCGCAGCATCAGTGAACGAATCAGCCTTATTTTTGGCACCATGCTGAAACCATCCTCTAGCTCGGCCCCTAAAAAGGATTGATGGCGAAGATACATCTTGGAATTCCAGGACCTCCAGGCTCAGATACTTGGCTTGAGAAGCAGGCACAAAAATGATTTAAGAAAAGTCTTTAAAATGGTACTGGGAAACAACCACGGTAACTTTGGTATTTAAAGTGTAATTCTCAAGCAGGGAGAGAGGGGTGCAGCGCTGAGAGAAGGAGGCTGAGGCCATGGAGGAATTGAGAAGGCATGGGTCAGTGGGGGAGACTGAGGCAGGAGGACAGAGGAGGGGCTGTCCCAGCCCTCTGTGGAGGTGACCACAGGGCAGCAGAAGGGGCTGATGGGATGTGGTGACTGTAGCATAAGGAAGAGAAGGAACCCTGAAGGAAAAGCCGGAGGGGGAGGAGGATGCAGACAGCAAGGAATCGGTTCACTGATGAGGATGCTGACACCTACCTGGAGCCCACGGTGTGCCTGGAGTCCTGACACAGAATTTCCCAGCCAGCTCTGGTGACTGATTGGGGTATTATAATGGGGAGCCTAGGGCTTTGGGTGGCTGCACCCACAGTCTGAACTTCTGAGTGCCAGGACCCGTGTTCAAACTTGACCCAAGGCATGTTGTGAGGCAGAGCCCGTGGGCCTGAGATGTAGGATTTATGTCTAAAATGTCCCCTAAAGCCTTCTGTGCTCCCAGGTGGGGCTTTTGGGGGTGACTAGAGAGGGTGTGTGATACTGGATCTAGGTGTGATAACTGGATTGGTCCCTTGAGTGGTTTAGTTTAGCATAGTTCTGGATGGTAGCTGAATGGACTGACTGACTTTAGAAGACCCACCCTGGGTGTGAGTAGCACCAACCAATAAGCCGGTAGCCTGAATGGAATAAAAAGGGAAAGGAAGACTGCTGCTTTTTCTGTTTGCCCTGCTACAGTCTGTTTTCCCTTTGCCATGCTCCTGTGTCTTACCACTGTCTGTGGCCTGAATGTTCTACAAATTGTGAGCTGAAATGAACACCTTTCCTCCTTTAACCTATGGGTACTGGATAAAAAATTTGTCCCAGCAGTGAGGAAGTAACTAAGGCAGAGTAAGAGGAGGATAGTGCTCCCTCCTCTTGGAGTGCTCCTATAACTCTTAGCTCCAGAGCCTCCTTATCCAAAAGCATCGCCGCCACTCCTGCAAGGTGCACACCATTCCTGAATAAGACCCCACCCCAGGCCTCTTGCACAGCATACTGGGTTTAGGGTCCCAAAGCTGGCGCCTGCTTCAGCCCCTCCCAGCTGGTTGCCTTCAAGTTACTTCACCACCACTCTGAACTTCAGTGTCTTCCTCTGAAAAATGCTGATGATGGTTTATTGGTAAGAATGGGAGAAAAATCACAGAAAAGAAGGCAGCCCTGAGCTCAGTGCAAGGGAATACTCTGTACACAAGAATTAAGTGGGTTCACTTAATTCCCTAGTACTGGATTTCACTAAGTATTGCAAGTTCCAAGTTGTGGCAAATGACTGAACCTTGATAAATGTTGTAACATGAAAAAATTGTAATTTTTACCCTTTTCATTTTTCTGTCTTCGTGTGTGTCATGTTTTTCTCAGCAGTGCTGGGATATATCTTGTTTTGGAGTCAAAGTTGGGCTTCCTATCATGACCACTAATCCTGGTATGTCCACGTCAGTGGGTTAAGAACCACCCAGAAGATTAGTGGCGCTCGCTCTTGGGTGTGTCTAGTGTGTCACGGAAGTGTCATCTTGGTACTGTACTATACATGAGCTCTTGCCTGCCCCTCTCTGGCGATGTTCCCCTACTCTGCTTCTTGGCTGCCTTGATGTGAGCAGCTTTGCTCCATTACACTCTGTTGCCATGATGTTCTTGCCTTGGGGAAGGCTGATCATGGACTGAATTCACCCTCCTCCTTTACATTGCGAGTAAAGTACAGATGTGGTGTGTCAGCCACATGCAAGCTGAGAAATACATCTATGAAGCGTCTGTGACATCCCATTAGAGGTGGTCACTATGTCCTGGTGAATACTGTTATGAACTTCAATTTTAAAATGTCACCTGTTTACCAACAAAGAATCCTTCCTTTGCACCTTGTTGGTGGCTCCATGCTGTTGAATCTGCCCCCGCTGACCAGTTTGCTATGTACACATTATTCTTTTCCCTTGGTTTCCTCTTCAGTTGTGGCCGTTTACCTAAGGAAGTCCTGGTGGTCTATGGAAGATGTATTAAGAACCGCTGACCCCACAAGAGAAGGCCTGATGAAGGTGAGACAACGTAATTCGAAAGGAACATTCACAAAGCAGGTTTTTTCCAAGTCAGCATCCTTATTATCCTGTTAATAACTTCTAACGGTCTACTGTACCACTGAGTATTCATTTCCTAGGGTTGTCATCAGACTGGGTGGCTTCCACAGGTGACCCCTGTCTCATGCATGGGTCTGCAGGCTAGGGTCCAAAATCAAAGAGTCCATCGTTGCTGTTTTGGAGGACTGGGAGGGAGAATGTGTTCCAGGCTGCCTCGCAGCTCCTGACTGCCCCCGGTATTGCTTCTGGTGGCCATTGTTGACACCTTTGTGTGTCTTCCCAGGGTTCTTTCTCCCTGTAGGCATGTCTGGCTCTGTTAAAATTTTCCCTTTTTATAAGAATACCAGATATATTGCCTTAGGGAGCAGCCTACTGCTCAAATCTGGACTTGATTACCCACAAAATTCCATTTCCAGACAGGGTCACATTCAGAGGTACTGAGGTCTGGGACATCAACATCTTTGGTGGAGACACATTTAATCCATAATAACCATGCAGGGAAGGAAAACAGTAGTATCTGCCCAATTAGCTTGGCATTGTTAATCTGCCCCATCTCTATTGTGTGGGAAAGTTCCACCCAGTACACATGGGCTGTGTTTATTGGTATGAGATTCTGTCCTATACATTACCTCAGACTCTTTTCAGGGCTGGTCTGATTTCAGAATCTTCAAGGTGTTTTTTTTTTTTTTTTTTTTTGCACATGAAGAAACAGGCTGAGTCATACAGCTAGCAAGTGGTTTAGGTGGGTACAAACATCTCTGAGCTTAAGCCTGGTATCTCTGAAGCACTGTCATTTTTCAGAGCAGTTGTAAAACAGAGATCTGAGATGGTGAAGGTGAGGGCAGGTGCACCAGCAGCTCCTTAGAGGTCTAAGAAGATTCCTGATGACCAAACGTTGGCTGGGGCAGAGGCTGAGGAGGAACGTAGGTACCAGTCAAGATGTGGACTCTGTCTCACATCTGATGGCTGGATTTCTATTAATTCCCTAGCTGAGAATAATAATGGGGCATCTCTTCAGTCTTGAAATAGTTTTCTATAGTGCTGCTTGGCCCATTTCACAGGATCCAGTAAATACTGAGTGGAAAATCAGCATTTGTTCAGGTTCAGTTTGAAGAAATTCATGATGTGGTTTCTTCTGTCAGCTGAACAACTTTAGTTCAATTTTGTCCCCAAGGCCTTGGCTTGGGGGCCTTGTACATGCTAGATAAGCACATAGCCACTGAGCTATATGCCCAATCCTTTTCACATATTTTATTTATTTACTTGTGGTGCTAGAGGTTGAACCCAGGGCCTTTGCACTGACTTACAACCCCAACCCTGTTTAAATTTTGAGACGCAAGTCTTTCTTAGTCACTAAGTTGCCCAGACTGGACTAGAACTGAAGTCCTTCCACCAACCTCATCTTCACAAGGTATAAATTTTATTTTTGAGACAATGTTTTTGCCAAGTTGCCCAGGTTCGCCTCAAGCTTGTGATCCTCCTGCCTCAGCCTTCCAAAGAGCTGGGATTCTAGGTATGTGCCACCACACCTGGCCAGTTCTATTTTTAAAGCAACAGTGTCATCAAGATGTAATTCACATACCACCACTTTCATTCTTTGAGAGGGTACAACTCAGTGACTTTTAGTATGTTCATAAAGGTGAACATGCATTATCACCACTTCAGGAACATTTTCATCACTCCAAAAAAACCTCGTACCTGTTTGAAGATGCTTCCTGTTCTCTTTCCCCAGGCCTGGCAAGCACTAGTGGGCTTTCTCTAGTATGGAACTGTCTGTCCTGGACATTCCATTTGAGTAGAATCTTGTGATGTGTAGTTTCTGTGACTAGCTTCTTTACGTAGCATAGTTTTTGAAGGGTCGTCCATGCTTTTTTGGCTGAATTGTAGTCCATGGTATGCATAGGGTATGATGGACATTTGAGTTGATTCCACTTGTTAGCTTTTATGGATAATGGTTCTACGAGCATTTACATATAGGTTTTTGAGGACATGTGTTTCCGGTTTTCCTAGCTGCATACCTGGAAATGGAATCGCGGTTTCTATGACACTCTGTTTCATATTTTAGGAGCCTGCCAAAGTGCCTTGCACAGCAGTTTTACCATTTTACATTCTCACCAGCATTTACTATCGTCTCCTTTTCATGTTCTCCATCCTCATGGGTGTGAAGAGGCATCTTACTGACATTTTGATTTGTGTTTCCATGGTAACCAAGGATGCGGAGCATCTTTTCATGTGCTCATTGGCCATTTAGATATCTTCTTTGGGAAAATGTTTATTGTGATCTTTGATCTGTTTTAAAATTGGATTATTTGATTTTTTTTTTTTTACCATTGAATTGTAAGAATTTTCCTATATTCTAGATGCAAGTCCTTTACATGATTTGCAAATATCTTGTCCCATTCTTTGGGTTGTATTTTATAGGTCTTATCTTAACTAACTCATAGGTGTTATTTTGTAAATATTTTTCCCCCCACACAACTAAAGAGTGACTCAAGATTCACAAAGGAGCATGATCCACCCAGCAGTACAGAGTGTACCTAGATGTATTTCTGTCCCAGCACCCTTGTCACTGGTGGACCAGATGACTATTTGAGGACTGGTTGTTCTGAATGCTAGAAAGAATCTGATTTGCTTTTCCCATAACATTTCAGAACAAGAGAGTTCAGTTATTTCACTTGTCATCTCTTCTAAGTTTAAATGAGAAACACCTCTCCCCCAGATTCTGTGAATGTGACCTAAAATGTGAGAGAAAAGAAACTTGAACATCATTTTCACCAAATGAACCATGTTGTAAAACTCTCTCCTACCTTTACTGTACATGGGAATATTTTCTTTCTTCATTTGTGGAACTTTGCCTTTACTTTTTTCTTTTAATTACACTTTGTTTCTTAGCCAGTTATTCTTCACAAATTACCAAAAAAAACTTTCTTAATGTTCTTTCTGTTAGCATAATTAGTGATCCTAATGAGGGATTAGAACTGGATCTAAGTTTTATGTTTTTAGAAATGTTTCTAAGTCAAAATCACATGTCACACATTTTCCTCCCTGTAATGAAATTGGACAAATTAAGTGAATTTTCTTTTTCTCCTGCCAGTTTTTGATTGGATATTTCCCTTCTGCCAGATGCAATCTGCTTTTCTCTCCTGGCTTCCCTGTGAACCTTTTGGTTTTATAAGTTGAAAAATAGAACCTCCCACATCACACGGATCAGGTCCTGAGATTTGTTAGTTATTCTTAAAGTCTGAGCTGGCTTTGGCTGCCACTGTCTGAGACACAAAATGTGGCAGCTCCTCAGGCTGAGCTGGTTTGATTTTCACAAATCTTTCCATCATCTAAAATTTGGCTCCAGATGAAGGTGAAATATTTTACGTTCTAAGCCAGTTAATAAGTTTATTGGCACTGAACACTTTGTACCATTTGCTAGGGTGCTGTGAACTGCCTTATTTTTATAATCAGTGTGTTTGCAATATAGACAAGAATTTTAGAGGTCATGTGATGAGATCCTTTAACCATCACCCAATGACACTGGGGTTCAAAGAGTGTAGGTGGCTGAGTGTCTCCAGCAAATCCAGGCTAAGGTCTCCCAATTATAAAATGATGGTAATGGTGCTGGTTATGAAGATGATGGTGATGACAATAGTTTAAGGCTCAAGTATTAAATATGAAATTAAGTATTATTATTTGCATTAAAGTAAGTCCCAGTTCTACCGGAAAAGGGAGCACAAGAGAATCAACTGTTGGCGGCTCTTGAGTTCTCTGGAGCGGGCCTCAGAAGCCCTGCCTGTTGTTCCCTGCCTGCTTCGGACAGAGCTCTTGTCCAGCTGTATCAAGTTCTCCTGGGAATGAGGCAGGAAAATCAATAAATTAATCACTCACGCACTTTGAGCATCATTGTCTTCATCTGTAAACCAAGAGGTTCCCAGTGGGTGTTGAGAATCCAATAGTACTGTGTGGCTGGAGCCATAACCCAGTTAGTGGTGTGACTGATCTGGTGGTCATGTGCACACACGCATACACACACTCACATGTGCATGTGCACCCACACATGCCTCACGCCATGCAGGCTATCTGTTGTAATGCAGTGTTGTAGGAATAAAATTTACCATAACAATACTAGCACTGCACAAATAGATGATTGGTTATATCTAGTGTTCACATCTTAGCAGCTGTTTGGAGGGTTGTGTTTAGGAGGATTATGAGACCACATTGTTCTAGTTTGGACCTGAAATGTCTTCTAAAGGCCTTGTGTATTAAAGGTTTGTCACCAGCCTCTGGTTCTGTTGGGAAGTGTAGAATCTTTGTGAGACCCAATAGGAGGAAGTTAGGCCACCAGGGATATTGAAGGAAGATTGGGGCCTCAGCCTTCTTGTCTTTTTCTTTACTTCCTAGGTGTCATGAGGTGAGCAAGCTTCCTCTACCATGCATTTCGGCCATGACGAGTTAGCTGACATGGGCCCAAGGCAACAGATCCCACTTACCATGGACTGAAATGTTGGAAACCATAAGCCACAATACACCTTTTCTCTTTTTAAGTTGATTTTTTCTTAGGTGCTGTTTGGAGAGCTGCATTTAGGAGGACTGTAAGACCACATCGTTATAGTTTGGACCTGAAACATCTTCTGAAGGGCCTGTGTATTAAAGGGTTGGTCACCAGCCTCTAGTTCTGTTGGGAAGTGGTAGAACCTTCATGAGATTCAGTGTCATAGTGATGGAAATCTTGCTACCAACATCTCAGGACAGCCATGTGGTGAGCAGAGGCATGGAAGGCCCTGATTCTGGCTGCACATTTGGAATCTGTGGGCTATAAGAAATGAAGAGAATTTTAACAGGCATGAGCACGAAGTTATTTTGACTTGTAAAGGAGAAATCTTCCAAAACTGTGGTCCTGGCTTTGAGCACAATTCAGTTTTCTTGTTTATGATGACTTTGCTATGGGCATAACAGTTCTGTTTTCTAGCCTAGAATGGGAGTGGCCCTGGAGTCTCAGTAATTCTCTGGGGTTGGGACTCCAATTTATGTTTGTAATTTGTCACAAGCTATCAAAAATGAGTTGCTTTTGATGTAGCAACTGATCCCCCCAATTATTTTTCTTTTGCTGAGGACCATAATTCTAAGGCCAAGTCCATGCTATTGTTAAAAATGGTAGACGGGGTTTATTTCAGGACATGTTCAGCACATCTGCTGCAATGGCTCACCCCAGCTCCCCTTGAGATAACTTCCTGTTGTATTAGTTTGTGATTAATTGTACTTTGTCAGCTTAATTCGGTGTCTGTGTCCATGGGGACTCAGGAACTCCCCCAGGCATTGTCACTAGCTCCTGGAGGCCGCATTTTTGTGAAATGTCAGTGGTGTGAAAATATTTGTGAATGGAATGATTTACATTCTGGTTCTTAAGCACAAAAACAATCCCATGACAGTGGTGTATCCACTTAGACCCAATTTGTGGGTCAATTCCAAGTGCAAAATTTATCATGTCTGATTTTCCTCTCTGGTCTCACTTGACTATTGTTCTTTCTTTGTTTTTCTTCAAAGGTTCAGTCCTTTGGGGAAAGGATTGTACTTTTCATTCTGAATGTCATTATTTTTGGAAGATTGGAGAGAAACTTGGACGATGATGACATGTTTTTCTTA
This sequence comes from Hydrochoerus hydrochaeris, assembly GCA_004027455.1. Lineage (NCBI taxonomy): Eukaryota > Metazoa > Chordata > Mammalia > Rodentia > Hydrochaeridae > Hydrochoerus > Hydrochoerus hydrochaeris. Next base: position 37,879 of record PVLA01002449.1, read on the forward strand.
CCTCACTCTGTGAAGGAGCAAGCTAAAATTCTGTGGAAACATGGAGCAGCTGTTGGATTTTACACAACCAAATTGAAAGGTGAGGGATGTGTCTCAGCCCAGGGACACAACTATTTCGGTGTCTTGGTGGGAAATGAGAACTCTTAATGTCTACCTGTCTCAGAGAATCCCCTTACCATGAGCATCACAGGGAGAGAATCTTCTGATACAAGTTGTTGAGTAAAAAAAAAAACCAAGGTATGGATTTCATTTGCATTCCATTTCCAATCTCGCTGGCAGAAAAACACCACTGTTGGACTCTCAGGAAGTGCTGTGTCTCCTCTAAAATACTTGTGATAGTTAATGGTATACAATGACCTTGGAAGTATGATGCCATTCCATTTCTTTTCTTTAATGTTACAATTAGCTTTCAGGAAAAATACCATTGCTAATAGGTGACATGTGGAGCAAAAAGCACACTGAATGCCAAGAGTTACAGACGTTACCTCAGAAGAAGGGAAGTCCACCCATGATAATGGGCTTAGGGAAGCAACGTGACTTATTTTGAGGAGTAGTGATTTGCCGCATGTGTGGGCCAAGTACCATGTTGGTGAAGGATATGTTTCTCCTTTTAAAATGTTTTCTTTAATAGTTTCCCCAACTTTTAAAGGCTGTCAACATCATGGAACCAGCTGTTCCAGTACCACTGTTTGATTCTTACAAAATTCTTGAATTTAGTAAAAATTAATTTTCTCAGAAAACCATCATACATGTGCTATTATTGGAGTTGAATGTTTTTTTGGGGGAAACAGAAAGGCTGATTTTGATTTTGAGTCCTATTCACATTGTGGATATGGTCTGCCTCTCCAGGATGGAATGCCTGCTTCTATTTCTCTGGTATCTGGGAGATCTGACCATTTTTCCATCTAAATAATTCTTTTGTTTATTCGTTACATGTTTGTCAAGGCAAGTAAGAGGGGCTTCAGCATGTAGGACTTTCCTCAGCTTTCTTCATGACATTCCCTCACTGGCTCATGGATTCTGATGCACCACTTCGCTTTTGCAGGTAGTCATGGTTTTAGTTGTTTTAAATTTTTGTTTTAATTTTGATTTTTTCGGATTGCTGGGGAGTGAAGTCAGGGCCTCACGTAGTCTAAGCAAGTGCTGTACCACTGAGCTCCACCCTGACACCAGTGTCAATTTTAGATGGAGACCAATGACACTAGAGAATGATTAAAATGGGAGAGAATATTTTTGTACTTCCTCCTTCCTGGGAGACTCATTAGTGATCATTTCTCTACAAATAGCTGATTTTAAATCTACAAAGGGATCATTTACAGCACAAACATGCTGCTAGTAGTACCAGAAACTGTTCACACTTTCCAACTTGATGTGTGAGAACAGCAGAAGCAGGGCAGGTGGTGCTCAGGTCTCGCCTTGTGAGGTCTTCTTGTCCTCCTGGACTCGGTGATCCCACGGGCTTCCAGTGCTGTGGAGATGAAGCAGAGATTGTGACTGCCTTGTATTTTTCTTTTAGGTTTTTATTTGATTTCAGTTTAATATCTGAACTGTAGTTTATCTGAATAAAAATTATTAGAAACAGTTTCTTTGTCTTCAGCATTTTGAATATGTTGCTCCAACTTTTGGCTTTCACAATGTTGGTGGGAATTCAGCTGTTATTCTTAGTGTTATTTCTTCATATACACTATGGAATATGGCATTCTTCTCTGAGTGCTTTCAAAATTTCCCCTTTAATTTTGGTTTATTATTATTTTTTGCAGTTGATGGGGATATGTCTATACCTTGGTGCATTTGTAGTGCTATCACAAAATACTTGAGATGAAGTAATTTATAAACAACAGAAATTTATTTCTTAGTGTTCTGGAGGTTTAAAAGCCAAGATCAAGGTGCCCACACTGATCTGCTAATGAACTTAGGGTCACATGACTTAACAGCTTCTGTACAAGCACCATGGCTTAGTAACATGGCAGTGAGGAGTAAGTTCAATGGGAACCCATACATATAAACCGTAGTAGTTCAGGAATGATTTTTCTTTTTAGGATTTGTTGAATTTTGTCAATATATAAATTAATGTTTTCTACCAAGTTTGAAGAGTTTGGGCCATTGTTTCATCAAATACTTTTATTTGTTTATTTAGTTATTTATCTTTTATTATTTTGAAGGTGGTAAGGTACAACAGAACAAGACAGAACAAAGCCAATTGAGACAGTGCAGTGAAATTGGTACAGGTCTTAACAGCAGGTTACCAGGATAAAGTAATAGGTGCCATAGTATATCTCATTATCTTCACAATAGTTGTTCTTTCAATCAGGTATAGCAAAATCACATGAAATACAGAACATTATCGAACTTATCAAAACAGAATATTGAATAGAGCAATACAATTAATCAGAACAAAGCAAAACAGTGATAAAAATATTTGCCTTCAAAAAGATGGTAGAAGGAAATCCCCCCTATTTGCTATATTGCATACGGTCATCCTCCCAAGAGATGCTCAGACCTCTGGCTCCCATTTGCTAATGGTGTGGGGGGGGTGGAGATGGGATGTTTGATTCTCAGCTGCTTACCAGGGAGGGGAGTGGGTTGCTTGGTTTCCCAGCGCCCTAAGTTCCAACATGGCATGGATCTTGGGAGACGCTGGCTGGTTCTGCCCCCTGGGGTGGCCGCAGCTTGCCTGAGCCACGACTGCTTACGAGGGCATCAAATACTTTTTATGCTACTTACCCTTTTCTTTCCCTAGGAGTCTAGTCATATGTATACTGAGGTACTTTATATTATTTTTCAGGTCTCAGATTTTATTATTCTTTAAATTTTTACCTGTTTTAAGATTCGTTAATTTAAATAGACCTATATCAATGTCATCTGCCATCTGTGATTTGTGGCAGTGCTCTTTTTGACAGCACATATACTGAAACATTATCTGTTACTTGGCCCACTGAGAAATTTGGTTATTTTACATTTCAGTTCTGGAATTTCAATTATTATTTATAGTTTTCAGGGTATCTTTTTTTTTTTTTAGATTTCATATCCATTTATTGCTTAGTCACATATTTTAAAAATAATTTTATTGATTAAAATTAATAATTTTACTTCTTTGTATGTATTTTTAAGGCTATTTGAAGTGATTGTCTATTGATGTCTATTTTAAGTCAGTTATGTTGAATACTTTTTTTCCCCACAGTATGGATTATGTTTTCTAGTTTTTTTGCATGCTGAGTAGTTTTGGCAATTATTCATTGCAAATATATCACAGGAACAAAATCGCTTGTGTTTTCTGAAAAATTTTGGATTTGTTCTAGTGGGCATATAACTTGCTTAGCTCAGAAAGTAAATTTTGTCTCCTTTGTGACTTGTGTGTGCTGATTCCTGTTTGTGTGGCTTTTTGTGATTGCTTTTTTACCTGGCTCTGCAGAAATCCGAAAAAGTGGCAGCCAAACAAAACTTTAGACACTGATGAGGCTTATCTTCTCCTTGGGTTTGTACTTTTGCTAGTTTTGGGCTCTGTATTCTTATTCTTCAAATGCTTGGGCTTCAGCTTTCTGTCACTTGAACTCCTCAAACTGAGCAATATCTTTACTTATGACAGGTGCCAAATCCACTGATGGATTCTGTATGGTTCCATCTTTCGGGAGTGAATGTCTCCCTGGTCTCTGACTTCGTTTTATGCTGGGTCCTTTGAGGTCTCCTTCATTTGTGGGTAGTAGATTAGCTATAAACTAGGGATTTGGGGATTTTATGTTCTGAATTTGGGTCTCATTTATTCTGTGGTTTTCATGTGGTTCCTTATTAAATTTCTGTTACTTTTTAAATCCTGATTTCTAATATTTGACATATTTAGCTGGTCAGGCCATAATTTTTCCAACTAATATTTCTGTAACCATGGGATTAGAGTTAAATTCTATGGGTAGTAAGCTGGAAACTCTCAGGTTTTACCTATTTCTGTTAGGGTTTTCTGAAATTAAAATTTCTTCTGACTTCTATGTGCTTTTGCATGTCTTGTGGTGTCTTTGAATAGTCTTAAAATTTTAGTTTTAAGTAATTCTCATATCTGAAGATTTGCATGACCACTTCATTCTGCCCCCAGTATCTGAGATGGATTCTGTACAGGTTTAGATACCAGCATCTTATCTATTCTTCACTTCCCCACATCTTTTAGTTGAGAGAAGAATAAGTTTACATGCATTTAGAAATGATTGCTATTAACAGCAGGTAGAAAGTTAATAAAAGAGTAATATAGATGATATCCAGATATATTTTACAGCATTTTAATATTTTATTTATAGGACTTATTAAAACTCACTTGCATAGCTTTTCATTTCTATAATGAAATACCTGACACAGACTAACTCTGTGAAGTAGAGAGGTTTATTTATTCAGTTTTAGAGGCTGAAAGTCCGATCAACATAGAGCAGGCTCTATGAGAACCACATGGCAGATGGCAGACCATACAGAGGAGGAAGGATCACATGTGGGATAGGAGGCCAGAGGTGGTGAGGGCGGGGTCGGGCTGGCTCTTTATGATAATCTTTTTTTGAAAATTACCAAGTAGTCTCACAAGAACCACCTTCTGCTTTCCAAGGCCAGTTCCCCCAGCAGGACCTGAGGACCTCCCATTGGACCCCACCTTTTAAAGGTCCCATTGCCTCCCATTAGAACTACCTTGAGGACCAAGCTTCCAATGCATGGATGCTTGAGTCTCCATCCAGTCCACAACATACATGTGAAGGCATGTGGGGTGACTGGCAGCGGGAAGGCATCTATTAGTGATGTGTCCTCAGCCTTGGCTCCACCTTTGGGGCTAGTCAGTGATGTGTTGATAAGCACAGTGCTTCTCAGCTTTTTAGCAGTATAGCTTCTCATCATCAGTTTAGATCCATGTGATTCAGAATACTGTTAATTTAGCTTCAACTTTCCTGAAGATTATAATTCTATTTTGTGAGGAAAAAAAAATGTACAATTTCAAGGCATAAATAGGATCACAGGGCCAGGTTCTACCTACTGAAGGGTATTTGAATCTCTCTAATTTATGATAGTTCAGCTTACTTTTTAAAAAATCTCATGATGATATGAAAATGATATACATTTAGTAGAAACTATCCCTTGAATTTTGGTCTCTTTATGGGTGATATTAGTACAGTACTTTCCTGTAATGCTGGGTAGCAGCAGTGGGGCACATCTCCTAGCTAACCAAGCCATCTCTGATGGTAACCAGTGACACTATGTGTTGTGCTATGTTTCTGTTATGTTTAACACGGTCAGTGTATAAAATGCTTTTCTCCTTTATGATATTTTCAACTTATCATGGGCTTTCTGAGGGTTGTAATGGCATCATTTAAGTTGAGGAGCACCTATACATTGCTTCTAAGCATCTTAGCATGTGCATTTTTGCATGCATGAGATTTTAAGCACAATTTTTAAATTTGTAATAGATTTTGGGTGGATATAAAGAGCTGTAAAAATTCTATAAATTTAAATTCGTATGTCATCTCATGTAACCACAGTGAAATGAACATAAACTGTCGTTTCATCTCCTGTATCCAATCTTTATGTTGTTCCTTTATAGTCACTGCCACCCCACCTGCATCACCCCTGGCAACCACTCACCATTTCTCCATCACTATAGTTTTGTTTTTTCCAACTGTCCTATAAATGGAGCTGTAGAGCGTCTTTTGCAACTGGCTTCTTTTGCTCGGCATAATGCCTCTGCGATTCATCCCTGTCAAGGTTGTGTATCGCTAAATTGTGCTTCTTTATTGCAGAAGAGCCTATTTAATTTTCAAACAAGTAGGTGCCTTTGTGTTGAATGAACAAGATGTTTTCAGGTAGACTTCTCTTTTGAAACATTTTTTAATTGTCTGATTTGATTTTTTCCCTTTGTTTGATGGTTCCATAATTGCTTTCCTTACAAAATATTGACACATTAGTTATTTCTCTATTTCATGCTGATATCCTTTCTCGAGAATAAAAATTAGTGAGGTTTTTACTTTAGCTTTTTCTCTCAAATCACCAAACCAAGAGTCTAGCATTCAAAGGAAGAGAATACTGGACCAGAGAGTGGAGAGTAAGTCAGTGTAAGACAGAGTTTGTAAGTATATTTCTTTCAGATAAAAATTTCAAAAGAAGAGCTCTGTACTTTAGATTCCTGAAAACCCAACAGGAATGAAAGTGCTAAAAGCAGGAACAGTACTTAAAATATTAGATGAAGTGATTAGGAGCCCAGACCAGCATGTGATTGATCTGTGGGAAGGCAGTGATGCTGTGAAGGTGACCTGAGCTCTGCCGCATCTGGGGGTCCTCTGCCTGCTGTTCTCCCTAGAAAACTTTGGGCCACAGGACTCTTGCACTATGTTCCACATAGCAGGTGCCCCTCATGCCATCTTCTGACCTGCAGAGGAAACATACAGATTAAAACACGGAGTAGCGAGTGTGTACTGTTGTTTCAGGTACCAACTGCCACCCAAAGAGAACGGGATTGGTGCTGTGAGGAGCAGAGGTCCACTCCTGGGCTTGCAGGATGGGAGGGCATTGGAGGGGTGCAAGAGGCGTCACCTGGCTCCTTACACCGGGATGAGAGCCATCCTTGTTTCATCTTTGCCTGTTTTCTTTACTCAGATATAGATGGCCCCCTAAAGCGGGGTGGGATCGTAGGCAGGGCTTTGTGAAAGTGATTGCGTAATGGGACTTATAGTCCAGTTGCTGTTAGGTAGGGGTTGGTCAGAAGAGGTGGGTCACTGGGGTGGTGGCCTCAGGGGGTTGATCCTCCTCTCCTGTTCCTCCTTTCACTTTCCACTTCCTCTTCCCCCGTTCCCCTGTGTCATGCTGCCCTGTCTCGGAGAGAGCCAACTGCAGTCCGAACCTTTACAGACTAGGAGCAAGAATTAACCTCCCCTCCTTTACCTCATGGGTGTTAGGTATTGTGTCTCAGCAACTAGTAAGTGACTGAGCCATGCATGTGTCCTGCTTTCTCATAGCCATGGCATTAGCTTACTCGGATGGCCACCTGGCCTCTCGCTCTCCCTGCTCAAAAAGGTCATTTCCTACTGTACTGTTAGGGTCATTCAATTCCTTCAAAACCTCTTGAAAGAATCAGGTTGGCCCAGGTGGCATGTGGCTTGGATTCTTGAGCTTATGGGTCCACTCGTATTTAGCTTAGCTGTCTGTGGTCAGGTGGGCTGGGTTTCGTGGTTTGCATACAGTCATCTTGCTGCGTCTGTGTCACTGAGGTTACTTGTAGTAAGGGCAATTTTAAAGATGGTCTAATGGGTTTGCCAGACTTTATATTATATTCCATGAAAAAAGTGTTTTCCCTAAAGTCTTAACCTGGACTGTGATTACCTCTAGTCAAGACTATCAGGTGGCCCCCCCCATTGCTGGACAGCTCCTCAATTTTTGAGTGTTCCAGCAGGCAATGTTTTTTGTTGTCTCTTTTGTAGGGTGCAGGACTTCTTGGCCCTGATTCCTAAGCTACTGAAGCAGTGCTGACTCAGTGATCTGGGTTACCAAGTCCTCTGTGTCATTCTCATGCTCTGGAATATTTATCACTGGCCTACAATATCCTTTCCTCAGTGAAGTGGCATTGTTCCCAGGGACAAAAGTTTGCTCTTGGGGAGCAGGGGTGTAGCTCAGTGGCACAGTACCTGCTTGGCAAGTGCAAAGTCCTGAATTAGATTCCTGGTACCAAAACAAATATTTTTGTTCTTGGGGGAGTGTATTGGTCAGCTTTCTGTTACTAGAAAAATTCCTGAGACAATCAACTTACAAAGAGAGAAATTTCTTCTGGCTCACAGTTCAGGGATTCCTGGCTGTGATTAGCTGGCTTTGTTGATTTTGGTCCTGGGGTGAGGCTGCACATCATGGTGGGAGTGTGATGGAGGACAATGCTCACCTCATGATTGGGAAGCAAAAGGGAAAGAGAATGGGACTGGGGCTCCGCCACCCCCTTCAAGGACGCACATCCAGTGATGTAGACTTTCCACCCCACAGATGCTTCGCAGGCCGGTGAATGAAACTTTGAAATATGCAATTCTCTGACAAATGGGCTGCACTGACCGGCCACTTGGTTCTTTTGTACCCTATTAACCACATGGAAACTTTCCTGGTGCCTTATGTTGCTTGTCAGCAACATCTGGATAGAGAAATGCATTAAAGTATATATCTTGCCACTTATCTTTGTAATTTTCTCCCTCTGTCTTTCTCCTTCTGGACAAATCTCTTTTTTGTTTGAAGCAGATAAATTTCCTCCATTACTTTCTGGCTGTCTGCCCTTATTATTATCTAGTGGACCATCTGTGAGCTTTGTCTCAGGAATGCAAGAAGTCACTCTTCATTTAAGATAACACTTTTTTCTTTTCCTTTTTTTGGGAGGAGGTGTATTATAGGTAAAGGGAAGTCTCTGGTTCCCTCTGTTTACTCTTTTGTAGGTTTTGCCTTCTTCCCTCAGTGGTTCTTTGTTCCAGATTGCCCAGGATGTTGAAGGTAACGCCCTCTTGTATGTGCACTATGAACCCATGTTCTCAATCACAGCTTCATCTCGTATCCTTGATACTTCATGCTTTTCTCCAGAAAGGACTTGAGAAGAAATAGCAGACTCCTACATTAAGTTCAATTAACTGAGCATGCCCTGTAGAATCCAATTCATTCATATTCATTTACATTTTGTGTTTGATGCTCACTAAATAGCTATTTTTATCCATTTTTTTTCTGCATGCTTAGCTGGCTTTTTTATTTTTTATGTTCCCTATTTTTCACTATTTCTTTTTTCCTCAAAACATTATGCTATATACATATACCAGAGAGGGAATGTTCTCCATTTTTCTGTTCTCTGGAAGGTGTTCTTTAGAAATTTATCTCTCTCTATTGTGTTCAGTGTGGGAGGGTTTTTAATGACTAATTTATGTGCCTGGTTAGTCTTTCTATTTTCCCTTGTGTCCATTTCTTGGTAGATTATATGTCATAGGGATGTGCTCTTCTCCACTCCTTTTTGAATTTATTAGCATATTCTCTTATCTTTTAAGTTGCTGCCACATTGCTGACAATATCTCTATTTTAAATTGCTCATACATGATGTATTGTGTCTCCTTTTTCACTTCAGCAAATTTTGAATTAAAAGAAATCCTTCCTGTTATATCTTTGCTTTCTATTTTATTTCTACTTTTCTTTTCTTTTTCTCTTTATTTCCTTTGTTTTTCTTCTGTTCTTATTTAGTCTTTCATATTCTTATGTTCAGTGTATTAAATTTCAGACTTTTTCATTTTCTATAATTAGTAATTATGGTTTAAATCACTTCACATGGGCAGTCTGGAGATTACTCAAAAATCTGGGATTGGAAGTCCCATTTGACCCAGCTATTCCACTTCGAGGCATATTCCCAGAAGAACTGAAAACATCATACCACAGTGATATATGTGCACCCATGTTTATAGTGGCACAATTTGTAATAGCCAGATCTTGGAAACAACCTAAGTGCCCATCAACCTAGGAATGTATAAAAAAGTTGTGATTCTTTTATACAATGGAGTACTACTCAGCTATAAAGAATGATCACATTGAGATATTTATAAATAAATGGATGCAACTTGAGACCATACTTATAAGTGAAATAAATCAAACTCACATGTATAAAGACCATATAGTCTCCCTAGTGAAAGAAATGGTAAGAGTACATAAGATTTTATGGTAATCATGGTTCCCCATTACTTTGCTTTGAAGTCTTATAATGTTCTCATTCATTGGTTGGGATGGTTTTATTCTGTTTTGTTTGATCTTATTATGTGTGATGGTATGAACAGCTACTTTGAAGAGAACAAGATAATATGGCAGCCATTGCTGATTTAATATCATCTTGCTCTGAAATCCCAACCATGCTTTTGTTCTTCTATTACTGTTGGTTCTATCATGTTGTGTTTTATTGGATTTTAATATGTATGATAGTATAAACAATTTCTTATGAAAAATGAGATATTTTAGTAGCCATTGTTCATTTTCTGTTATTTGATTCAGAATGCCTTGTAATAGTTTCATTCTCTTGAATGGTTTTATTCTATTTTGTTATGTTTGGTATTACTGTGTATGAGGCTATGCTCAGCTATTTCAAAGAAAGAGATATGGTAGCTACTGTTTATATCTAATTGTCTTTCTGTGAAGTGCTGTGTTACTTACATTGCTCTGTTCTGATCTGCTTTATTCTGTCCTCTTTTGTTTTATTCTCTGTAAAATAAAAAAATAAATCACCTCACACTGCTGACATTTTGGTCAGCACTATCTGTTGTTGCCTTGTGGGATGGAAATTCTGATCATCGGTGCTTTACCAGGCCTACCTTTGGTGCCGGCTTCCTGCAGTACTTACTGTAAAGTGTGGTCACTGTACCTCCTTCCCATGGTCCCTTTTCCAGGACAGATGACCCTTCCATAACAAGGTCTTTGTGGATATTAAAATCTACCTGAGAGACAGCAAATTTATTCTTATTTTGGAAAGTACACATCTGGAATATGTTTTAATCTTTTTTTTCTTTTCCAGTATCGGGGATCGAACTCACGATCACGTGCTTCCAAGGCAGGTGCTTATGCCACTGAGCTAAATCCCCAGCCTCTGTTTTAATCTTTTGTTCAAAGAGTTGTTAGATATAGAGAAAGCCTGTGTCATCAGTGAAGGTGATTTTGGACCAGAAGTAGCCATAAAGAAGGACAAAGGGTGTTGAAAGATCTTAGTCCTTGGCTCAATTCTGCCACCAGCTACTGGTGGCGTGGGTTGGTCCCTACTGGCACTGGTATCAGCAGACATCCTGTGATCTAAACAGAGGCATTCTTGGTCTGTTGGAACCAAGTTCCATGTCCTCTGTGTTTTAACCTTTTTGACCCTCTTAGTGACCATGTTGCTAAAATGAGTAGAATGGATGAGATCACTACTAGCGATCCTCCAACTAACTATTCTGTGTGACACTACAGCAGCGACTTCGGATTTCTCTATTGTAGTTATGAGTAGAGAATCACTCTGAATGAAGCCAGCTAATTGCCTCAGGCCGTGTTGTAATTAGGTGGTAATAAGGATTGTTTCTGGGAATTGCTGCTACAAGACAGATTTTATTTGACCAATCTGAGCATATTATTAGCCATTAGAAAAGGCTGGTGGAGTAAATTTTTTCCCTTTACATTCTCTGTAAGATTATATTCTTTTGAGAGAATTTCAGATTTTTAGAAGAATTGCAGCGATAGTTCAGGGTGAGCTTGTACACTCTTCACTCACCTTTTGAATGTCTACATCTCATATAATCATAGAACAATGTTCAAAATAAAGACATTAGTGTTGTTTTTCACCGATGTCCTCTTCTAGGATCTGATCTAAGATACCACATAGTATGAATCCCTCAGGTCTTCCTACTCTCCTTTTCCAATCTGTGACTTTTTAAAAAAATTTCTGTTATTTGTTTAATCATCTGGACACTTTTAGTATTTGTTAGGCAATTCCCATGAGTTTCTTCTTGGGAAACTGTAAGAGTTCTTTATTCTGGTTGTAAGCATTTTATCAGAAATATGATTTGCAAACATTTTCATGTGGTCAGTGGGTTGGTTTTTTGCTTTCTAAATTACATCTTTTGAAGAGAAAGTTTTAAAATTTTTTTGAAGTTAGATTTGTCAGTTGAGTATACTTTTGGTGTTGAATCTAAGAACTCTTTGTCTAAATCCAAAGTTTTGAAGTTTTTTTTTTTGTTTTTTTCTTTCTCCAAAAGCTATATTGTTTTAGCTTTTACATTTTCATCTGAGGTTCGTGTTGAATTAATTTCTGTATTGCATCTTTTGCATTAGGTGTGAAGTAATGGCTGAACTTTATTGCTTTGTTTTTATTTTAAAGAGGAAAAGAACAATAAAAACAATGACAGAATTTCTAAATAATAGGAAATTAAAAGTGATTAATATATTGTGTATTGTTATCTTCAAAGTAGTTGCTCAGATTACAAGATATAGGCATGCAAAATTGATCAAACAATATAAGCATAAATCATTTTTTCAATGAACTTAAAAAATCAGTGGTATAATTATCTTAGCTATCATATATATGTATATATATATTTTTCCTTTTCTCTTTCTTTTCTCCTTTCACTCATCCCAGTTGTTCTTTTCTTTTGTGAAGTTTCTTTCACTTTTACAGTATCTATTGCAGATTTGAATCTTATTTACTTTTTCACTTTCTTACACTAGGGAGACAATATAATGTTTACAAATGCGAGTTTGATTTATTTCACTTTTGAGTGTGGTCTTGAATTGCATCTATTTACCTATAAATGCCTTGAGTTTATACTTCTTTACACTGATACCTTTTTTATCCATTCCTCAGTTGACGGGCATTTCAGTTATTTTTAAGATTTAGCTATTACAAATTGTGCTGCTATAAACGTGGGGCACATATATCACTGTGGTGTGATGTTTTTAATACTTCTGGGAAAATACCCAGAAGGGGAATAGCTGGGTTGAATGAGGCCTCTAATCCTAGTTTTTTGAGGAATCTCCACAGTGGATGCACCAATCTACACTCCCACCAACAGCGGAGAAGGGTTTCTTTTTCTTCACATCCCCACCAGCATTTGTTACTGATCGATTGCTTGATGACAGCCACTCTTTCTGGGGTGAAATGAAATCTCAATGTTGTATTAACTTGCATTTCTCTAATGACCAGTGATGTTGAATATTTTTTTCATATATGTATTTGCCATTTGTATTTCTTCATCTGAAAAGTGTGTATTCATCTCAGATTCTCATATTTGGATTAGATCTTTGAATTTGGGGGGCCTGATTTTTTGCAGGTTTTTTTTTTTTTTTGTACCAGGGGTTGAACTTACAACCTCATGCTTGCCAGGCAGGCTCTTATGCCACTGAGCTAAATCCCCAGCCCCTTTTGCAGTTCTTTATATATTCTAGATAGAAGTCCTTTGTGTGAGAGGCAGCCAACTTCATTTTGAAAACCACCTAATGTATTTTTTTTGTTTGCTTTGGTTTTTCTCTGTGTGTTTTCTTCATGCATGTTATACAGTAGGATGAGTTTGGTTTTGGTGTATTCACACATGCATACAACGGACTTCAGCCTTCTCTGCCTCCTCACCTCACCTCACATCCTCTCTTCTTCTCTTTGCCATATTCTCTCACTTTTTCCTGAAAGTGTCTTTTCTTTTGTTTCTGTGCTGGGTATCAAACCCAGAGTCCTATATGTACTGGTGAAGCAATCAGTACCCTCAACCTGTAGTACATTTTAAAGAAATAATTGACATCATTCTTAGAGCAGTTCTAGTTTACAGAGAAATTAAGGACAAAGTACAAAGTGACATAGGTACTGTTTATTCTTAACTTACCACCTTCATTGGGATGAATTTGCAATCTATGAACCAACGTTGATATACATATTAGTTAGTTAGGAATCTCATGATAAAATACCTTAGCCCAGGTGCTTTAAACAACAGAACTTTATTTTCTCTTAGTTCTGAAGGCCAGGAATCAATGATTAAGGTACCACCATGTTTGATTTCTGCAAAGCCCATTTCCTTGGTTTGCAGAGGGTCACATTATTGTGCTCTTTCCATATGCATCCAGAATGTCTTTCTCTGTGTTTAAATTTCCTCTTCTTCTAAAGACACTGGTCACACTGGATCAGGGCCCACCCTGATGGTTTCATTAGGTTAAGTGTTTTGTCCAGAGACATACTCTGAAGTCCTGGGAGTTTGAATTTTCACATGTAAGTGTTGGGAGACATAATTCAGCCCATAAGATTACATTGTCATTAGCTAAAATCCAGGTTACATTAGGTTTACTCTTAGTGTTGGATATTCTGTGGCGTTGACCAATGTCTAATGACGTGCAAGCATTATTGTACTATCATACTGAGCAGCTTCACTTCTCTAAAATTCCTCTGTGTGACACCTACCTGTCCCCCACTTGTACCCATGTAACTATTTTTTTTTAAATTACAGCCTTAGTTTTGCCTTTTCCTGAATGTCACAGGGTTGATGGAATGTTGGAATTTTGGGACTCTGAAATGTTGCCTGTTCAGATTGGCTTCTTTTGCTTAAGATTATGCCCTTAAGGTTTCTCTATTTCTTTTCGTAGCTTAATAGCTCATTTTTAAAAATGCTGAATAATATTCCATTGCCTGGGTGTACTACAATTCGTTCATTGATTCACTTGTTGAGGGACATCTTGGTTACTTTAACGTTTTGGCAACTGTAAATAAATCTGCTCTCAACATTTGTGTGCAGGTTTTTTGTGTGAACATAAATTATCAACTCTTTTGGGTAAATACTAAGGAATATGATTGGTGGATCATATGGCAAAAATATATTTAGTTCTGGGAAGAGACTGCTGTGCTGATTTGCAAAGTGGCCGCACCATTTTGTGTTGCTGTTAGCAGTGCATAAGAATTCCGGTTGCTCTGTATCTTTCCCAGCTTTTGTTTGTCCATGCTTTGAATTTTGGCTATTGTAATAAGTATGTAGTAGTCTCTCACTATTTTAATTCACAGTTGCCTAGAGATAATTTTATATGCTTATTTGTCATCTGTATCTCTTCTCTGGCGAGGCATCTGTTCATCTTTTTTTGCCCATTGTATGATCAGGTTCTTGGTTTTCTGATTGAGTTTTAAAAGTTCTTTATATATTTTGGGTAACAGTTTTTTTTTAAAAAATTTAATCAAATGTGTCTTTTGCAGATATTTTCTCCTAGTCTGTGGTTGGTTTTCTCTTTCTTTGGATGGCATTTTTCACAGAGCGGAAAGTTTATATTTTAATCAATTCCAACTTACTAATTTTTTCTTTCATGGATCATGCCTCTCATGTTTTATTTAAAAAGTTATTACCCTACTCAAGGTCATTTAGATTTTCTACTATGTTATCTTCTGGGAATTTTACGGTTTTGCATTTACATTTAGATCTATGACCTGTTTCACCATAATTATTGTGGAGAGTGTAAAGTCTGTGTCTAGATTCATTATTTGACATGTGGACGTTCAATTATTTCAGCACCGTTTATGGAAAAGATTATCCTTTTCCCACTGAAATGCCTTGGCACCTTTGTTGAAAATCTAAGTGTAAGAGTTTATTTCTAGACTCTGAATTCTGTCCCATTGGTTTATGTGTCTATCTAGGTACCAGTATCACACTTGACACTCAGTTTGATACTTGACGAAGTTTTGAAATTGAGTTGCATGAGACATCCAGCTATACTCTTCATTTTCCAAGCTATTTTGATTATTTCAGAAACTTTGCATTTCATATAAACTTTAGTATCAACTCCTACATTTCAACCAGAAAGCTTGCTGGGGCTTTGATAGAGCTGGCATTAAACTTAAAGATCAACTTGTGAAGAATTGTCAACAGTTTTGAGTTACTCAACTGATGAACGTGGAACTTCTCTGCGTTTACTTAAAGCTTTACTTTCTTTAAATAATTTGTATTTTTCAATGTTCAAAGCCTGCACTTCTTTTGTTAAATATATTCCTGAATATTTACTTGTTTTTTTAATGCTGTGTTGAATGGAATTTCATCTTAATTTAAATCTAAACATTCTTAATTTTGGAAAACTTCACATTAGAGGAACACTTTTCATCTTCTACAAATTAAAGTTATGGAAATTTCAATCAAATTGATATTATCAAGCACGTTGAGGCTAAAATCCCCAATATGTTACAATTTCTGCCTCCAGTCAATTGAGTTTTCTTGTTGGACCTATACTGTTTATTTACTCACTTTTAGCATAAGATAACAACTGTTTATTTAACTAACAAATGTTTAGATTGGCACTTTGGCTGGGTTCAGCAAGATGGTTTTCTAATGTTGCCTGTGTGTCCACAGTGATCTAACTGCCAGGGTCCATTGCTTAAGACAGGCTATTGGTTGTCTGGTACCATAAGGTTTCCTGAACCATGTTTCTTTCATGGGCTGGTATAGGGCTGGTCTGAGTCTGTTTCTGTAGTGGTTGGTAGGTACCTCAGAGAGAATGGATGCACACAGACCCACACAGCCCAGGCTCAGCATTGGTGAGCTGTTACTCTGCCTCATTCTGTCACTCAGAATGAATGGCAGGCCGCCCTAGAGTGAAGGGGATTGAAGGGAAGTACACTTCATTTTTTGATGGAATGAGGTTCAAAATCTCATATAGAATGGTGTGGATGTGGGAAGGGAAATAACTGGGTATTTATGCAAATAGTTCACCACAGCAGTGTGTATCTTTTGTAGTAAAACTGGAATTTTTTAAAAAATTACTCTATGAATCTGGCAGGGGCCATTTCTGGGTCTGGAATTGCTTTTTCAATTGGAGTGACAACAGGTGCCTGGGGTCAAGGTCAAGTTCTCATTGGAGAAATGGCAGCCATGCTAGCTAGTAAAGTTAAATTCAAGGTGGAAAAGTGGAGAGGAAGACAACTGCAGCTTCTCTTGCTGTGCTGCAGCAGGGCTATCGCTGTTTCATGGGAAGCAGGGCCTGGTGCCATGTATATTTAGGGCAGGTGATTTTTGCCTTAACTGGGCACTGTGCACCCAGGTTGGAGTTACTGAAACAAATCCATCTCCTGGGAATGATATATGTTGGTGTCCAAGCCCATCTGGCTTCAGGATTTACTTTTGCAGGGAGAAAGCTGATGATTCCAAGATAATATTCGTTGGCTCCAAACATCTCCGTGAAAGGGGAAATCTTGAGGTTGAATGCATGAGCTACGCTGCTCTGTTCAGTTTTCCAGGTTTACTTTCCATTCCAGCGGAGTGATCCAGTGGTCCAGGGGCTGCTCTTGTAGCAATTAATACCATGAGTCTTACAGGAAAACAGATTAGTCAACTAGAGACGTGGTGGCTTGGAATGATCTGCTATTTTAGCATCAGTTGTTTACCTCGTGAAGCTAATTCTTCTGTCTTAGTTACTTTTTACTCATTGTTTAGACAAAATACCTGACACCCAAAGTCAGGGAAGGAAAGTTTTATTTCTTACAGTTCTTGGAGGTTTCAGTCCATACTCAGTTAGCTACAAGGCAGTGGTGTGGCAGGGCTGCCATTCATGGCTGCTGCAAACAGCAAGGCACGAACCAGCAAAAGAGAGAGAGACACACACCTTCTTCCCGCCATTACATTGTATGTGGGCTGCAGCCCGGGTGGGTGTAGCACTCATACCACCAATCCGAACGCTAGACAAGGAACCCATCACAAATGCTAGATTTGGTCCAGCCCATAATTCATGAGTCTGGGTTGCCACTGACATAAACCATGACAGCTTCCATGTAGGACCAATGACCCTGGCTATGCAGGGAACCTCACAGCTCCTGGTGGGTCAGCATTCACCACAACAGACCGCCTGTGTCTTGCTTTCCCTTCAGGAAGTTTGTGTGGCGATGGCACTAGTGCGTGCTATCTGTTGCCTGTCTTGGACACTGTGTTTGTCAGGAGGACTCACAGTCGCCACGGTCTAGGGACAGCCATGCT
Organism: Hydrochoerus hydrochaeris; assembly: GCA_004027455.1. NCBI lineage: Eukaryota > Metazoa > Chordata > Mammalia > Rodentia > Hydrochaeridae > Hydrochoerus > Hydrochoerus hydrochaeris. Next base: position 55,326 of record PVLA01002449.1, read on the forward strand.
GAGGGACTTCTGTGATACCTTTCAAGAGGAGGAAGCCCTGGGGTTAAGTCATCTGATTTCTCCTGCCATGCTCCAAAGTAACGCCACCTCATGTCACGTGTAAGCATTTGGGTGATGGAGATGAACAGAGCCTGTGTTTTCCAGGAAATTCTGGGGTGGGAAGTTCCCAGGCAGCCCTCCGGGCAGGTGCATTGCTGAGATTTTCTTTCCTCCTAAGAAACCTCCATGGCTTCAGCACAGAGACCTCACATTGGATCTTGGGAAATAAATCTTTTCCAACCTGAGACATGATTGGATTTGAAAATGCAGATCGTTCCCCAATGATGACTGATGATTTTTTGACTTTATGAAGGTGTGAAAACATATTCAACAGAAGCCAATATGTAGTTTTTCCATCCCCAGAGATGCAGGGCACAGTCTGAGCCACGGGTCCCAGGCTACCATGTCCTCGCCAGGGCAAACACCTGCAACTCTCCAGGAGACTGTTGCCAGTTTGTTTGATTGTTTGTTTGTTTTTTGGATACAAATGTTCAATAATTACATAAGCCATTCCACATTTGTAAACTATGCTTTGTGTTAGGTAAGTTTGCCCAACTGCTGCATATTATAAGCGTTCTGAGCATGTTTAAGGTAAGGTGGGATAAGCTGAGGTGTATTCCATGCATTTCCAAGTTACAAATTTACAGTGGGTTTATTGGGATGTGACCGCGTTATGAGCTGAAAAGTATCTGTAACAGAAACAAAGCAGCAACCACAGGCAGAAACAGATTCCAGGGAACTGGCTCTGGGACCCTCGGTGACTTCACTGTTCAAATTTGAAGCTTATAGCACATCACTTTGTCCTTTGAAACAGAAGCTGAGGAAGACTCCAGGAGCTGGGGACAAGGCAGGTGACACCCAGCACTTCTGCTGTTTCATTCTCCCTCCTACCTGAGCACCCTGCTGGGTCTCTCTCTAAGTTATTCACATTCTTTGTATGTATTTGTCAGAGCAAGATCAAGAGCTCAGCTGTTAAATGTAACATTCCAAGTTAATAAGGGTGGGTGAGTCCAGAGAGCACCTCATTAGGCTCCCCCTGCCCCACGACGCACGCTCACCCCACTGTGGGCCCCGATTCTCTTCTTTTCCTATGGATGTTTTTGAATCTTTTGTTTCCATGGTCCTTCTGGTATGAAGTGAACAATGAATAGGAGGGGAAAGTTGGGAACAGCAAGGAAACTGCTGTTGCTCTGAAGACCTAAAGAAAAACAGGTGAAAAACACACTTGCCCTCAAGTGGGTTTAGTTGTTTCTTTGTATTTTTCAAGCCCTCAGGCTATTGTTAAACTCCAGAGAGCCCGGGGTTTCTGCAGCGCCCTTGCGCTCCAGGCTTTCTGTGCTGGGAGCTTGCTGTCAGTGGCAGGGGAGCTCTGGCACCCACACCCTGCCAGTCTCTCTTATTCTCAGCGCACTTCTGAGACCTCTGTTGCAGCCAGGTGACTTCCCACTCCCGGCTGCCTCAGGGTCTCAGCTTTCTTGAAAGGGAGCCTAAGATCCTGTTCTCCAAGGATTGGCTGACCTCCCTTCGCTCTCTTCATCTCTGTCTGCAGAGAAAGACCTGAAGGAGCCAATACTAAATCCCAGTTCTTCACTTGGGGGAATCAGCCATCCACCCCTCCCTGGCAGGCTTTCACTTGGTACAGTCTTGCCCTTTTTCTGGGCTTCCTCCTGTGCTTCCAGCCTTTTTCCAATGGCATCTCTCTGAGGGGGACAAGGACTCCAGGCTGAGCAGGCCGACCTGGGAAGAACCCCAGGTTCCTACCACTGACTGCCTGGGGGCTGCCTGAACTTCATCCCTGTATCTGTGCTCATGACAGTGGATATGGCATCTATCTGTACATCCTTGAGGCCTTGAGCAGCTGCTGGTGGGCAGTGGATGGAGTGTGGGCCAGGGGCCACATTTGTGTGCAAGGGGCCTTTGAGGAGGGGGAGGCAGCAGGGCAGGGAGAAAGAGTGGCTACTACTTGCGGCCAGCTCTCCTGGTATGGCCATATTCTGATGCATAACTGCAGGAATCTAAGAATTCTAGATCAGAACCTGGCTTTCTCTGCTGTTAAGAAGTTATAGTTGCCAAGCTAGGAGGGCAGAACTTGTTAGGTCTAGTGCTTTGCTCCTTTTCAAACAGCATTGCATTCTGTAGGTTTCTGCCTGTGTGCTTTTCCTGCAGCCTGCAAAAATTAGGAGAGGGCTCAATGAGGTCCTCACAGACACCTGCATGGTCAGAGCAGCTCCCCGTGTGCCTGGGGGTGGACATTGGCATCCAAAACTGCGCGCTCTGTGAACATGGGTATAGATTCTGTGAGCCTCAAGGGGCCTCTGGAATCAAGGAGGCTGCAGAGGATGAGCTGGAAGCATCCATGGGAGAAAAGGGCAAAGGAGGCTCAGGATGGAGGAGGTGCTGGGGACTGAATTGTGTCCCCCCAGTTCATGTGTCAAGTCTTCAACGTGACCACATGTGGAAATACAAGGCCTTTAGAAAGCTCTGTCATGTTAAATGAGGTTACGAGTATAGGCCCTTGTTTCAATGTGAGTGGTGTCCCTGGGGGAGGGAGGAAAGGAGAGAGGGGGTGGGAGAAAGAGGAGAAGGAGGAAGAAGAAAAAGAGGAAGGAGAAAAAAAGAAGAAAAAAGAAGAAGGAGAAGAAGAAGAAGAGGAGGAGGAGGAGGAAGAAAAGAAGACAAAGCAGAAGCAACAGCATCAGAAGGAGCAGGAACAGAAGCAGGAGCAGGAGAAGAAAAGAGAGGAGAGAGAGAGAGAGAGAGAGAGAGAGAGAGAGAGAGAGAGAGAGAGAGAGATGAACACAGGGAGAAGATGCTGACCTGCAAGCCAAGGGGAGAGGTCTCAGGAGAAAGCAAACCCACGACATCTAAGTCTAGGACCTCCAGCTTTCAAACTGTGAGAAATAAATTTATGTGGTTTAACCCACCTGGTCTGTGGTACACTCGACCCTCTGTATCTGTGGGTTCCAAATTCATGGATTCAACCAAGCATGGATGGAAAACATTTTTAAAAAGTCTTTACTGAACATATACATATCTTTTCGCTTGCCATTAGTCTAAATGGTAAAATGTCACAACTATTTTTAGAGCATTTACATTGAATTGGGAGCTAGAATTCATCCAGAGTTGATTTAAATATATCAGAGGATGTTCCCAGTTATATGCAAACACTGTGCCATTACATCTGAGTGTGGTGTGCTCAGATGTGAGTGCCGTCAGGGGGTTCTGGGACCACTGTTGGATGTCGAAGGGTGATTGTGTCTCATAATAACCCTAAAAGTGGGCACAGGGTGGATGGAGTCAGGAGCGCGGCCTAGCAGCTAAGGCTGCTGCACGCAGGGGAGGCTGATGAGAAAGTCCCGAGGGCAGCAGAGATGAGCACAGGTGCTGGGCGTGGGGAGGGAGGTTGCTGCAGGGGGAGCTGGGTGAGGACCGCATCTGAGCCACCGGAGAGCTGGCCCCAGTGAACCGGGGCCGGGCAGGGGTCTTCCTGACTCGTGCCTCTGTGCTCTCTCAGTCTGCAGGCGATTCCTGCTGGCCTGTCCAGAGGAGTGGGAAGGCCTGTGGGAGGTGGAGCCCCCGGGGGCCCTGGACCAGCACAACATCTGGCTCCAGGTTCAGCTGCAAAAGGTGGGACTTCCGGATGGTGAGTGGGACCGAAAGCTGTGCCCTCTGGTCTCCTTATTCAAATGTCAGTATCTGGTGAGATTCACTTTCGTGCTTTGAGTTGCACCCAAGGGAGGGTGCTCCTCTTCTCTTGAAGTTAGGTCAAGAACAAAGGAGGGGGTGAGACCTGGCTGGCGGCATTTTTCCTTCATTGCCTTCATAAGTGAAGCTCATCTTTCTGTCTTGTTCAGAAAAGATCTCCACTTATTTAGCAATGAGAATCTCTCCAAGACAAAAGCGTTCCTCTTTACAATTAGAATAGATCCTTCAAATGCTTAAGATAAGTTTCCTGTCTTTGGCTGGAGACCCATTAGTTGCACAGGTAATCTATGTCCATGGTTGAAAATTCAAGACACCCAAGGTTTGCTATGACTAACAAGAATCCCATCACATTTCCTTTAGAGAAAACACACCCATGTAAAAAGCAGCACCACGCAAAGTTCTTTTGTGCATTTTCGCCTTTTAAATGGCAGTGTAGTAGGGTGCCCTGAGCTATGCTGTTATGTTTTTCTCCATTGATGGCTAGACACACCATCTTTGGTTCTGGATTCTTCCAGACAGGTCCTGGTGACTTTGTCAGTGAGATTTTGAATGAGGGGGTTTATTAGGGAGAAGAACAGGGCCCCAATGGTGGGTCCCAATGGGAGACGTTTGAGATGTTCTTTAAATAGCCAGAGAGGAAAACAGACCTACTTGTCTATTTCTAAGTTGCTTTGGGGCAGTGTTATTTCCCCCCTTCCAAGTGGGGAAGGGTCACACACAGCAGGCCACACTGGGTTCCTGGGCTCCAGTGACGGGCCAGGGACAGGACAGGAGCCATGATGCCTCTAGGCTGCCCTTGTGGATGTTCTGAGAGTTTAAACTGACTGCTCCAAATTAAAGCCGTGATGCTTTTTCTTTCCTGGAATGCGAATTCCTGTCAGTGTGGATCTTCGACATTTCTATGGCTGCAGGTGGCTCATTAGGGGGTTGATGGACCAAGGTGGGTGACTGATTTACTTTGGGTGGTGACAGGCGAGAGTGTCTTGGAGTTTATTGATGATAATAGTGATAGTTTTTGCTTTTGTGGAACTTTTCAGCTAGAAGGCTTGCTGGATCTTTACCGATATTAATGGGGTGACCAGGCACTGGGGAAGGAAGCCGTGGTAGGGCTGTGACTGTGATCCTAATGAGGTGGTTAAGTGACTTGCCCTGTGGCATTGAGTTAGGAACAAAAGCAAGCCAGTCTGCCTCCCTGGGTACAGAGCTGACCGGTGGTGTGAATGTACTGCTGAACTTCACAAATAAGGCTGTGGCCTTTGTTGTGGACACTGCAGTTTCTTGGCTGGGAAAAGAAAAAGCAAATGGGTTGCATATTGAAATGTGGAAACCACAGGGGCTGGAGGGGTGAGCAGGGAAGTGGAAGCTTTAGCCTAATTGGGGAGATGGCTTCCTCCCGGAGAATTCCACTGGGGGTTAGTTCAAGAGCTGGGAATGAGTGTGATCTGGTCAGAGGATGCTGAGCCAGGAATCAGATGCCAGACCTGTCACTCGAGTTCACTCTGAGATTCACCAACTCCCACTTTCAAGCAAGTGAGAGGGCTTCCATTGAGAACGTTCCACATCCCTTGAAGGGACATCATTATAATTAGGCTATAATTAGAGTTGTAAAACTTTAGAATTAAAAAAAAATACTCTAAGTCAGGGTCTTTTTCACTCCAGGTATGCACCGGGGCCAGTTCCCAGTTTCACCCACACCTTCTGTCTCCCGGAGCTGCAGTCAGGGTTTGAATCCCCTCAGGAGGGTTTGCAGCCAACCAGCTTCCTTACAGTCATCGTGTCAGTCAGTGCTGACATTCAGGGTTTCCCAAGTTGGTGAGTGGGGACTGCAGATGTAGTCACAGATGCTCTGCACTTTCTCAGTTCCTAATCTGTCTTTCCCTTCATGCAAATCAGCGAGTGTTAGCAGAGGAGAATTTCCCACAGGCCACCCGGTAAGGCGCATTCCAGGCTCATCGTTTCCCTGGACATCTCACTACTTACCATCAGCCTTTGATTACTGTTTCTTAGAGTTCCTTTCTGGACTTGTTTTTCAAGTTCTATCTCTTGACCTTTTATTTCTGGCTTATTTTGGAGACTCCGTACAACTTCATGTGCTGTAGAAATAGAGCGTTAAGCAAAAAGCCTAGTGGAACCGATTGCTTTTGACTCTAAATAAGGCAAGAACATTTTACAGTGTTTCAAGGGGGAAATTTACTTGGTTTCCATGCAAATGTTTAAAAAACCTATTTTTGAAGCAGCCTCCTGTGTGGAATAGGTCTTTTAAAGCCTGCACGGTTCTGACTGTTGATAACATCTGTGGCTTATAATGGCTCTGAAAATATTTACAGATTTCTCAGGACTTTTGAAAGAAAGAATTTGTGGGAAATTTCTTTCTTCCTACACTCAGTTACACACGAAGCCTTTGAAACTTGACCAATGGGGTCATAATCCCATCTGATGTGATTTCCCTCTCAGCCTGCACATGCCTTAAGGTTCTTTACTGGTGAGGGTGAAATCAAATATGTCAACGGTGAAATGTTCTTTTGCAAACATGTTGCTGGAGATAGGAAATAATTGTGCAGTGTTTTTAAAATTTATTTTTTCCTTCTATGAAGTCACCATTTTGCTTTTTTGTTTCTCCAGGTGAATTTTTCAAGGATTAGCTATCATCCATGGGGAAATACTTTTCTTCCATTTATGTTTAATTTTTTACTGGAGGGCTCGTGCGAGAGAGATGTGGCAATATGAGATAGGGAAGTGGATCACTTTTCAAAAAGTTAGATGCCTAGCAAACTGAGGTCCAAAACCTTTTTTCAGCTTGTTCCGGTGAGTAGTCATGCATTACATAGTGCAGCAGTAATAGCAATTTTATGGTGGTACACTGCTGGGAAGAGCTCAGAGCAAAATTGTCAGTTTTTGCCTAAAACCTCTTTGACAAGTTGTGTAACTCCCTCTAGTGCCCATTGTTTGTACTACAACCCTTGACCCGATTCTCAGGTACTTATGCTTGGGAATTGGTACATTGGTTTAAAACAGTTTTATTGAACCTTAGGAAAAATACAAGGAGACCTTTGATATCTGTTAACATTCTTTAGCTCATAAAGTGTGAAAAAATCAGAAAAGGTGGAAAATTGATAATGGATTATCTACTTCACTCCCCATTGATTGATTCCCATATTTCTTCATTAATCTCACTTGATAACTGTTAATAGAGTATTGAAATATATCAGGCACTTTTCTAGGTGTTAGGGATATAGTAGTGAATAAGATGGACCAATTCTCCAAACTCATCTATAAGCTAATAAGTATGATGTCAACTACTACTGTATTACACAGAAACTCTGCATATCAGAGAGAACTAAAATATTTTGGCATTTTTAAAGTGCTTAGAATTAGATTTTGCTAAACCAAATATTTTTTACTTAGCTCTGTAAATAAAATTTCTCCCATATAAGTGACAGTGAAATAGTACATTTATTCCTTAATTTAAAAATGTGTTAGATATGTGTTTTCAGCTCAGATGCAAAACTTTTTATCCCCCTAGAATCTGAATTGTACCTCCCCACTCCAAAGTCTCTGCTGAGTGGGCTAGGGAAGTGCACAGTAGGACAAGAAGCATCTTTTCTGGTTATTAAATCCACACAGTGTGTTAGTCAGCTGGGAGAGGTTTAATGTGGCTTACGGTTTCAGTGAATTCAGTACATGGTCAGCAGGCTCTAAAGCAGGAAAATCATGGCAGATCAAGGAAAACTGCTTATTTCTTAGTGGCCAGGAACCAGAGCAGCAGCAGTGCTAGAGAGGAAGGGTTGATGGACCAGGTAGAGTTTTGGAGGTCATGCCTCCGGGATTCAACCAAACACTCTCAGAAGTGTGGTCCACCAATACCTTGGCTGGCTTGCAAACCAAATCAAGGAGATCAATCAAACTTCACTGTCACATATGGTGATATGGACTCTCTTGTGAGAGTCCGTAGCAATGAGCAGAGTAGGGCCTGAGAATAGAACTGGAAACCCATTTCCGTTCAGTGGTGGGATTGGTGGAAAAACAGATTAAATTTTACCTAGCAAATGCCTGAGGAGATCTGCCATTTTGTGTCTCCTGGCATCTCTTCCTGTTCCCTGGAGAACAATATAGCAAGGGTTCAAGTGAAGGTCAAGAAGATAGAATGGAGGTGGGGTCACCTATCAATTTCCAATCAACTCAGAAGGGTCCTCAATGTGTTACTGATCCTTCAATTGTCCCGCCCCTTGGGACTACCCCTATTTACATGTCCCCTCCTCTTGCTTCCGGAGGGCAGCACATGTGGGAAATTCCAGACCTACATAGCTCACTGATGCAGAAGGCCCTGAGGCAGAGTGAAGAAGTGTCACCCATGACCTTCTGGTCTTCGTAGTCATCACATCCTTGTTCCATGAAGCCAGGATGTGACCCTGCAAGGCAGTTCCCCAGGCAATGCTGCTGTGGGCTTCGCCCGGGCAGCGGGCAGCCTTTATACTTAAGAGTCCCCATGCCATGAGGGAAGCAGGGGTGAGATGAGGAAGAGCTTTGTCATTAGACTTCCCACAGTCCCCAGAAAAACTAATGAAGCCAACAAGACACAGAGAACACATGGTAATCGGCTGTAGTCTTGCATCATTAGGGAAATACTGAAAAATTTGAATTTCAAATTCTTCTATGGCCTGACATCTTTCAGGCAGAACAAAAACAAAACAAATCCCTCCCTGCCTCTCCAGTCCAGATTGCTAGAAAGTAGAATATGGCCTTAGGGTTTAGCAGAGTGACTGTAGAGTGAAGTTCTGGGGGAAAGATACTTACTGGATTTTTTTTTTTAGTGGTTTGTTTAGCATTTTGTAAGACTTTAGATTTCGTAAAGCCTGCACAGCCTGACTGTGATAATATCTATTCTCTGTACAGAAAAGTCTTTGCTCTCAAATCCCTAAAGAATAAATAATTACTCTAAACTCTAAAACATACCAATTAAACATTGTGGAATGACACAACTTCACTCTACCTGATGGCCTTCTGCCTCAGGGAGCGTCTTAGGTCTGGAATTTCCTGGGTGTACGGCCTTTCCTAAGTAAGAGTGGGATTTGTAAACGAGGGTGGCCCAGAGAAGGAGTACAATTCATTTGGTAAACAGATTGTTTTAGGATAGAGATTTAATATTGAAATCATGAGATACACATTGTTTTAGAAGGCTGTGCCATGTTTGACTTTAGTTCTACCCATCTGATAGAAGGGGTCAGTGAGTCTCTCTCTCTTTGGTTTGCAACATAGAGATGGGCTTCCCTTACTGGGTCACTGAACTGATCTGTCACTTTTAAACCCTGAAGGTTCTTTGAAGAAGCAACAAGTAACCAGGTGACTGTACTGCCCGTTGGTGTGTGTCGGGAGGTCTTCACACTGAAGCATAAAGTCCCAGCTTCTAAAGTACCATGGGGGACCTGATTCCAGGTCCCTCATGAATCAAAATCCTCAGCTGCCTGAATCCTTTATATCAGATGGCATCGTACCTGCCTGTCACCTGAGGACATTGTCCTGAATACTTTAATCACCTCCAGGTCACATATAATGTCTCATACACGGTAGATGCTATGCATGTAAGTTGTTATTGTCCTGATCAGAGAATGACAGCAGGAAGTAACCCTTACCTGTTCAGTACAGATGCAGCGTGTGTGTGTGTGTGTGTGTGGGAATGTTTTCATTTCATGGCCAGTTGAATCTGTTGATGCGGGATCCCAGGAGAGGGAGGACAGTCCAGACGGTTTCCTTCACCTGCCTTTCTCAGCTCTCCCTGGCTCTGTTATGCACTCAGGTACAAAACACAGTTTCCCTGCAGCCAGCTGGGGTGCTTGAACTGGCTGTATGATCTTCAGTCTCAGCACAAAGTGTGAAGACCAGCAGGGACAGTCTTGACCGTCCATGATGACCTCATGACCATATTTAATGGGAACTCCTGCGGATTCTTCCCTGATTTCAGGAGCCGAGCGTTGGAGGAGAAGTAAGAAATAAAAAGAGTGGTCAAGATCATGGAGTGGAGGAAGAGGAAGCTGGGCTGCCCGTGAGACCCTGCTGAGCTGAGTGGTCTGCAAGGGAGCTGGGAGGATGATGGAGCGCACTGTGCCGATGGTGGACAAATCTCAGGGGCTTGCGCTCCTAGCTCTCAGCTCCTAACTCCCCTAGGGCTTCTGTGGCACTGAGCTTGGGGTATTTGAGGAGACGAAGGCCTCAGGCCCTGCTGATTTCTGACTTCCCTTTGGTATGAACCCCAGGACAAGGCCAGCCGAGAAAGTGCTGGTTTAAGCAGGGAGCTCCCTACAGGGACAGTGAGGTTTCCCCCGGTTCCCCAGTTCTCAAAGGTTCAAGAAGCTCATTCTTCAAGCCTAATATGATTTCTCCTCCTCAGGATACATCTGCAAAGCTGCATTGCGACCATGTGGCAGTTTCCCTGAATAATTTCCTTCCTTAGTACAAGTGACCTCAGAGCAGGGCTTCCCCATCCTGATTCATGCTGTAGAAATCCTTTTCACCTTCAGCCCTGATGTGACCATCAGATCATGAACACTAGAAATTCCAGGGAGACAAGTTCTCCTTCTGGGGGTACTTTGGCCACTTCAGAGCTCCCTGAGGGTAGGGCTGGGGCTGGAATGGTGCCACCATAATCCGTGGGCTCCTATGGAGACAGTGGACAGGACTCAGGGTAAGTTCCGAGTGGGTTTCTGCTCTTACCTGATCTACATGGGACCAGAGGTTGGGAATTTGGACTGAAGGTCCTTCTGTACTACGGAAAGGCTTGTGGTAGTAAAAGTAACAAAAAGTCACAGCCTGACTCAATGTGGCCTTGGCTTCCTCCTTCTCACATGTCTCAGTGCTTGTGCAGAGGACCTCTGCGTGGCCATGTCAGGGGTGCAGAGTCCAGCCAGGATATCTCCCCAGGCCTGATGCTCACAGCTCCCCACAAGCCAGGCTCATCTTGGGGTTTGGAGCTGCTCCCTGGGGACTGGGTATGGCTTTCTCTGAGTTAGGCCCAGATGCAGATATTCACTGGGATTTTGCACTGGAGAAAGCTTCTCAGCCCTCCTGAGGCTGACACCCCAAATTTCAGCCCCTACTTTTTGATGCATGCAGATCTGACCATGTCACTGAGGACATGCTAAAGCCCTTTGTGGCTTATGGTGGCCCTTGAGAACCCAGCGGTGTCTCTGTAGGTCCTTCTTGTGCTGCTGCTCGTCCTCTGTGTCCTGGTGCCTGGGCTGGAGCATCTCTGCTCTCTCCCTTCAGGGCCTGTGTATGTCACTGTGCCACTCACTGTGTCACCGTGCTACTCAATGCCTCAGGCCTATATTCACTCTCCCCCGGCCCCCAGGTAAGCTAGTTCCTATGTGTACATCTGGTCCCAGCTCAGATATCCCTCCTGACCATCTGTCCCTCATGGCAGAACAACAATCATACACCACTGTGGGTCCCTGAGCCCCGATTGGGTCAGCCTCGGGTCTGCCTGACTTCCACGTGTCCCCAATGTTAGTGATCACAGAGTGGCATAGCTTCTGGATACAGCTCAGTACCACCGGGTTGAATCTCTTTAAGGATGCATTGATGCCCTCCTGAAACTCCAAGCTCTGAAGTGGCAAAGAGACCAGCAGAAGTGTCATGTTCTAGGATGGACCTGTGGTTCCCTGAATGGTCAAGGACACTCGTGGTGGGAACTCTGTTACTTACGAATTTATCCAAGCATCCAGCTGCCTGTTTACCTCCTCACACATCTGTCTATCCATCTGGCTCCCTTCCATCCTTTACTTATTTCTACTATTTATCACCTATCTCTTCTTACTGTCACTCATTATGTCTCCATTCATCTCTCCATCCATCCATCATCATTCGTCATCCATCCATCCATCCATCCATCCATCCATCCATCCATCCATCTATCCATCCTTCATCTGTTCTGTCCTCCCTCTCTTCTTTCCATTTATCTTCCCACATCTTTTTCCATCCATCCTCCATTTGTCTATTTCTTTCTCTCTCTCCCTCCCTACTTTCATTCTTCCCACTCTCCCTCCCTCCCTTCTGTCTGACCATTCGTCCATCCATCCATCCACCCATCCATCCATCCATCCTGTCATATAAGATTCTGCACTTTTTCAGGGACAAGCTCTGTTCTTGGTACTGGTGAGAAGTGGGCCATGATTTCAGGTCTAGAGAAACTCTTCTTCCTGGAGGGGATTCTCTGGTGTGTCCACTGGGGGTTTAATCTCTCTTGGATCTGCTACAAAGAGGGAAGTGTCCAACTGAATAGAAGTAGAATTTAGAATTCCATACAAGGGCATCCTGCAGCCTGCTCTGCTTCTCTGTGAAGGAGGATCAGGGCACAGAAGTAGACTTAAGGCTACAGCTGCGAGTGCTGTGTGTGACGCCAAGATACCCCCTTCCAGGTAGGACGCATATGCTGTGAACACTGTGCCATTTGTCGGTGCCTCATGTCCTCATGAAAGTGATCTGATAGAAATGTCTCAGGAATCTGATTGCGTTTTTCTTCAATAAAGGAATTATCTCAGGGAAGAAAACCTGATGTATTGAGGGCTTCACTTAAGGACATATAAGCCAACCAAGAAGGGAATTCTTGGGAGCTCAGAGCAGTCCCCTTCCCAGCTAAGGTCCATCGAGGCCAACACTGATGCTGGGTGCATGGTCCCTGCTGTGCGTCTCCGTTCATCTCCCATCCACCCATCCATCCATCCATCATCCATAGTGGCAGGGACTGTCCTCCGTGCTTGTATTTGTGTGTGTTGGTTTATGAAACCAATTTTATTATTCAGTTTCTCTATATCCCTGACTATTATTTTTAACAGTTCTGTTGAGATGTAATTTATGGACTATAAAGTCCATTCATTTAAGTTCAGTGATTTTAATATGTTTACAGAAATGCTTTTTAGGCCCTTTATCTATTTCATAAGTGAATTATCTTTTATTATCGAGTTATAACAGTTTTTTATATATTCTAAATTCTCTTCAAGGATATGCAATTTGCAAATATTTCTGCTCATTCTGTGGGCTGTCTTTCCACTCCTTGGTGTTTCTCGCAGTGCAAACATTTAAAAAATTTTGACAAATTAAGCCAGCTTTCTCTTTGGAGCATTGCAATAGTAATGTTTATATTTTTCTAAGCACATGTCATTTCCCATCTAAGGTGTTATTGGGGAGAAGATTATCTGACTCCAAAATGAACATAAAAAATCCCATGGAGAAGTCATTACTTAGGAAAAGGCTGCCCCTTGGTTCTGTGGCCTCTGCAGGCAGTGCCCAGAGGACCGTGCCCTGTGGGAGGTGCACTGTCCTCAGGCTATTTCACTCTGCACTCATAAACAGGCTGGGGGGAGGGGCAGACATCCATGGAGAATCTGTGGTTGGGTGGAAGCTGGCATTCAGAATTTGAGGCCTGGCAAGGGTCATGGGCACCTACTCTCATGCTCTGGTCTCTCAGATTTCCCTTCAGGAGTGGGTGTATTAATCAGCTTTTCTATTGTTGGGACATAATACTGGATACTCGCAAATTGAAGATAATTTTAGTTTGGCTCATGGCTCAGGGGATTCAGTCCATGGTAAGTTTGCTCTAAAGCAAAAATGTGGCAGAAATGCACAGAAGAGCAAAACAGTCCATTTCCTGGCATCTGGAAGGCAGAACATAGGAACAGTGCTAAGGACCATATAGACTGCACAAGGCCACATCCCACGGCCCACCCAGAAACACCCAGGAGTATGCTTCACTATGCTAGGTGTTTCTTAGCCCATTGAAACTGAAATACTAGAAAATACTGGCCACCACCTACCACTTTTCAACTTCACACTCAAATGCATCTGCTTAAATCATACTTGATCTCAAAATAAAGAAAATAGCAAGTTCATAGTTCTGCCTAACACAGTACAAGTATTCCATATATATATATATATATATATATATACATACATTCAGAAATGCAACAATCTTTCTCCAAAGTCATAGCAGTTCCAGCATTTTGAATGTCCAAAATCAAGTCTCATCTGAGACTCAAGGCAAACTTTTGGCTTTGAACCTCTGTAAAAGTCAAACACAGATTCTATAATCTCCAAGTACAATGATACAACACAAACATTCTCATTCAAAGGGAAAGATTAGGGGAATAGAAAAGAATCAGACCAAAGCAAGACCAAACCCAGCAGTGCAAAACTGTGTCCTGTGGCTCCATATCAGATACCTGGGGGCTCATGGTGGCAAGTTGCACTTTCCAAAGAGCTTGGGCAGCCCTGCTCCTGTGGCCTTGCTGGGTTTCTGATCAAAGCCCACCCCCACATGGCCTCCCTCTTGGGCTGGCTCCACATGTGCACTGAAGCTTTCCCTGGTCGATGTACCACCTGCCTGGCATCTCCATCTTCCTGGGGTCTCCATTGCACCTTTGAATCCATTCCCACAGTTTTGGGCACTGCTTTCTCAGGGGCTCATTGCCTGGCCTCTCATCTCTTCCTCTGAAATCTGGTAGAAGCCTCCTTGACTCCCACCACTCTTGCATTCTGCATGCTGGTAACACTATAATCCCATGAATGACACCAAGGCTGCTGCCAGCACAGGCAGGAGTCAGGACCCATGGGCCCATGGTTTCAGTGACCTCTAAGTGCCTGGATAACTGAGCCTGGTGGAGTGAGTCCTGAGGAGCCAATTACCAGGAAGCCCTTCTTGAGTCCCTGGGAATCTCTTACTAAAAAGAAAGGATGATACTTTTGTCATTTTGTGTCTGCAGTGGTGAGGTTTTGCTGATTCCTGAGATGACCTCAAGGCATCTTTCTTTTTGTCCCTATACAAAGCACTTGGCTTCTTTCTAATGACACTAATCCCTTTAGCAGTCATATTTTATTTGATCCCAACGTTATGCATGGTTTCTTCTGGGCCATAATTAAAGTTTTAAAACATTTTTTGCTCTGCCTTTATATCTAGGTAAAAAGGGAAAGAATTACTTATCTAGATAAAAAGAGCCTTGGTAAAAAGCACCAGGATTACCCAAGCCACAGTCTGAATGTTGGGCTGTTTTGAAATTTCCTCGGCCGGATTAATTATTTCTCCTTCCTTAAACTCAGTCTTCCATATAGTCTCAAGACAAGGGCAAAATGTAGACAAAATTTCGTAGCAGACATGGGCTGATAGCACAAATGCTAGTGGATTCTTCGTTTCCAAGTGAAACCTCTTGAGCCCAGCTTTTATTGGCTACATTCTGTTAACAGTTTTGTCTTCTGAGCTCTAACCAGATTCACTCACCAGCCTTCTGTGACTTCTCAAGTTGCTGTCTCCAAACCTTCCTAAATTCCCCCAGCAAGCCAGTTTCGAGCACATGGCCAGGTTGTCACAGCAACAGCACCGCCCCAGTTAATAACACCAATGTTGTGTATTATTCAGCGTTCCTGTTGCCAAGACACAACACCCAATGCCTATGATTTACAGGAAGAGGGTTTTAGTTTGGTCAGAGCTCAGGGGATGAAGCCTGTGGTTCTGCTCCAAGACAGAAGCATCATGATGGAGAGGAATGGAAGAGCAAAGCTGCTCAGTTCAGGGCGACTGGGAAGCAGAGCCAGGAATCCCACTCTTTTCACACCAAGGCCCTCAGCAAGCCTTCTGGCCTGATGCAAAGCTTGAAACCCCACTGACAGAAATGTTATTCTTTAGGGGTGGGTGGGTGAAATAGAGATTTGCATCCTAGCAATGGGAAGAGCCTGGGTTCTGGCACTGTGGGGCCTGAAATACCCATTTATTTTTGGCATACTTGGGGGTTCTCAGGGCATATGTAGAGAAGTGGTAGTACGGTTTGGATACAGTGTGAGTATCACCTCCAAGGTTCATGAATTTCAATGAACTCCTCGTAGCAAGCTATTACGAGGGTGGAAACATAATCTAACTATGGTGTTTAGACGTGAGCCCCATGGTTGAGTCCTGGTTGCTTTTTAAGAGGGACAGAGAGCAGTGGAAACGCTGTGTGCTTCCACCCACATCCTCCTGATCGACAGGGTGCAGCCCATGTGTCCCTCACCAGAGCTGGGCCATGGCTAGCATCACGCCCTGGAACCTCCATAAGCGTGTCACATGCATCTCCTGTGTCCATGAGCTTTCCTGTTGCTGGGACAAACTATTAGCTACTTGCAACTCAGAGCTTAATTGGGCTCATAGGTCCAGGCCGCGCTGGCTGGCCCAGGGCAGGGGCGTCGTGGCGGGAGTCTGCCAGCAAAGTTGTTGGCATCGCGGCATCAGAACAGGTGAGCTGTGCCAGCGAGGAAGGGGCCAGCAGGACCTCAGGTCACGCCTCCAGGACCCACTCACAGGTCCCCAGTAAGTGTGCTTCCCCAGATTCCTACCATGCCGGGCAGCTCGGGTCCAGCGCCCAAGGCCTGGCGCGCATGCGTCATAGCCAGACCTACGTGGCCAACAAGACTGCGCATGCGCCGGCTAGCGGGAGGGTTTCCGAGAGCAATACCGGCGGCGGCCGCGCGGGGGCAGCCTCGCGCAAACCGAAGCCCGGCCGCGCTGCGCCTGCCCGCCCTTGGTGGGGGCACTGGGGCGTTGGGCTCCCGTGCCTGCCAGCTGGCCCGGATGCAAACGGAACTGATTAGCTTTAATGTGGAGCTGTGTTAGTAAATGTGTGGGCTCTCAGCTGCGGATACATGAGGCTGGGGGAAGGGGTCCCGCTTGGCTCCTTCGTGCAGCCCCTCCCCCCATGCACCCCCAGAGGGGGAGGGGTGCAGAACACCAGGTCCGGGGGCTCGGCCTCGTCTCCCCGAGCAGCGTGGCTCGGACCTGCTCCTGTTCTGCACCGTGGGTTTGGCCACCAGAGCCCTGTTGGTTATTTTGATGCCACTTGGCTTTTCCTTCTCAGCAGCAGCCGCAACCGAAGTTCCTGCGGACCCGTTTTGCTCCGTTGGCTCAATGGGGACCGCGTTTCGCTCTCGGGAGCCTGGGATGCGCGGGGCGTGTGCGGAGTGACGCAGGGACGCGGCGTTCACAGGGGCGGTGAAGTGGCTCAGGAGGACGAGCACGAGGCCACTGGGGGCGTGAGAAGGGAGAAGGGAAGGAGCCAGCAGGGTGGGTGGCTCGCCCTTCCCGGGCGTGGGGTGAAGGGGGCAGGCCGTCCTCTAGTCACGCTGGGGAGACCGAGCAGCTCTTGTGGCCACGGCCGTCATTACACCAGGCTGTGGTGGTAACAAAGGCACCGAGGTCCTCCTGGCACGGGCGCCGGTGCCCCTGGGGTCACACCTTGAGGCCTGAGTGCTCCGGGCTCATGGTCCAGCTCACGCGTCCAGCTCTTCCGTGACATGGGTGCCTTCCCCGGCCACGGGCTGTGCTGAGATCTGGCGCAGACTCCTGGGCGCTGCACTCCCGGCCACAGTCCTCAGCAGCTTTCCTGCCGGTGGGAGCAGCAGCCCCTACAAGAAGCAGAAACGGTTTTGCTAGTGTTAGCGACCGGTGTGTTCACACGGCACCTCAGAGGTGCTGAAGAGGAGGCTGCTTTACCAGCAGCGGCATGAAAGTCACCTTGGAAGATGAGGCTGGAAGATGGCCAGAGGATGGTTCTTCTGCAGCTGAGGGAGACAGAGATACAGGGACAGAGGTAGAGGTAGAGACAATAGAGAGAGAGAGAGACAGAGATAGGAACAGAGGAGGAGATAGAGCACTCTGGGGCAGTGGCTGGGGCCACCGATTGGCCACTTTGAGGTCCGTTATGACCCGCTGGAGGAGGAAGTGGAAGCAAAGTGCCGCTTGATACCTACCTGGACTGTAAGCTCCAGGAAGTCCAGGCCGGTGCTCACAGCCCCTGCAACGCGACACAGCTGGCACCGTATGAGTGTCAGCTCCCAGCCTGATAAGATAGAAAAACCTTACCGAGACTTGGATTTTGCCAAATCCAATGGCGTTTCTATTGATGAACCTTTCCAGGGGATGCCCTGGGGTGAGGCGGGCTGGCAGGGCACTAGGAGCCATCTACCCCTTAGCCTAGCTTCTTAGCTTTTTGCTTAAAAGGCACAGCTTTATACAGAATAGGAACAGTTTTTATCACACGTGCAACTTACTCCCTGCTTTGAGTAGTTGAGTATTACTGAGTAATTTCACCCCAGTGTGGGGTCCCTGGGTTCTTTGCCAGATCCCTGAGCTGACATAAATAGAACTTTCTCAGCTACAAAGTGTTGGCCACTGCTCCGCAGTGCCGCAGAGGGGTCTGACCAGCGGGGGTCATTGCCTCCAGCATCCATCTCTCATTCTTTCAGGAGCAGCGTCTCATTTTTGCCTTGAATGCCCCCCTCACACCCCATGTGGTTTTAGGGGGACAGGAGACCAGGTCTAAGCAGTCAGAGCCAGGCTGTGGTGGTAACAAAGGCACCGAGGTCCTCCTGGCACGGGCACCCGTGCAGTGCCTTGAGGGTGGGGTTAGCTGGACTGGTCCAGGTACCTGGGAAGTGAGGGAAGAAGGCTGTCACCTTGTGGCGACACCAGGTCTCCGATCCAGCTGTCCTTGAGGGAGACCAGAAGTCCTTGGAGCTTTCCACTGCAAGAGTTAAAAATTTCCTTATGCCTGTGTCAGTGTAAGTTGGTTTTGTGTCACGTTGTTGACTGAAGGTGAGAGTCCAAACCGATGTCCTCTTTTCTCTGTTATTTCTTTTGTGATACAGAGTCACATAGGGCTAAATCTGTCCCAGTCTTCCAGATGATGCCATCAGCCCCTATCAATGCACAGATTTGTGAGTCCTAGAGACTCTAGTTATCAGGCGCCCTTTCCTGGACACAAAATATTAAAAAGTGTATTTTGCTACGGTGCTTACAAGGCTGAGTGGATGTAAGCCGGGCTGAGGACTGAAGGCAGCAAGCTAGGGAAAAGGTCCCCCTTAATATCATGCGGGTTGCTCAGTGCTCAGGCTCCTGCCTGTGTCCCTAAATCTGCTGTAAAATGACCCCAAAGCAAGTCCTTCGCGCAGGGGTGGGAATCCACGCTCACCGCGTGGAGATGCCTTGAAATGCCCTCTGGGGTGAGGAGACGGATGTCTGGACCATGGGCTCTGCTGGCCAGGGGCTGGGTGCTTTTTGCTGGATGTGGGGTGAGGAGAAGAGTCCTGACGCTCAGCTCTGTCTTATCTTGTCTCATGTCGCCTGTTTTTCGTGGAAGAGTCACACCCTCAGGCCCTGGAACTCTGTCATCAGAGCCCAGCAAGATGCGCGCAGCTCCCGGGGCGCTGTGTGTGTGTGTGTGCAGGGGAAGCGGTGAGGCCGAGGGAATGGGGAGCCCCGAGCCTGGCTCGCACAGGGCGGCCCCACCACCACCGCCAGCGGGGAACTCGTCGGAGATGCAGATTCTCAGGCCTCATTAGACATCAGCAGAGGTGGAGGTGGGCCAGGAATCGGTCCCCACAATGCTTCCATAGGCCAAGGATACGGTCTTCCCCTCCCGCGCTGACCAGCGACCCGGAGCCAGGGAGCTCTCGCTGCAGCGGTTCCTTTAGCACCCTCTTTAAGGGCCCTTTGAATAAGCCAGAAGTTTTGGCTTTTACTTCTCCTACGGAGGCTGCAGCAATAGCCCCTGCAGGGCAGGGCTCTGGGAAGGACGGAGGATCCCGGGAGCAGGCGCCCCGCGAGGCCACTAGATGGCGCTGTTGCTCTTTCCTGCGGACGCGAAGGGCGCGCGGCCATTGCGGGTCCCAGCAGAGTCCGCGGAGGGTGGGAAGGAGGGACGCGGCTCCGGGCGCGCAGCCTTCCTTCGCTAAGACGCCCAGGCAGTGCTGGGGGTTCTCGGACCCGATTGCATCCCTGGTTGTGTTGTGCGCCTGTGAGTCCCGCCGCTCTTGGCAGGGAGTGAAAGGAAGCCAGATGGGAGGCCGGGGCGCCCCTGGGGAGCGGGCGTCTCTGACTCGAGGCCTCCATCTCTCACCGGTGGTCTCGAGGTCAGAGAGGCGCTCAGCATTGCCCAGAGGAGTCCTCGCAGGCCCTGGGGCAGCCTGGGGAAACTGGTCCAGCTCCCGGGGGCACCCCACCTCCCTGCCCAGAGCCAGGATGGACACTGTACTGCCCAGCCCTCCTAGCTGCGGGGCAGTGGGAGCCCTCGGATCGGGGCAGCGGCCGGAGCGCAGATGAGTGTGAGGCTGGAGGCAGGAGCCAGTGTTGGGCGGCTGGGCGGCTGGGCGGCTGGGGCGCTCTGCAGCTGACTGCGGTGGTCTCACCCACGAGGGTCACCTCTGCTCAGCCCCGACGTCTGGGCGCTGTCCTCGCACTGCCCCTGGTCCCTGCTTTGGGACAAATGCCCCAGTAAAATCCCTGCCAGAACCACGGCCCGCACGCCGGGCTCCCACCCTCCTCGGGCTCTGCTTTAGGTTATCCTGAAGCGCTCTGGTTTAGGGCTCTGATTTTACTTCCCGTAGCCCCACCACAATCCTACTTTCTTCTCTCTTTTGCCTTCTCCTTCGTCGCTTTTGGAAGTTTCTGGGCGTCTATGCAGTGGCATGGTGCTTGACTTGACCCCTCCTTCCTCCCTTCTAGTCTGCAAACTTCCCAGAGGTCATCTTCTGTCCCCATTGCCCTAGAGCCTCTGGAATCAGGATCGGATCCTCCCCTGGGCACCAGACTGGGCCCCGTCCCTACAAGATGATCACACCTCACTGCCAGCTGATGTGCTGAGTGGGGAGGGTG
This sequence comes from Hydrochoerus hydrochaeris, assembly GCA_004027455.1. Lineage (NCBI taxonomy): Eukaryota > Metazoa > Chordata > Mammalia > Rodentia > Hydrochaeridae > Hydrochoerus > Hydrochoerus hydrochaeris. Next base: position 75,733 of record PVLA01002449.1, read on the forward strand.
ACACAGAAACTCAAGGATCAATTTAAAACAAACTCACCCTATTTGGACTTAACTTTAAATTTACAAGTGCTGTCAAATGCGGGGAACAGAAGGAGGGTCCACGTGCCCTTCACCCCTATGTGCTGTGTGTTTGGTTTATTTCTGAAACTTTCAAGGATAAATGCCAAACATCGTGCTCCTCCTCTACCCCTGTCTATGCAGGGAGTGTTTCTTCAGGTCCTTCACGTCTAATTAGCCCACGAAATGTCTTAAGCATGATGGAGATTTTCTCTTACACCACCACAAAGCAGTCGTCACCATCACCAGCTTGTATCAGTAAAACACTTTCATATCATTGACTATCCGCACTGTAATCTTGTCACTCGATCTAACATCCTCAGGAGCTTCCCTGCCTCTCCCTACCGTGCAGCACAGGGGCCAGTTTAGGGGGAGACACTGCATTTAGCTGTCGTGTCTCTTCAGACCCTCCCTCGGGAGCACACCCTCAGCATCGCTGTGCCTTTTGTGACACTGCCATTTTTGCAACAAACCAAATGGTTTTGATTTCGCTCTTGTCGGTTTGTCTTCGTAATGGCCCTGGATCGGAGCACAGAAAGTACTGCTCCTTCTCGGGGTGTCACTCTAGGAGGGCAAACTTAAGCCCAGTGCCCTTTCATAGCTCTGGTCCCTCTTCCCCTCCTTGCTCCCTTGGGATCTATTCCAAATTCTGGAACGTCAGGAGGTGACTCTTTCAGAGAGCCGCTTGCTTCCCGGCTGTGGCGCAAACCCTTTATTAGCCTCCTGGCTTCCAGCAGGGAGGCTGACTTCAGGCATGAGTGATGCTGGTGGTTCTCACAATTCTCAGACACCCTTTCTCCCTCCTGACCTCCAGGGCCACACTATAAAGTCTTCCCCAGGGAGCAGCAAGGACTGGGAACAATCTACCTTTTACCTCCGCAGTAGTTTTGCTGCATGATTTTAAAATCACTGCAGGGTGTCGTGCTGGGGCAGCGCCCGGAGGGAAGCATTGGAAGCCTCTCTCATTTTCGGGCTGCTTCTCTGCACTGGGCGTGCTGCTGAAATGCTGAGGTCCTAGGAGAAGCAACTGCTAGTGGTCACTGCGGGCCATTTGATGACTGTATCGCTGGGGAGGGATCCTGGAGAACTGGACCGTGGGGACCACATGGCCCCTGTGGGGCTGAGAGCAACCGTGACACCTTCATGAATATCCTGGGCTGCTTGGTCCTCGCTGGAACATTCCTGAGAAGAGAAGAGAGCCCCTCCTACCCCCATTTTTGTCAGTGCCTCAAAGCATCCATTGGGAAGGCAGCTGGAGGGCTGGAAACAGCCAGCCCTTAGAGCCTGGGTTCAAACACGCCTCCATCTCTGGTTAGCGTGGGTTTCTAACCGCTCCTCAGCCTCTTCCGCATTCTACGGTTGTAGAAGAGACAATGTGTGGGATGAGTGCCGTGTCCTCCCTGCCCTCGCCTTCTGGCTGCCTTCACTGTCCTCCAGTGTTTAGACTGGGGGCAGAGGGCCTGGATGTGTTGCCATGACCCGGCCCAAGTTGGCACCAGCATCAGCAGATGCCACCTGTCCTGGGCCTTTTGACAGCTTTGCAGGTGTGGCATTGCTTTGAGGTGCTCTGGGTTTGTTTTAACCGGGTGTGGGAAGGCCCACTGACACAGGAATCTGAATACCCCATGTTAGTGTAGTTTCCTACAAACAGCAGTGCAGGGCTGCGAGGAAGCCCCAGGTTGAAGGGGAGGCAGAGGGAATTCAGGGTGGGAGGATGTGGGCAGGAGACTTTCTCGTGTTCGCAGAAGGAGAAAGCAGGTAGAGTGGCAGGCTTAGAGGCGGCCTGAGGAAAGAGTGCAGGTGTGCCCTAGGGTGCAGGGGCCACCCCTGGTGCTCGGTGCCTGCCCGGCACTGGTGTGATTCGCACAGGCGCACAGACAGCCCAGGAGGGAGGTGTTGGAGGTGTAGGCCTGGGATCTGGATTGGCTCATTTGCATATGATGACCAGGCTGGACAGACAGGGCAAGTGGTCAACAGTCTTTGGAATTAGCGAGTCTCAGAGGACAGAGCTCTCGAACTCTGCAAAGTCCCAGTGTCGAAGCACAAATATGACAACAGAAGCCATGGAGGACACAGGCACTTCTGGGGCGCAGAGAGGAAGACAGGTAACTCCCTGCTTCCTCCAGGCCAGGACTGTCCTGTGTCTCCTACAGTGCGTGCGACACTGGCTTCCAGTTCGAACGGAGACTTTCAGCATTCTGCATGCCAACGCCTGTCAGTAGCTTCTCCACCTGTCTCCTGCTCCGTGGTCAGACAGGACGGGTCATCCAGAGATGCCCTGCTGGGGTGAAGGGAGGATGCTTCAGATGGGGCGGGGCTCCTTGGGAAGAGAGAAGCGGACTAGCTTGGCCCGGCGGGCTGTCTTGCTGTTGTGTGAATTATCTCCCAGGGCAGCGCGGAAGGGGAGCTGAAACAATGCACGGGGAACTTTGAGACGCAGAGGCGCAGTGCTCAGAGTTTTGTCAGTGGCTGGGAAGGAGACCATCCTACGGCAGCAGCTCCAGCAGGGGGCAGCAGAGGCAAGCGGGCCTGAATACCTGTGCCTGCGTGCGCGCATGCGTGCCCTGCGGGGTGGTCAGATTGCCTGAGTTCTAGGGTTGAGGGTAAAGGTCAACCTGCAAGAACATCGCAGTACGCAGGAAGGAAGAAGGACCACCTTTTCAGCTGGGACTGCCCCTGAGGGGGGATGTGGCCTGATGCGCAGGGAGAGGCATCTTAACCTTGACCTCAAGGCTAAGAAGGACAGTGGGAAAATTGTGGGAAGGTTGGAAACCACTCGACGGAGATCCTGCGGCTCATGGATGAAGCCAGAATCCGTGCTGCAAGTTTCTCCAGGCGGTGTGCTACGTGGCTTCCTCCCTCCCCTCATCCCTTGCTTTCTTCCCACTCCCCCCCCCCCCTTCTTTTTGTACCGGGGATCAAACTCACAACCTCACGCTTACCAGGTAAGCACTTATGCCACTGAGCTAAATCCCTGGCCCCCACTTTCCCTGACTCACCGCCAGCTGCTCACTGTGTTTTAGGGAATGGAGACACAACAAGGGGCGCCAGCGAAGGCCCAGTGCCTGCCAGGGTGGAGTTTCTACTCTGAATCTGGTTCCGTGGCCCCGGTGAGGTTGTGGTCTGCTCACTTCTTTGGGGTGAGGACTTGTGCCGTGCGTTACTGTGTCAAGCAGCCTCCCTGGTCTCTAGTTATTGGATCTGCTCCCTTCTCAGTTTTGGAAATGAAAAGATGTCATCAGACATCGCCCTGGGAGTGACCAGTGACCTGGGGGGGAAGCGATGACTCGTGGAAAGGCAGACCACTGAGTGAGCCCCGCAGGAATGCCTGTGTGGACGGTTTCTGTGCCCCTGTGGGGTCTGGTGGGGTCAAAACTGCACACAAAGCCTGGGCAGTGGAGCTTGCGGGGGTGCTCTGACCTGCCTGCGAGGAGGAAGAAAGTGCGCCAGGCTAAGAAGTGAAAACCCCTGTCAGGGGGGGAGCTGCCGTGGTGGGTCATCATGGATGGTGCTGGGTGACACTGTCCAGTACAAGTCGACGGAGGTATCTGAGTAACATGTGGAACAGCATTCTCGTTCAGCCTTCCCTTCCCCTTGCCGTAACTGCAGCATGGGAGAACGGATCTGTCTGGTGATAGACCCACAGGTGAAGTCTTCTAGTTTCTATTTTTGAGTAAACCTCCAATTCCCATGGTGTCTCCATGGCCTCTTAATGGGGGAGGCAAAGAGGACAGCACCAGTGCTTTCTGTGCCCCATCCCGGGGCCCGGCCTCAGGCTTTGCCAAACACTGAGCTGCAAGGGACCCTCGTTCAAGGCACACACATCTGCTGCCTGCGACATCTACCAGAAGGGGGCCATCTGACTTAAGAATCTGTGGCAGAGGATGCTGTCGACACCCCTGCCCATTCCTCCCCCGTCCAGCTGAGCACTTTTCTCTCTTCCAACTCTGAAGTGTTGATGTGTCAGTCAGTATCTCAACTGGGAATTCTTGAGGGGCTCCTGTGCATGTGACCCAGCTCCTTGGTCCCTGTGTACTGAGAGTTTAAAGTGCTGCAGATGTGGCTGGGAAGGGTGAAGGGAAGGCTAAAGACAACTTTGTTCCTCATGCTCTTCACTCGGCTATTGAAAAAGGCCACACCTGCTGCGAGTTCCTCACATACTGGGTATTGGGTAATTATGAGCATTTGAGAAAACATCAAATGGGAACTTTTCCCATAACAGGACATGCGCTGGCCATTTTAATAATTGAAATGACAGGACTGGAAACCCCCTTAAGTGAGATCAGGCCATTTTTTGGAGAATTTAGTGTTTCAAAGGAGAACTGTTCTGAGTGATGGTGTTTGGAGTAACAACGACAGGTTTACATCATTTCCATTTCTATTTAAAGTCATCTTGGTCTCTCTCAGACAGTCGGGCTCCAAAACTTTGAATTAATGTTTGTAACTTTCTTTTCTACATGTCTCATGGTCAACAAGTTATCAAGATCTCCCCAGTTTCCATTTTTCACCACACATGAAGACCCCCCTTTTTTGTGTCTTTCCTACACTTTGGCAAAGGTTGTCTAACAGATTTCCTTCCTCCCTTCATTGTACCATTTGTCTTCCATTTATTTCCTGGCTATTCCATTGTGTCCATTATCTATTGTTGTGTGACAAATTAGCCCAACATGTATGGGTTAAAGACAATGATTTATCATGTCACACAGTTTCTGAGGGTCAGGAACTAGTGAGCGTCTTAGGCAGATGGTTCTGGCTGAGGGTCTCTTCTGTGGTCCTGGTCAACACACTGGCTGCCGTTGCAGTGTGGAGATGGTCCGCTGGGGCTGGAGGATGGATACCCATGAGACTGGGGGTCAGAGGCCGCGGGTCCTCCCTAGAGTTGGATGGGTGACCTTAGCCTCTCATCACACGATTGTCTTGACAGTGCTGCTTGAGTGTCCTGTAAGATCAGACACAGACTCCCTCTCCACTCTGACCTTAGGGCACCTGATCTTTCTGGTCAGGCCAGCTCCCAGTGTGCCTTCAGGTCAGGATGGGTGACTTGTTCTTTTCTGGACACCCAATGCTCCTTCATCCTTGTGTCTCCACTGTTTCCCAGCATCCTATCAAGCTCTCATGTTTCTCTGATTCTGCTTTTATTCACCAAGGCCTGCTGATTTCACCTCCTGAGCTATTATACTAATAGCCTTACTCCCTCATCCACACACGAGGTCAGACCCTGGTCATTCCCATGGTTCACACAAGGGTATCTTCGAGGAGGTCTCTCTCCATCCTTGTCTACTTCCTCATCAAATTTTGGGATCCATCTAAACTGCAAATCCATTCTTTTCTTAGACTCATTCCCTGGACTTGCACCAGTAACTGAGTAAATCTAGCTCCCTTGTGCATTGGCCAAGTTCCTCTGCCTGGCCCTGGTCTACCAAGTCCACCTCTGCCTCCTACGGCATCACAACCCTGCTGTGTCGACATCAGCTGGCACCTACATTTGTGCCTTGCTCACATTTTCGTTTGGCAGGCAGGATGGAGAACCAGTGGGAAAAGCAGCAACACCGTAGGGGCCCATATGGACAGGAGCCCCGAGAGGGCTTAGATATGGGGAACAGTGAACTTTGTATCTGGCAAAGCAGGGGGTTCCCAGTCAATTAGGACAAGGTTATAGATTCTGAAAGTTGCTAAGTTGTTAATTAAACTTCCTAATGATCATGACCTGGAAAATCAGGCCCTCGCCTGATTCTCCTGTAAGTCAGGCACTGTTGCTGTTGCTAATATCTCACAGTCGTACCTGGCAGGGTAAAATACGTGGAGGAATTCTCCTTCTTTGTGTGCTTTTGAATTCACTTCCAGATTAGGGAAAGAAGTATCTTCTCACCCTTGTGCTAGAACCCACATCCATATTTTCCAAGGGGCTCCACCTTGCTCTTGCCCGACGCAAGCTGTATTGTCATGTGATGCGACTGCTCAATTACACTGGACCCAGGATCCCCCTGTCACCCCAAATCTGCAGATGTTTCTTTCTTGTTACATAAAATGGTGCAGTATTTGCATAGGATCTACACACATCTGCATGCATACTTCAGATTGGTTTCTAATACCCAATAGGATGTAAATGCTATTTAAATTGTCATATTGTGTAGAGAATAGTGAAAGGCAGTTTGCCTGAGTTCGGAGCAGACACATGTTCTCCCCTCTGAATAGTCTAAAACTGCAGTTTCATCTGCAGATGTGGAACTCAAGCAGGACGGCTGGGCGCGGCAGAGCTGGCTGGGGGAACAGAGGTGTGACCAGATCCCAGGACACATGCGCCAAATACTCCTCAGGACCCTGTGTGCAGACTTCTCATGGGTTCCCTCGATGTGAGGAGTGGATGAGAGGCAAGAGACCACTGAATCCTCACTAATGTGCCTCTTGGCGGTGGCCCACCCTGCATAATTATGTTTGCTTGTTTAATTTTAATTTTGGTTTTATTTTTCTTATCTTTTACTCAGCCCAAGTTTGCTCTGTGGAGCCAGTTTGTCTCTTACCCTTTATTTAATTCTTCCTACTTTAAATAAATGTGAAACTTGGGTGCTGTTTTTGCTTGTTTCATTTAATTTTTTTGTTTGAAGTGGAAAGAACCTGGAAACCGTCTCTGGAAGGGAATAGCAGCACCTCAAACCTGCTAGCAGCCCGGGGATGTGGAGGTCTGACTATACTAGGAGTGTAATGGACTGTTAAAGATGGTGGTAAAGGAATTATTTACAGAGAACCAAGGTATCATCTGTGCAGGTTTCCTTCTATGCTGAGCTGTTGGAATTTGGAAGGAGGTTGATGCCTTTATCTGGAAGTCAAACCAAGGCTGGTTTAGAGGGTGCTTACTGGGTGTATCTGTCTTATTGTACGTGGTGTTGGTCACTGCTGTTGGCCAGCTATTTCCCTTCCTTCCTCCTCTGGTTCTGGGGTGGAGTTGTGTTTTCTGGCCCTCTCTTGACGGAGCGGTGTGGCGTGATTATCTCAGGGTGACGGTGGTGTGGAGATCTCGTTCTCCACACACGAGACATTTCCTTTCCCATATGAAACCTTCCCAGCCCTTATTCCCTCTGGGGCCGGCGCTCAGCACCTTCGAGATGGTTATTGTTCAGGAAGCCACGTCTCTGAGCAGAGTCCCCTTGCTTACCTGGAAAGGTCCCGTCACATGATTTTTAACTCATGGAGATTTTGGAATCGTTTATTACTACAGCATAATCTCAACTATCCTGACTGATTCATGGTGTTGGTATTCTGGGCAGCTTCGCTTATACATAAACAGTAAGTTCACCTTTCCTGCTTTACCAGTTCACCTTCCTTCCTCCCTCCCTCCCTCCCTACTTCCTTCCTCCCCCTTTCCTTCCTTCCCTTTTCCCTGTCCTCCCTCCCTCTCTCTCTCCCTCCCTCTGTCTCTCATTCTGTTTACTGAGGATTGAACCTGGGGCTTTTGCACTGAGGTACAACCCTTCCCCTTTTAATTTTGAGCAATGTTTTGACCATGTCACTAACCTTCCCAGGCTGCCTCCAACTTGGGATCCTCCTACCTCAGCCTCCCAAAGTGCTAGAATTACAAACGTGGGCCACTATGCCTGGTTATCGATTCCCATTTCTTGAGAACATTTTTATTATTGGTCTGTGAGCAGGTCAGAATTTATTAACTTTTTCAAGGTTGGGAAAAGGGAAGTTGTGGTTTAATATTTCTGGCAATTAGTCCAGTGGTCTGATGTCTTACGTGATCTCAGGGTGCTCTGAGAAGTTAAGCATTCTTGGCTTGAAGATCTACACCCCATCTTTATAGTCAAGGCACTGTACTGCAGGGCTTGGCTGCTACCTGTACTGAGTAAATGAGTAAAACTTACTGAGTAGCCACTATGTCCAGGCACTTAGTGCACTTTATATCTTAGTACTACAGCTATAAAGTCAGCTATGCGTCATTCCTATTTTTGATGACAAAATTGAGGGAAAGAATGTTTGCCTGAACCCACTTTGCTGGTGGAGCTGAGCTTAAAACTCAGCTCTGGATGCAAAAGTTCCTGTACTTTTTATTGCACCTGGCCAATTCTTCTCTGCAAATTTCTGAGAATAGGAAGAAAAGCACCTCTTTCCTTGGGGATGCTATCCTTGAAAACATCAGCACTTTTGTATTCTGTGTTTGGTCAGATGCCACATTTTCATTCATTAGGTCATTCATAAATTCACTCATGTGTTCATTAATTTGTTCACTCATTCATAAATTTATTCTCTACTTCCATAGGCTTTGTGGAGAATCTGTCAAGTTCTGGGTTTTCTTTGCAACTTTGCTTAGATCTTAACTGGTCGTGATGCATGCCTTCAACTTCAGTGGTTTCACAGTCTTGGGCGAATAGCAGGGCACATGCACACAGCACAGCGGGGACATGGCTCCTAGTGTAGATGGGGTATGAAATTGTATCAAAGAGAGTTTTAGAAATTTTGCCTCCTGTTTCTCTTTGAGAGTCTTCTCTCTTCTTCTTCCCATTCCACTAAATCTGTAGCCCGAGGGTCAATGTCATCACCTGCAGTGATCTGCTGTTTCTGAAGTCGCAGTATCAGTGGCTTCTATACCCCGCCCTCTGCCATGGCAGGTGCTTACCAGCCCCTGTCCTCCTGTGAGCCTCCCCCTCCATGCAGCCATGGTTTCTCATACTTCTTATCTAGAGTTAATGGCCCTTTTAAAAAAATTGTGAGATAGAATCCTGGCTCTTTGGGGGCCTAAATAGATTTCCCCAAAGTTGGGCCTGTCACTTTCTCTTAATAGCCTGGGGTTGGTTGTAGAACCATCCAGCAGGAAAAAATGAGAAGAAGCCTCTGACTATGCACTCCTGTGATGGCCGGGGTAATTTGAGCAGAAATGGCGCTGCAGCTCTGGGGAATAAAAAGGTGTAATTCTCATGTATGAAAAGCGTGAACCAGAGTTGCTATGTTCACTTCCTGTTTTTAAAGCCCCGACAGGCAAAGTCACATATCTGGGTCAGAGGGTCTATTGATTACCTGTCAGGCTGGGAGGTGTTGGTGATCAATAATTCTAACCTACACGAAAGGTGGCCCTGAATGCAGAAATCTCATCACCTTGACCATCCGTTTCTTCTGGTCTGTAAGTGATTTACAAGGAAACAAAGCAGTCCAAACTGGAACCACAAATGTCCCTGGTCTTGGCAGTGTTCAAGCAAGTCAAGGCTTTGGAAATGTGCCCCCGCCCTCACTCCCAAAAGGACCAAGGTGACTGTTTATTTGTTCTCTCAGCCCCTGAAGAGCCATTGGACAATTAGGGAGACAAGGGAAAAGATGAAGGCCTTGCCTCAGGAGGACTCCTGAGAGGGGTGTTATCAGGAAGCCTTGCAGGACTATGGCCTCAGTATCATGTTCAATGAAGAGCAAAATACTTAAAACAGCCTTGAAAATCCATGGCCATGAAGGTCCTGGGATTGAAGAGGCTGGTGCTGACTGGCTCGTCCTCTGAAGCTCTGCTTATCCATCAGTTCCTTTCTGAAGAGAGGTGTCACAGTGTGTGATGGCTTCTTGTATGTGGCATCTGCCACAGGTTCTGGTCTTAGGTTTATGCTGAGAAGGGCTGTGTCACAGGAGCTGCAGTGGCTCTTGGGACCACCTGCCTGGAATCCAGTTCCCCTTTTGTTTTTTAAGGGAACCCTTATTTCGTTCATCTCCATCCCCCATGGTGAGGCTGTGGGAGGCAGGAAACGTGGCCAGCACATCAGCACGTGGAAGTTCCCCTGTGTCTGAGCTGAGTCCAGGGTAAACATCTGACCCACAGCCCATCAGAAAAGTCTGGTCGGCTGCTGAAGCAGGACCGGCCCTGTTTCCTGCAGGATAAGATCAGTCCACCTTACTGCAAGGGTTTAACTTTGCAAGCAAATATCACTAATTGGCATACAGGAGCTATTGTTTGATTAGGCTAATCCAGTGCTTTCGACTAACAGATTTACTAACTTCAGAGTTGACTTGGAAGCAACGTTTGTCCAATGTACAATAGGTTTGGTCACCTTAGAAGTTTCCTTCTGCAGGTCCCCTGGCCACAAGGCGCACTACTACACAGCTGGGACACAGCCTTAGGTGAGCGGTACAAAGACCCAGCTCCCAGCTGGAATGTGCATCAGGGAGCGTTTCTGTAGGTTCATCATCTGAGTCCTGCTTTCTCTTCCTTTACTCTTGCCTAGGTCCCTCCCTTGCCCAGTGCATTCCTTTTCTCCAGAGCTTGAGTCCATCCATGTAGAAACAAAAGCACCATGACTAATTATAAAATCATTATATGATTAAACCCAATTAACTTCAAATAACCCTTGAAATTTGCTTAATGTCAGCCCTTGGCCCTGCCTGAACTGCCAACTATTGCTCTCCCTCGAAATTCTGCTGGATGAGCTGATTGTGGAGGGGTAGGTAGTTCTCTGAGGGGGCACAACCAATGCCTTATCACCCAGGACAGGAAATGATGGCCTGGTACTGGGGATCCAAGGTGGAGATGAGGGGGAGGCTTGGGGAGGCGGTGGAGTTAGAATTGGGGAGCGACTCTGCTGGGATCATTTCATGAATTGCTGGTGGGAACATCAAGGGGTCATTCACCTGGGCTCTGATAAGTTTTCTGAAATCTTTGAACTTGTTTCCTGTTCCAGGCCGGATGGTTTCTTCCTAATGTATGTATTTTGAAGTCCTCACACTATAAGCTCAGCATGTGAATGCATTTAGAGATAGGATCTTTGAAAAAGTAATTAAACAAGTGCATATGGTTGAGCTCTAGCCCAGTGTGAATGGGATCCTTATAAGAAGAGGAATTTGAATAGACACCTGCAAAGGAAAGACCACATGGAGACCCAGGGAGAAGCAGAAAAAGGCCACCAGCAAGTCAATAAGAAAGGGCGTTGGAGGAACCAGCTCTGCTGACACTTTGGCTTTGGATTTCCAGCCTTTTGAACTGTGAGATTATAAATTTCAGGTGTTTAAGCCACCCTAGGTGTGTTAACTGTTATTGGCATCCTTAGAAAAAGAATAAAATAACCTCACCCTCTGGCTTCTTGTTACTCTTGAAGCACAGACTGAGTACCCTCACACTAGTGATACATAGAGAACTGAAGTTTTGGGAAAGCAACCCAGGATCAGAGGAGGAATAGCACCTCTTGGAATTTCAGTGCCCACTAAGCTTAGAAGAAATGCCCCAAACCAGCTAAGCACTCATCAGTAAAACAAGGATGAGGAGAGTGTGTGCTTCGTAGGGTTGTGAGGATTAAATGAGTAAACTAAACTTGTAACTACCTGATGAAGAGGGAGTGCTGAGAAATATTAGCAGTTGTATTCATTTTCCATTTCTTTGGTCATTATCTTTTAAATAATACAGGATAGTAACTGTTTTACCAAGCATCACAAATCACCTAAAGTCTGCAGGAGGGTATGTGTATGTGGGATGCAAATGCCATGCAATGTTACAGAAGGGATTTGAGCACCCCTGGATTTTGGTATCTGAGGGGAGCTGTAGACATCTCCCCAGAGATATCAAGGGACATGGGTACTGACTCACAGTTCTGTAAGTGGGACTTCTGCATATGGGCACAGCATGAATGAAATCTCTGTGCATGGCCGTGGCTATGTGGCCTTCCTACACCTTGGATGAATCACCTTGCTTGTTTTCTGATTATTTTTTTGCTGTTTTTCAAACAAGATCTGCTCTTAGCTTCCAGAGGTCACCCACATTTCTTGTCACAAGCCACCTCATCTCATGCTTTGAATCTCTTTTGCCTAGAAGAGCCCAGTCCCTTATAACAGCCCAGGTAATTAGGTCAGATTCACAAAAGATAATCCTCCTTCTGTAAGATCAAATGATTCTGGCCCTTAATTAACCTGAAATCTCTTAAAGGAAGCATCAAGGTTAATATTGGAATGGGTGTCTGGAAGCAAGTGTGTGGATGTTTGAGAAAGAGAAATGTAGGGATCACGTCAGCATTTTATTTATCAGAGCAATTCTTATTCTTCTGTGCATATCAGTTCCACTTTGAGGAACTCATTTTGGTAGGTAGAAGCATCTGTTTGTTTGAATATAAACATTTTCCATGCATTTAGAGGGCTGCAGTAACATGAAGTATGAATTAGTCATTTTAGCCATTTTCTTAGTCAGTTTTTTGTTGCTATAACTGATACCAGAGACTGGATACTTTATAAAGAATAGAGGTTTATTTATCTCACAGTTCGGGAGGATGGGAAGTCCAAGATCCAGGAGCCAGAAAAGGGTGAGGGCCTTTGTGTTGTGTCATCCCATTTCAGAAAGGTAGACCGTGCATGCAACAGAGGAAGTCTTATGACAACCCAGTCTGGAGATACTTAACCCACTCTTGCACTGTGAACATTAAACCATCTATAATGGCTCCACTTCCAAAGCCTACCCTCTGTCCAACTCCTCACATCTCCAAACTGTGACAGCCAAACATTCATTCAAACGATAGCAGTTACTGTTTGCCCTCTGCTGAGTGACTGGGAAGGAGGTTCACAATTTCCCCTGTATACCAGCCCTTCTTCTCTTGATTGATCTCATCATTCCTTTCAGGTTGATGACGTCACCTCCTCCTCCTCTTGGGGATACCGCCCCATGGAGAGCCATTGTGGTTCCTGGGGTGGCCCCCACTGCTCTGCTGTGTGGGAGGGAATGCTGACCTGAGAGTCAGACTTCACTGGCTCTTAATTGTTAGCCACCCAGTCTCATTACTTCATTCCTAAATGTAGAATAGTGAACTCTACTTCCATCGCTGCTTTAAAGGATTCTGCAAGAGGAGGTACATGAATACATCCGCCTTTTGTAGAACATCAAATGGACATAAGACAGTGTTACAAGTCACGTGTTCTTTAGGTCACCCAATAAGTGAACTTCAAAGTCTGGCTAGAGGGATTTAGACAAACTTCAGTCCTGACATAGATTTCGTATTTGCAGAGGAAGCACTGTTGGTCCATCAGCTGTAGGGATTCTTCCTGCTGATTCATACTGACCCTGTGGGTTAACTCTGGAATCTTTCTTTCTGCTTTGATGCCAAAGCCTGCCATTGGCTGTGGGTAGAGTTGGAAAGTCCACCTAAAGGGTCCACCTAAAGAAAAAGGCTTGTGCACTGCAGGTTGAATCACAGGAGTCCTGGGTGCTACTTCTTACAGTGTCCCAGGAATCTCATATGGTTCCCTAAGGAAATGTGTGTTCAGCCTTGGGGTCTCTGGTCTTTGACATTTCTACATGGATGAGAGCAGCAAGCTCTCCCTGATGGGCAGCTGAGCCATCTGGGTGTTTTCAAGGTCTCAATTAATTTTCTGTGTCCACTTGAAGGGTACTTTTGGAGAGATTAACATTTAGATTGGTGAACTTTGGGTAAAGCCAACTGCCCTCCATATTGTGTGGGCCTCATCCAATCCATGGAAGGTCTGTATACAACTTAAAGTTTGGCTTCCTGGAGCAAGAGGGAATGCTCCATCGGATGGCTTAGATGTCAGCTACATTATGGGTTCCCAGTTCTCCACCTGCCTGCCAGCCCACTGCGGGGATGGGCTTACCAGCCTCCATAATACACGAGCCAATACCTTATGATAAGTTGCTTGCTGTGTACATGTACTTCTTGTTGCCTCTGTTGCTTTGGAGAGTATTGACTAATTTAGAGTCTTTCCTTAAAATCTGCTTTTCATTTTCCCCAGATGAGCAGCATCCCATCCTCTTGCCCTCCAAGGCTGGAAAGTTCGTGGCTGTTCTCTGTCACCTCCCCTTAAAAGCCACCAGGTGCTTGAGAGCACTCTGGAACATTCTAGCACTGTCCCTCCCCTTCATTTGTGCTCTGTTCCAGGCCTTAAATACTTCTTAGATAAAGAAGTTCCAAAACTGTGTAACTGATCTCACTTCTAACTTAACCCTCTCATTCTTTTCAGAGCTATTCCCTAAGCACGACTTGCTTCAAACATTTATTTCCCTGCTCAAATCATTTCACATTCTGACTGTGAATTATGAGCCCACTGTCTTTCCATGAACTTCTTCCTCATTCATTCTGATTTGCTTAATTATGTTTATCCATAGCACCTTTCTCAAAGGTCACCTCTCCAATATAATCCTTTCCAGTCTCCTCTAGTTATTTCTTGGATAAACATGATTTGAAATTGTGATCAAAATGGTACTCAGTTTCTCCCCAAGATCTGTTCTCCATGAAGACTTTCCTACTTTACCTGGGGTCCACTGCTGTAGGGGTCATGGTAAGGCAGTAGAAAGTCCCACTTTTCCCACAAACACAGTGCCCATCAGGAATGAAGACACCCTGATCTCAGTGCTACAGACAACTCTGATTAAATTCAGAGCTTCTCTGCTGCCCAGCACAGGCCAGCTGTGTACACCATGGTAGCTCACTCACTCTGCCTTTTCCTCTTGCATCTCAGTACATCTGGCTTCTGTCCTGCCCAAGCAAGGCCATGGAGGGAGAAGGGGCAAAGAGGCAAACATCACTGTGCTTGAGTTTTTAGACAGCTTGGCCTGCCAAGACAGCTCTAGGGGCTTAAACAACAGACATTGTTTCTTGTAATTCTGAAGTCCAGAAAGTTCCAGATCATAGTGCCTGTAAGGGGGGCTTCTGGTGAGGGCTCTGTGTTGCAGATGGCTGTCTACTTGCTGTCTGCTCATGTGGCAGAAAGAGACAAAGCAAGGACTCTGGTATCCCGGAAAGAGACAGCTTGAGAACCTGTGCTGGTCAGCTTCCCTATGCTGTGACAACTGCCTGGTAACTGCAAATTAAAGGAGGAGTTTAGTGTGGGCTCAGGGTCACAGAGGGTTTAGTCCATGGTTAGCATGCTACAAGGTAAAATATCTCAGCAGAAGGGAATGAAGCAAAGCTGCTCACCTTAGCTGTAAATAGAGCTGTGAGAACAGTGCCAGAGGAAGGGGCCAGGGACCAGAGGTCCTTATTACCTAAGGTCACACCTCCATGACCCAACTAGATTCACCCAGAAGTGTACTAAACCAATCCCCCTCAAAGCTCCCAAGCCAATCAAGTTGACAGTTAAGCTTAACCATGACCTTCATGTCTACATCTAACCTAGTTACCCACCAAATGCCCCACATTTGGGGCATGGGGGCAGTTCTGTGCAAGCATGGCCTCATGGCTCTGTGCATGTTATCAGCCCTCTGGGCCTGGCCTAACTCACCAGCTACTTTCTCATGAGGAAGATGGGTCCATCAGAGGCCATGGCTTGCCTCCCACAGACCTCTTGGTGGTATGACCCTTTCCACATTGTCCTCAGGACAGGCTCCCTGCTATGGCATCCTGTGGGTCTCTGGTTATCTGGCTGGGCTCCAGCCTCTTTTCAGATTCTTGGGGCACCAATAAGCCAGAGTCTGCTGTACTCTGAAACTTAAGGGCTATTTTCTGGCCTCCCAGAGATTTGTTTGAAAACTTATTTTCTTTTTAGTTTTTTTTAAAGAGAAAAAAACCCAGTAAAAACAATGACATAGAATTTCATAACAATATAATAGGAAACTAACAGTGGTTAATGTATTATATATTGTTATCTTCTGAGTAGTTGTTCAGATTTCAAGATACACACATGCAAAACTGATTAAAAATATAAGCACAAACTATTTTGTTCAATGAGCTTATATTTATCTCTCTCTATATATATACCTTCTATTCCCTTCCTTCTTTTCTCCTTTCCCCATCTCAGTTGTTCTTTCCTTCTGAGCAATTTCTTTTCCTTTCACAATATCTATTATATATTTAGGATCTTATTTAGCCTTTCAATTTCTTACCCTAGGGTGACAGTATGACATTTACACATGCAAGTCTGGTTTCTTTCACTTATGAGTTTGGTCACAAGTTTCATCCATTTGCCTGTAAGAACCTCGAGTTTCTCCTTCTTTGTCACTGAGTAATACTCCACTATGTAAAAATACCACATCTTTTTTTATCCATTCCTCAGTTGATGGGCACTTGGGTTGTTTTCAAGACTTAGGCATTACTTTTTGTGCTGCCTTAAACATGGGTGCACATATATTACTGTGCATGATGCTTTTAATTTCTCTGGGAAGATACTCAGAAGGAGAATAGCTGGGTTCAATGGGACCTCTAATCCTAGTTTTTTGAGGACTGTTGCACCGATTTCCATGGTGGTTATAGCAGTCTACACTCCCATCAACAGTGGAGAAGATTCTTTTTCCCCCACAGCCCTGCCAGAATTTGTTTTTGAATTCTTGATGACAGCCATTCTTTTTTGGGGTGAGATGGAATCTCAGTGTTGTTTTAATGTGCATCTCTCAAATGACCAATGACGCTGAACATTTTTTCATATATTTATTTTTTGTTTGTATTTCTTCATCTGAGAAGTGTGTATTCATCTCAGCTGCCCATTTTTGGATTGAGTCTTTGAATTTGTGGGACCTGATTTTTAAAAAATTCTTTATGTGTTCTAGATAGAAGTTCTTTGAGGGACAGTTGGTTAAAATTTTTTGAGGACCTGTTTTCAGGGAGAGTCACACAAACTGATCCCAGAGTATCCAAGGGCATGTCCTATTTCTCCTGGGACTCAAGTTCACCCAGGGTTCTGGCCACACGAGCTGTATGGGCTCTTGTTCATTTGCTCAGGTTCCTCTTGTATAGTCTTTCCTGCAAGCTGAGCCCATATGGCTTTAGGGGTGCTGCACTGGCCACGTCTTCCTGCTTTATGGTTTCCACCAGACCTTGGAGAATTCATTTTACACCTCGCATGTGGGTGTTGTCCTGTTGAGTCCAGGGCCACACATGTAACAAGCCCCAGCTCGGCCACCAA
This sequence comes from Hydrochoerus hydrochaeris, assembly GCA_004027455.1. Lineage (NCBI taxonomy): Eukaryota > Metazoa > Chordata > Mammalia > Rodentia > Hydrochaeridae > Hydrochoerus > Hydrochoerus hydrochaeris. Next base: position 92,587 of record PVLA01002449.1, read on the forward strand.
AGAGGGCAGGCTCTCTAGGACAGGCTTCCTGCATGTACCCTTGGGTCAGACTTTATTTTTCTTTCTGGCCCTCATGTTCAGCCCATGATTTCACTTGAAATAGGAGCTCATGAATAGAAGCTAGACAGCAAGGGGAATGCATTTCTGCCTAAGAAAGGCATGGGATGGCTTCTCTTTCTCTATCCCCACAGCACTTTGCAGCATGCTTTATATGATGGAGGTGCTTAATAAATATTGTTGACTGATTCACTGGGAAAGAGGTGGCCTAGACATGCCTTCTGGAAACGTCCAATAAGCCCTATTATTTCTTTTTGCCGTCAATTGTTGTGGAATGGGCCTTTTGGCATCAATCCTGAAAGGGCAGTAAACAAAGAGGGCTGTATAATTTTATTGTCTCTGATCCTCCATCAAGCCGGCTTCCCTGCCTCGCTCCAGCTCTCTGCCTCATTGCTTCTGGGTTCACCCCTAGGACAGCTGTTGGATCACACTAATAGCCCCTGGATCTTCATTTTGAACAATGATGTTCGTTTCCAGGATAATTGAATCCAGTGGGGACACGAAGGGTGGAGAACACTTTACAACACTTGCTGTGAAAAAGGGAAAATAAAGAATTTCCTTGATGGCATTTAGTTCAGGGACCACAATTCATCAGAGTTGTCTTTATCTACTTATGTTTTAGTGATTAAATGCTGGGGGAAAGTAGCCTCAGACATAAAATGAGAAGAGCTCTTCTGGCAAAGCCTGGCGGTTTAATTCAGATGTTAAATATTTTCAGGAGGGTCAAGTGCTCAAGGCTTGCATGTTTTGTCCTTTGTGTGAAACCAGCTCAAATAGTCAGGAGCCCCAACCCAGGACACACTTAGATGGTGAAGGAATCAGAGGTCCCAATTTTATAGGAAACCAACGTTCCTGCTCTGGGGCTCTGAGAAAAGAAGGTGAAATGTAGATACTTTCATTATGTTAAAAAGCATCTTAGAAAAATCCCTTTTCCTAGGAAATAGAAGTTTTATGTAAGTTGGAACTCTTTCAGCAACCATTTTTTTTGTTTTTTAAAAAATTTTAATTCATGCATATGGATTATACATAAGCGGGATTCTGTGGGATGTTTCAATATGTTCATCCTGAGTGCATTCATCAAACTCAGTCTGTCTAGTCTCACCCTCCGCAGCCCCGTCTTTACTGAAACTTTAACAATCACCCTTCAGCACTCAGGTCATTTTCTTTTTTTAAAAACTTACTCATAAGAGAGAAAACATGCAGTATCTGTTATTTGTCTTATTGTTTATCTTAGTACATAACACAGTTTCCTTTATTTCAACACATTTTGTTGCAACTGATAGGACTTCATTATTCATGACTAAATACTATTCCATTTTTTATATATTCCACATTTTCGTTGTCTGCTCATCCATTGACAGGTGCTTAGGTTGATTCCGTGTCTTAGCTATTGTGAGTAGTACTGCAGTGAACACGGGTATGCAAGTGTCTCTTTGGTGTGCTGGTCTCATTTCCTTTGGATGTATGCCCAGGAGAGGGAGCGGGATCCTACGGTTGACCTGTTGGAGGAATTCCATCCTGTTCTTCCTACTGGCTGTGCTCATTTACAGTCCTGTTAATAGTGTATGAGAGTTCTTTATTTTTTAATCCATCTCTTTACTAGGATTTATTATTTTTAGGCTTTTTTTTTGATAATAGCTACTCTAATTGGTGTGGAATGGACTGGCATTATATTTTTGATTCCCATGTCCCTGAATTGAGCATTTTTTTATACACTTGTTGGCCATTTATCTCTCATCTTTGAGAAGTGTCTATTTGGATCATTTGCTCATTTTTAAATTGAATTAGTTAGCATTTTGCTGTCACATGTTGGAGTCCCTTACATACATCTTCTGGATACCAATTACTCATCATAAGAGCGAACAGTTGGTAAACAGTCTCTCGCGTTCTGAGGGTTGTTTTCTTTACTCTGTTAATTGTTATCTTCCCTGTGCAGAAACTTTTCAGTTTGATGTGATCCCATTAGTTTAGTTTTGCTTTTGTTTCCTGTGCTTTTGGGTCATAAACAAAACACGATAGCCCGTCCTGATGTCTTGAAGTCTTACCAGCAATACTTCCGCCCGTGTGCAGTTTGTACAGCTCAGCAAGGGGGGGGTTAGCGAAGAGTGACGCAGCAGCTCCTTGGTGGAGAAGGCGAGGCCATGCTTCCTGGTTCTGTGCTCCTCTCCAGGAACGAGTGCAGGATTTTTCTGTTTCCTTCCTGCTATGTCACAGCAAGAGGGCTTTGACTGCGACCCTTTGTCAAGAGGTCCTTGAGGACTGGTTCTCTGAGAACTAAAGCAGTGTTTTCCAGGAAACTGTGCGTTTACCCTTGGAGAAGAAATCTGCGTCACACTCATGAGTCAATATGACACAACTGTTCCTAATCCGGGTACCACACAGGTGCGACTTAGGGAATCATATTTTGATGTCCAACTTTCCTTATTGACTGGATAATTGTATCATTGAGAGGTAACGAGAAACAATTCCATAAGATAGAACTCTTTATTAACTCAAACATTTGCATTAATCAGTTTTAGTATAAATAGTTGAAATGAAGTATGCAATTATAATAAAATTTAAACAACTCTCCTTTATTTATTAGCTGTACTGATAGGGCAAATCAGAAAGACACTGGTGTGACTGGGGCAGTGACTTTCGGTAGAGTGCTTGCTTAGCATGTCCAAGGCCCTGAGTTCAATCCTGGCACTGAAAAAGCAAAACAAAACAAAAGAAATCCACATAAAACCTGAAGTCAGAATGTAATTTAAAAACTTGTACTTTAAAAGAAGAAATTGTAAAGTTTTAAAACAGAGCTTTGGGAAAGATTTTCCACTTCCCAGGATCCCTAGATTTCTGAGTGTGGTGTTATACACTAAGATGCTGGGTATTTAAACTACAGAGAAATCTCCAGATTTAAGGACTTGGTACCAAAGAATCTTAAATGAAGAGAGTGTAAATCTACCAGGAATCTTAAAACTTAACGTAGTAATTGTACATGTTTCTGAGGTCCAGTGTGATGTTTTGATTCATATATGTGTTGAGTAGTGATCAAATCAGAGTAATTAGCATTTCCATCACATTAAATTTTTTTATGATTTCTTTATGGCAATTACATTCAAAATTTAGCTATTTTGAGATATATTAATTGCAGATGGATATATATGAATTACACTTTGCAGAAAAACATCAGTTAATTTACACCAAGGTTATCTCTGATAATTTCTTTTATTATGCTTTTTAATGTACAAGGGTTAATAAAGAAATACATATGTGCTTAAATAAAAAAAATCATTACAGTAAAAGATACATTGCTATTATTCCACTTCAAAGTACTCTTACTTCAAAACACACTTATCCTGTTGTTCTTCCCACTTTCTGAAGCAGTTCTGTTAGTCCTTTTTTGTGAGTGTCTCTATGAGATGTGACAAAAAACAAAATGAAATGAAACCAAACCAAACCACAGTGAATGCTACTTCTCTGTGCCATCAAATCAAAAGACAGCTTTGTGAAAACATGATAGTGTGTCCTCGTCTACCTTGTTCACTGGATCTGGCATTGTGTGACTTTTGGTTCTTGCCTAAAATCAAAATGATCTTGAAAGCTTTTGGATCAATGCAGGGCATTAAAGCAGCCAGAAGACACTCATGAAAGAGGGCCCCCGGAACTGCTTCAGAAGTGGCGCAGATGATGAGACAAGTGTGTTCAGAATGAGGGGGAAATTAAAGGCAATGTATCTTTTATTGTAATACATTTAAATATTACAATTTTGATCACATTGTATGTATATCCTTCCAAAAGTTTTCAGCCGGGAATGATTGTATAATCTATTATGTTTGCCTGGACTCTTTCTAGAATGAAAAAGGAAGCTGTTACTAATCAAGCTGGGTAAAGGGCCACTGCCAGGGAGACAGGCATGAAGTTGATGCTGGATTCTTTTTTATTTTTTATTTTTGGTACTGGGGATCGAAATCACGACTGCGCGCTTGCAAGGCAGGTGCTTATGCCGCTGAGCTAAATCCCCAGCCCTGATGCTGGACTCTTATGTAGGATATCAGCACAATCATGGTGCCATCCTGACTTCTTGTACCAACACTAAACCGGGATTTGCTTTCAGTGCTTCCTGAAATACTCCTAAGGATTTAAAATATGCAAAAGAACAATAATAAGGAAGAACCTTCTCAAAGAAGCTCTTTGAAGGCAGGAAAGATCAGGAGGTAAGAGAACATACAGCAATTTGACAGTATTCAATTTTTTTTTTTACCTCAGTATTGCCATTTATGACTTAAACTGGTTATTTGACCTAATTTGTCTTGACTTTCCTCATTTATATAGTGGAGATTTTATTATGAGGGTTAAAGAACACTCAATAACTGTAGCAATTGCAGCAGAAAACATTCTAAAATGATGAATTTCATTAGGCTCACAGCAAAATTTGAGTCTGACTTCTCCAAAACCTGGGCTTTGCAGAAGCTGGGTAGGATTGGAAATATTGAAGTTGAAGAGGTATTTTCATAGTTTATTAAACATTAAAGCTGATTTTCTCTGAGAAGACCCAGATCCTGACTCAGTTATTATGTGGTACCTTGGAGTCCATGAGAAACTGGGTTTAGTATCCTGGATTGATACTAAATCCATGGATGCTCAAATGTCTAATATGAAATGGCATAGTATTTTATGTGTAATCTAAGTATTTTCTCTTGTATATTTTAAATAATCTCCTGATAATTTATAAGATCTAACATATAAATGACTTGTAAATAGTTATACTGCATAGTTTATGGAATAAAGACAGGAAAAAAGTCTGTGAATATTCAGTGTGACACATTTTCTCTCAAATATTTTTGATCAGAGGTTGGACTTAGCTAGCATTCATGGATGTGGGGGATTGGCTGTATGTTTTATTGGAATCATTCTTGGATATTCTTGGTTGTTCAAGTGCACCTAATCCACATGGTACAAAATCACAGTGATTTTAAAAGCATGTAAAGATAGTTCTTTTTTAATAGAGAAAGAACAACTTTGTTTTATCAAGTATTTGTATAGCATTCTCCGCCTGGTAGAGATTTCAAATGCACATATGGATGGAACCACACATTAATGCAAAATACACTAACGTATCTATCAGCTGGCATGTCTAGTACATGTCTAGTGTGTGTGTGTGTGTGTGTGTGGTGTGTCTTGTGCACGTACAGCCACTGAGGGTAGGGAGACTCAGAATCCTGGGAGGACCTCCAGCTGTGTGTTTGGGAGTAAATGGCCACACTTGCTCACACATATGTCGATTTTAACAGCAGGTGCTTTGCACATGTGTATTTTGCTGCTCAGCATCTATATTTCTCAGCCACTTAGTTTCAAACTTGGAAAAGCTGCATTTGATGTTGAAAGCTAAATTCACACCACGTAGGGTATTTTAAAACTCGGCATCTGATGCCTGAAGTGTGAAAAAAAATCTTTTTAATACTTTTTTTGTGGGTATTGAATGCTGGAAAACATTTTCTTTTTTATTTCTTTTTTTAAATAGCAGGGAAACATCTTCTTAACCAGCTAGGGAACACACAGCATTGACAAAGGAAGATGGTGTCCATCTCTTGCTTGGGAAGGACTTTGAAATGATTCCTGACATTTCGGTCAGAAAATAGTTTCACTAAATTTTTAGTTTGGTAGGGAAGTTGTCTAAACAGTCAATGACAGGGACAATTGTTTCAGAAAAGATGACTCAAATTCAATCAATCCAATGGATTTCTTTGAGGTTTTAAACAATTTGTATAACCACGCACATTAGGGTTGAGCTGCTCACTTCATGGCAACTAGGAAGCAAAAGCAAAAGACAAGAAGGGGCAGAGTCTCAATCGTTCTTTCTCTTCTTCTGCTTCTGCTTCTTTTTTTGGCAAATCTGCAGTGATCTAACCTCCTTATCCACCCATTGACCTAACTTCCTTCCACTAAGCCCCACCTTCTCAAGACCCCAAAACTTCCAAATAGTGTCATAAGGTGGGGGCCAACCTTTTAACACAAGCTTTGGGAACACTAATCCAGACCACAGTGGAGGGTGTCACAGTGCAAGATTCACAGCATCTAGTCTCCTTCCTCCTTTTAGAATAGAAGTTGACAATATTGCCTACAAGGCCTGGATAATACATATGTTACATTTTAAGGGCCGTGGGGTCTCTGTCCTAACTTCTCAGCACTACTTTTGTAACAAAACAGGCATTTTTATTCAGTGAATAAAAAATGACTGTGTTTCAATAAAACTTTATTGCTAAAACCAGACGGGGGCCCAGGGTGGCCTGTGTCTGCATCCTAGTTTGCTAGCTGCTATTCTGAAACTGTCTGTGACAGTAAGGAGGTAGATTGGGAACACATTCCTGAACGTCTCCTTTTGAAAAGGAGATTTATCTACTAATATTTACTAGTCCATGGAGGGAGATAGTCTTGTCCCACTCAGCAGATGACAATAGTGACAGTCTATAACATTACCCAACCTCCCCATACTAGCATGGCTACTAAGAGATGCAGGTGAGATTAAAATCCACATCTACCAAATCAAAATCCAGTATTCTTTTAACCCCTTAAACCCTTGTTCTTGTCTTGTAATAAGGGTCATTAGGTCATAATGTCCACACTGCCAACATAGGGTCCCTTCACATTGTCCCAATCAACATACAACACAGGAAACTGTCTCTTACCCAACTCTTCTGCTTATGAATAGGCACAGTGTAAACAACAGTGTGTTACTCTGAAACATGCAGAGACTGAGCTGGGGTTTTTGTAACAGGCCTTTGTGCACAAGCCAGTGAAATAGCAATTGAAAAGAAAATAACCTTATCGCAAATTACAAGAACAATCTTTAGAAAATAGCTGAAATGTAAGGTTAATTGGAGCCAGAAATGTCAAATTAATGCAACAATGCACGGGGGAGTCTGCCCTGGCCTTTGTGCACAGAACCAGTGCACACGACAAAGGGAAGCGGGGACAGATATAATAGGGTTTTAGGGAGTCCCTTGTCATATTAAACAGGCCTTTGCAATTAATTTCTTGCTGCAATGTTATTTTCATTGGCCTATATTTTCTTTGACCTCTCACATGTTTTAAACTACCAACGCAGGGCAAGTGGGATTTAGGATTGAAACATTAAAAAAAAAAATGCTAGACAAAACTGTTTTGACTTAAAATCAGTAGAAATGTGATAAAACTGCATTCGGTTGAGTGTGTGGCCAGAGTGTCCTTGGGGTGACATGGGGTTCACAGGTTGTTCAGTAGGAAGACACTGATGAGCTCGCTCAGCTCAGTAGTTGACCCCCTTCATCTCAGCCCCTGGTAGAGCCTCTTAGGTCTCATCTTTCTGGAAAAGTCTTGGAATATCCAGGAGGAGGATGTTGGCTTTTGAGGCCAAGGTTTTCCATCCATTGAATGCAAAGTACAGGCCAAGCAGTTTTAAAAAACATCACCTTATTTAAACTTCACAAGCCCATTTGAAGTATGTTCTATAATTGCTGGCATTTTGAAGAGGGAGAATGAAGACAGACTGGTTAATTGCTGGATGAAACCACAAAGCTAGTGAACAGAACATTCCAGGCTAGGGTTGGAACACAGGTCTTTCTGATTCTATGGACTGTGTTCTCATGGAATGTAAATTCAATATATATCTCAGTATATATTCAACGTACAGTTCAGTGGCATTGAATACGTTTGCACTGCTGTGCAATCATTATTACTATCCATCTCCAGAAGCCTTTTGTCTTGGAAATCTGAAACTCTGCATCCATTTGACAGTTCCTTCTCTCCCCTCAGTCCCCGGCATCCACCATGCTACTTTCTGTCTCTGTTAATTCGATGACTCTAGCTGCCTCCCAGTTGTGGCATGTGTCAGAATTTCATTTCTTTGTAAGGACTGATGATATTTCATTGTATCTGTGTTACCACATTTTGCTTATCAGTTCATCTGCCAATAGACATTTGGTTTGCTTTCACTGTTTGTCTACTGTGAGTAATGCTGCTAGGAAGCCCATTTGATTCTAAAAAGTGTCATTCAGGTGTGAATATAGGGTTGAATGAGAGAGTTCTGATGTGGTAGAGGAGTGTTTGTGTCCTCATGCTGGTGGTTTTTAGAGGAATCTATTGGTGGTATCAAACTGGACATGTATGTGTGTACAAACTCTCAGAAGATACGTAGATATGTAAAGATCGGTAGATGCTGAATAAGATGTGTAGCCTGGGTAACATTATTATGCTGAAACCAGTCCTCTGATGAAGTTGTACTACTGTTTTATGTAAGGTCACCATTGTACAGTTAGTCCTCTTCCAGGTAAGCACCCTGACTCCACACTATCTTTGCAAATTTCCATAAGGATAGAATTATTTCACAATCAAAAATTAAATTGTGCACATTAGACAGAAATTAGTAACTGGTTTTCTGTTTCACCTCAACCCCTACAGTACAGGGTGTCATATTGTGAGACATCAGGTGAGGAGGTTGCTGGAAAATCTCCCAAGTTTCCTTGAATGACCAAAGACCACTTACTACTGTTAGGAGAAAATTCCAAAGAAAATTTTTGTTCACTAGAAAAATGATTCAGCGTAAGTAATGGCAACAAGGAGTAAGTTTGGCACATTGGGTTTGGGGCTCTTTAGTGTAGAGAGAAGCATTTAGAACTCTGCTTGTTGGGGGCCTTGGGGGTTCGGGACACCTAGCTCTCAGTGGGGAATGATCAGCCTGAGCTGTAGATATTAATATTGCATTTTATGGATAAGGAGATCAGGGTCCTGAAGAGGTAATTGATCGTCCCGTGTCATGCAATGAGGAAGCCAGTCAGATTGAGCTCATTTATTTGGTGGCAGGTTTTTGTTCTTTAAATGACACTGCTCTGCCTCTCAAGTAAAACAGAGCCAACACAAGCGGAGGCTGTGGGCAGGGCGACACTTGCCTGGTCTAGTATCGGCAAGGCAAGGCACTGAAATGATGTGAACTCCCGGTCCTTAGCCCAAACACACCGACAGGCATCTGGGTGGACATTTTTAAGGATGAAATTATCAGCATGCCCGATCGACTTATAAAACAGTACATTTTAACACTGCGATTTGACTTTTATTTTTATAAGGCACACAACATTTAAATAAGAGACAAAGTACTATAGAACTTTGTTGGAGAGTGTGGAAGCTGAATACACGCGCAGGGCTGTGGCGTGGACCAGGCATGATTGAAGTGAAAACAAGGAGACACTCAGGGGGCAAGATGGGCCACAGCTGAGGCCACCTAGATACTTTCTGGATAGTTTTTCTTAATTAGCCTCAACTGTAGCTCTGAGGAGTCCTTGAACCCCTCCCAAGATCCTGCTCAGGTTTCCTCCATTGTCTGCTCAACTCCTTGCTTGTTCTGATTAAATACGGGCTGCTTAGCATCAGTCAGCTAGCCGGCTAGCAGAGTTACCAGCTCTGCCAAGGATTTTACTCCTCCGGCAGTCCTAAAGGCCATGTCGCATGTCTCATTCCTTTGAGCCTTTGCCATGCACCCATTTGGGGGATTGGGGGTCTAGGCATAGACTCCAGCAGAACTTTATTGCATTAGAAAGAGTATATGTATCTGGAAATTCCTTGGGTGGATTTGGGGCTGTGAATTGGAAAGGATTGGTGTATTTAAAAGCTAGAAGCATGAATTCTAAGTCTTTGTGGAATTGTTGGAATGCAAATCCACAGCTTAGCTATACTATAGTTCACATTACTGGGTTCAGTCTCACTACCTTTTGAGCCATACTGAAGGGTTCATCCATTGTGGCTCTAAGTTGGGTTTAAATGTGATGTTAATTTAGAAACATTTTAGGATGAGATGAGTGATCTTAAGGCCACCTCCAGCAGTGTGCTCTAGGAAGACAACCAAATGCTTCCAAAACTGCAGCAGTGCCTCTTAGAGGGCTGGGGAGCCCAGGCCAAGTGCAGTTTGGAGCGCTGCCTTTCTCTTTCTCAGAAGGCGAACAGAACACTTGGCTGCTTCTGCTTCAATGCTCCTTACAACCCTGAAGATGGATCATTTTCTCTGCCATTGAGGAAACAGGCTCAGCAAAGTTGGCTTGCTGAGATTGCAAACCTGCAAACAAAATAGCTAGGCTTGATTTTACCTCCTGATTCCAGGCTCAGTTCTCATTTCTGCACAGGATGATAAATGTCCTGTTATTTGTTTTTTCAGGACAAGTGAGCAGGTTGGAGAGTACAGAGTTTTGGTTTCTTCATATATTTCTGTAAATACATCTTTGTGTATGTACTTATGCCTTAATACATTAGAACTTACTATTTAATGTGATTGACACTTGATCTTTTACATGCTAATTAAGTGTTAAAAATGTTAATCTCTTTTTTGTGTCTGAGTAATGCTGTGGATTAAACCCAGGGTTTCTCTCATGGTAGGAAATTACCACTATTCCTAGGCCTGAAAATGTTCATATCTGACATAAAATGTGCAATCAATGAAACTCCACCTGTTGTGGATTAAAAACTGGTGGCCAGCTTAACACCAGCTGAATTAAATCAGCATGGTGCGGAGCATAGATGTCCCACATGAGGAAAGTTGCCAGCATAAATAGAGACGTGGAGCAGGAGAAGCGAGGCATTGTGGGTTTCTCTAAGTGTTGCCGTTTGAGCTGTTGGTTCTCCTGGAGGAGCTTCTCATAACTAGCTTCCCCAGTGTGAGTTTGACCATTGTCATTGGAGGATCTCTGGACCTTGTTGGTGAGAGCGGCTGTGGTTCACTTTGGGGGAGCTCTGGTCCTTACATCAAGCATCACTTCCTGGCTCCAGAGGGGAAGACACGTGCTGTTTAATCTCCAGGACAAACTCATCATGTGGCTTTCTGGCATGCACTTGACTGTTCTTATTGTCAGAGGAGCTCAGGACCTCTGTGTTGTTGAGGATGGCTGTGGTGCTTTTCAGGGCAGCCGTAGTCCCTGTTTGAGCATGACTTCTTGACTGTAGTGTAAAACCTGCCAGCATAGCTCCTTCACCCTGCTGGTATAGGCTTTCTAGCTTCCAACACTGATCTTTGGGCCTTCCCAGTGCAGATCCATAAAAGAGACTGGCATGAGTCCTTCTCATGGGCTCTAGACCTCCAGCTGGACTCATGGAAGGCGTTGTCATGGGCTCTAGGTTTTCACCTGGCCTCATGCAGGACATTGCTGTGGGATCCAGGCCCTTGGCTGAATATTCTGTGCCTTTAGTTTTGTGGACAGATTTCCTGCACTTCGTTGTGTTTAACTCTGGGTGATTGTCATAATATTATAACTTCTGCGTCTAATTGCAATTGTTCTCCTCACAACCCCTGACTACACCACCACCCAAACTGAAGAATAAATTTGAATGTATTCAGCCAACTCGGCAATTCATGATCTCTTAAGAGACTTGGAAAATGACATAGAGATTAAATATATACAGCTGGCATATTTCCAGTACTTTGGCCTCCACTGGGGATTTAGGATTCAGAGGTATCTTTCAATTCTTTTTTACTCTCCTATCTTAAAATTTCCATGATTGTTTGCATTACCAGAGTCCTGCGAAGGTAGAGAGGATGTAGCTGTAATACAGGCGAATCCTTAATTGTCTCTGCCAACCAGGTGGCTAGTTGATGAACCACTATTTCAGTGGTATAAGCACCAACTTATAGTTAAATATTTGCACGTGTATCTAATTGCAGACTTGTTCCTGCCAAAGAGGAGTTTGGGTTGAGGCTTCAGAATAACTTGGCATCCAATGTACATTAATATTTTACACCATTACAAATACTTGGTGCTGTAGATGCAGTTTTACTAATGTGTGTGGTTTTTATTTTAATAAACACCTCCCTTTGTACTGTGTAATTTTTGCATATGTGTAGCATGCCTAGACTGTTGTACGTTTCTGAGAATCAAGGATTCTGATGGTGTATTCACATTCCCAGATAACTAATAGAAAAAAATTTAGTTAATTAAGGAGTTGTTGTTTTTTTCCAGATGATGTTAGAAACCTGTCTTGATAAGCCTTCTGAGTTAACTTTGCATTGCTGCCTTGGAGCAGCAATGGAGTGTGTGGGCCACTCAGGTGCCGTGGGAGGGGTGAGAGCACAAAGCAGTGATTCATGTGTTGACCATGAATGAAGTCCTTCATCAGCCATGCTTGAGGTGCCCAGTCGGGTTGCTAGCCCAGTGTTGGAGCAGGCCAGGTCTTGCAACAATGGAACAGTGGGGTTTGGAAGAAGGATTCCACCCTGCAGAAGGAGGTAAGTGCAGAGACCAGAGCTATATCACCAGAAACCACCCAGAAACCGGGAGACAAGAAAGGCCCAGGTAGTCTAGGGTGAAGGTGTAGCTATGAGCCCCAGAGAGGAAGAAAGACAAAGCAGGCCTGCACAAATAGTGTGGGGGCTGGTGTAATTTCGGGCAGATTAGAACCATGAAAGGCAGAGGAATAGTTGTTCATTTTGTGTTGTTATAACAAAATATCTGAAGCTAGTTACCTTATAAGCAAAGCAGGTTTACTTAGCTCATGATTCTGGCAGCTAAAGGGTTCAAAGAGCGTGGCGTCTGTGTCTTGGAGCTGCATCCTTGGTTGCATTGCAACACGGAGGAGAAGCAGAAAGGGAAGCAGCCATATGCAGAAGGGGTCAAGCGCATAGGGCAGCCTGGCTTTAAAACAACCTAGTACCTTAGGAACTCAGACCGTGAGATCAATATGCATCCCTTCCGGGCCAGGCTGCAGGATCTGATCACCTTCCACTGGACCTCACCTCCTGACAGTTCCACTGCCTCCCAATACCATGGGAGAACAATATTGTGGCACAGGGACCTCCAGGGACCCACTCAAATCATTTCATTCCAGGAGTGATAGTTCCAAACTGATATAACTCCCTCCCTTTAAAGTAAGTTGTATTGTGTATAGGTAAGATACTGTGTGCACATGATAAGATTCATAGAACAAGATGATTACAGTAGTGAAACAAAGTAATGTACTCATCATCTCACAGAAGAGGTGCTTAGTGAACATTTGTTGAGTGGATTTAGAATCTGGTCTCTCATGAAATCTTTTACCTGCTGGTGCCCTTTTAGGAATGTTGTTATGGTGTCCCAAGTTTCCAAATGATGATATAGCTTGTGCTGGAGGGAGCAACCCTGTGGAGAAGCATCTTCTGCCATCACCAAGGCCCATCAGGTTCATTTCTCAGCCTGGGCCACACTTCCTGGCCTGCTTTTACAATCACTTAGTTATCAAAGTCCCTGTTTCCTGCTGAGCTTCTTGTGGTGAGGATGGTGAGCTGCATTTACACCATCTGCAAGGATGCTGAGGGTGTTCTGGATGTTTGGGCCCTAGGAAGGGTGATCTCTTCTCAGTCCATGGGCCCCTGAAGGCTCAAGCCCAGGGCCATCCTTTCTGAGACCCTGTCACGTTCATGGAGTCATTAGCAGCTGCTCCAGGTCACAAGAGCAGCTATAGCAATGAGGTGCAGAACTACAGTTGGGCCTGAACTCCACGCTGATGCAGAAGAGTGGCATGAATTGAGCACATAAAAATTCCTTCACACTGGAGAAGGCTTAGCCTGGCTTACCCGCCGAGCTCCCGCGGAGTGGGGCTGTAATTGGAATGCACTCTTTGCAAAGTTTATTGGGTCCTGGAGCGATTTGTTACTGAATTGGTCAATTAATCTATTATTATTATTTTTTAATGAGTTAGGGGATTTCCTTTAGTAGAAAATTACCAGGACGCATGACCAACTGCCCAGAGCTCAGGGAAAGGCTGACCTTTCCTTCCAGAAAACTCCATTCAACAATTAGAGGAGGAAACGGATGCCTCCCACTACAGGTGGCCAATTGGGTGGATCTGGGAAACAGAGGAAGGGCTGCTTGGAGGCGTGTGCGGGGAGGTCACCAGGAAACCGATGACTCAAGGGCAGAAGCTTGAATCCTCGGAAATAAAGCCGTTGAGTTTCCCTGCTGAGAGACAAATGATTTCTATTTAAAACCCTGCTTGTTCTGTGCAGAAACTCCCAATGTAGCAATAATTAATGATATCGGAAGGTTACGGAAGACCTTCTGCGGGAATCCCTCTGCTCCAGGCATGAAATTGGATTAAAGTGAAGATAAACTTAAACGGTAAATCTGTGGAGGAAATCCGTAATTATGTGGAAATGCGCATGGTTTGAGCTGTTTGAGCCAGACTGATGCTCTGTGGCTGCCTCGTTCGGGGCATTTGGATGAACTCACCCTGAAGAGGGCGCTAGACACAGCTTCCATCCTCTCTGTGTCCCAACTTGGATTGAGCCCCCCAAAGTGAAGTTCTATTGGCGTTTTAGGTACACTCTGTGGCCAGAACTGCTTACTTAATCTATGTTTCCCCCTCTTCTTTAATAGCAGATTTATTTTCAGGGGGAAAATGTACAGACGAAAATCCCACAGTCCTCCGTGTGCATCTGAGGGGAATTGGTGAGACGCCATCAGTGGCCGTTTCTGTCCCTTTATCAAATGCCACTGTTTTTGCTACAGCCTATGTGCATCCTTCATACCCAGCGCTAAATCATCCCTAGCTTACTTCTAATACCTCATACCAAGCAATACTCTATCCATAATTGTTACACCGATTTGCTGAGGGTATAATGAGAAGGTAAACATCTGTATGTGTTCTGTACAGATCCAGATTTTCTAGTACTTTCCACACATGTTTGGGTGAATTCATGGAGGCAGCACCCACAGGTCAGGAAAGCCGGGTGAGGTTTGCTAGGCGGGATGGCAGAGGGCTGTGGCACTGAGACACTGTTCTGGCCAAAGACATTCTAGGGGAAGTGTGTTGGAGGCCTCTAGGAAGGTCATTTTTTTTCTTTTTCTGATAAGGGACAATGTCAGCTCCTGTGAGCCTTTTTTCTTCTTGTCATCTGCTTTGCTGCCTGGAAGAAAAAAAAATCCTGGGAGTTGGGCAGCCGTTTTGTAACCACTGGGTTGAAATTTTGGTCTTAAGCTGGTGGTGTCAACCACTACAAGCAGCCTGGCTCCTTTGTGATTTCTCTGGGCAAATAAATGAGAAGGAGAAAGCTCTGCTATTAAGAGTTTTAACTGCTTGAGCTCCAGACTATGAAATTTAGATTTAGAAAGGACTCGGGGTGAGGCATCCCTAGCTTCTCCAGAGGTGGAAGATGTGTGTCTGCTCCCACCACAGCGGGGTGGTGGGGAGGACAGCTGAGCCAGCAGGGTCACATTCTCTGAGCATAGAGGGGCAGAGCCATCAATGGCCTTCTGTGACATGTAGCTGAGGGGCAGTGCTCTTTATGTTTCTTCAGTCACCTCGACAGTTGAGACTGCAGACCTGGGGTGCAGGAGCCCCGTGCTGAACAGACATTTCTGGATTTGGGTGGGAATGGACGTGAGGCTGGGTACCTGATGGAAGATTCCTCTCCCCCAGTGGGGGTCCTGGGTCACATTTGTAAAGTTCTTCCATGGCTGAAGGGTCCTGTGTTTTGCTCTTTAATAATTTAAAGTACGCACTTTTGTGTAATTCTTTAAGTAATCTTCAGTGCAGTTCTGACCTGAGGTAGTTGCTTTTAGCTTTGTATCACATGTGAGAAATTGAGGGTTGAAGAGTTTCGGTATCTGAGCCCAGATCACTAAATAAGTCCATAGCAGAGCTGAGCCAAATTCGTTTCACCCTTCTTCCTTCTCTCACCTGATTTCCATACCGGTGTCCCACTCCTTTCCAGACATCTTTCGCTTCCAAGAAGCACAATGACTGTTGGCTGAACTGATAGCTTTCATGCACCCACATTTCCTCTCCTTCCAGGGCTCACAGCTAAACCACATCCCCCCAGGTTTCTTTTGTATTGGATGTTTAAATGAGTTTGGGCCAATGATGTGGGAGAAGTGATTTTTTTTTTTTTTTTGCTATAATTGGTCGTGGCCTCCAAAATATTCCCTGTGATATAGACATTTTCCACATGGAGGCTCCAGAGAGACAGGAGGAGGAATCAGTGGCTGAGCCACAAGTGAAAAGAGACCTGACACATGTTTAGAAGAAAAGTGCTCAGCGTCCATCACCCCTTAATATGACTGAGAAGATTGAGGTTGTTTGTTTCAGCAGTTAGTTGCTCATAATTCCAGCTGATAAAAGTTGCTTGTGTTGCAGACACATAAAAGTCTGTATTGGATCATGCAAAGATCATGACTTTTTAGTGGAAAGAAACCATGTACCACATATTCTGTCGTGGGCATAATAAGGTTTCAGTGGACACATTCTCTTCCAACTTGAGACACCGATAACTGTATGTCTTTGAAGATGGTTGGCATCCTTATGTTTTTCAGGATGGAGCCACAAATGTATGCAAATATCAGCCCTCAGTTACTCTCTCTCTCTCTCTCTCTCTCTCTCTCTCTGGCCTTTTTGAGACAGGGTTTCACTATGTAACTCAGGCTGGCCTTGAACTTACTTTATAGCTCAGGTTGGCCTCAAATTTGCTGTGATCCTTCAGGCTCAGCCTTCCTCAGTGCTAGGATTACAGATGTGTGCCAGAACCCCCAGTGTTCTGAGCTCTCTTGGCTGTCTTTAGACTCTTGTAGTTTTTCCCTAAGGATGTGAAGATGACTTGTTGGGTTTTTTTTCATAATTGCAAAACAGACTTTCTTGCTTCTACTTCCTGAATTTCATTTGTAGAGAATTACTTTTAAATTGTGGACATAGAGCTAGACACTTCTACCACTCTTCCCAACATATGCTCACATGCACATGCACACACACACATATATACACAGAGTTTAAAGTTATATATTATTTTGTTGTATTCTATAAGAGTAGTGTGTTCAAGAATGTATTTATGTATTAAGGAACAAGTTACTTGCTATGATTGATACATTGTATCAATTTGAGAGACTGAGAAGTTTAAGGGACAGTCTCAGCAGGGATCCAGGATCCTTACTTTGCAAATATCCTCATCCTGTGCAAGAGGAGGGCAAGGAGATTTTGTGAGTGCTACACCTACCCTGGGGGTGAAGTAGCCTGTGTACAATATAAAGAAGAGGCTTGTTTTCCCCTTTTTTGCTCTGGCTGCTGCCTTGAAGTGATACCCCTGTGCCATGCCACCCTGCCTTGGAGCCAGCTGATTATGGACTGAAACCTCCACAAAGAGCTAAATAAACTTTTCTTTCTTTCATTTTGGGTGTCAAGTGTTTTGTCCCAGGAGTGAGAGAAAAGTAACCAAGATAGAATTTGATACTGGTGGAGTGGGGTCATTGCTGTGAATTCACCTGACCATGTGGTTCAAGAACCATTGGGAATGACTTGTGGGAAGAGTTTGGAAAGGTTCAGAGATGTCACCTGAAAGAGTAGCCCTGGAACACCTTAGGCTGTTCTTTATGGGAGATTCTGGTCAGAGCTCAGAAGACCAGAAAACCAGTAAAAACAGGCTTGGGAGGTTTCTGCTGGATTCCAGATGATGTGTTATGGCTTGGCAGGAAGTTGGTCTGCATTTTACTCATGTCCAGAGACTTTGCATGAGACTAAGATTAAGGGCAGTGGAGTAATTCATCTTGCAGAAGAAATTTCAAGGCAGTCACATGTTGGGGCTGTGCTATGGCTATTGTTGGGGGCTTTTAGCCAGATTTATGTTGAGAATCAAGAGCAAAGAGCCTAACAGGATGATTTAAAATGTTGTGAGTTTGGCCAGAATGCTGTGAACTGTAAAGATAGAGCTGAGATTTCAATTGCTGAGAAGGAACAGAGAAATAAAAAAGAGGGCCTGTGAGCATCACAGGAAGAGGCAGTGAGTGGGTCTTCACCCTTTGCAGCATCAAAACTGCAAAAGTGAAAGACTTTGCTTGGAGGTGAAAGCTGCAGAGCACCATGCTCCAGAGTGGTGGTGGAGGCCACACAAAGTTCCAAGATGGCGGCAGGTGTGCCAGGTTTCAGAATGGAGGTGACACAGACAATCTGTTCTCATAATCAGGTTCAGAGTGATCAGTGATCCAGGCAGTCAAATCCTAAAAGAGAAGAAAGCCTGGCTACTGCTCCCACTGGCAGTGGACCTTGGCAGCATCCACATGGTGCTGGTTTTAGGTGGATGCAGAATGCATGAGTTCTGAGGTTAAGACAGCTTCTACCCCTATTTCAGAAGGCCGGGGGGTGGGGCAGGCAGTGTGCCCTTGAGAGGGCAATGTGTGAAACTGTGTGAAGTCAAAGGTGCAGTGGTGACCCCAGAAGTTTAAAGAAGCCAGGAGCATGGATTATCTAAGGAAAGCTGCAAAGATTGAGCAAAGTCAGCCTAAGAGAGAGCCCTGGGACCTATCACCACTGGAAGTGCCATGGGGGTGGAACCATACAAGCCCTTTAGAACTCACAATTTGTTGCAGATTGCTTCAGATGCTGGACTTGCAACTATAGGACTTAACATTTGCCCTGCTGGAATTCGGACTTGTTTTGGTCCCATCCTTTGTATCCCCTGTTGGTACCTTTTGGAATGGGAGTGTTTATCTTGTGCATGTTGGAAGTGTTTAACTTTGTTTTCCTTTGTACAGAGACTTGCAGCTAAGGTTTGCCTCGCATCTCAGAGGAGACTTGGGACTTAAACTTTGTGGCAATGCTGAAACTGTTAGGACTTTGGCAACTCTTGCAGCTGGACTAAATGGCTTTTGTATAAAGGGACGCATATGAGTCCCTTTGGGGATCCAAGGACAAATATTACGTTTCTAATGTAATGTAATGTTGATAGATTTAATGCTGGTTCTTAAGGGTTGTTAAGCTGTGTTATAATGTTCAAGTTGTGAAATGGGAAGAATAAGCATGCTTTTGTATCTGGAGACCTGTTTTAAAGAAATGAGTCTGCTTGCCTAGTTGACAAGGGGTGGATTGTTATGGTTGATACATTGTGTCAGCTTGAGGAGTTTAGAAGTTTAACTGACAGATTCAGCAGGGAGCCAGGATCCTTGCTTTAAAATATCCTCATCCTGTGCAAAAGGAGGGCAAGGAGAGTTTTTGAGTGCTTCAACCACCCTGGGTTGGGATGGCAGCCTATATACAATATAAGGGAGGAGAAAAGGCTTGTTTTCCTCCTCTTCTCTCTGGCTGCTGCCTTGAAGTGTTGCCCCTGTGCCATGCTACCCTGCTTTGGAGCCAGCTGATTATGGACTGAAACCTCCACAAACTGTGAACTAAATAAACCTTTCCTTCCTTCATTTTGGGTGTCGGGTGTTTTGTCCCAGCAAGGAGAGAAAAGTAACCAAGATATTACTTCATTTCTGAAATCTAGTGTTTTTGTGTGGCAAATGGAGATAAAATTCCCCACTCTGTAGATTGTTGTGGAAACAAAATGTGAAAGTGTATGCAAAACTGTCCTGAGCACTAAGCTGGGAGCCTCATGAGCTCTAGCAACAGAAGGTAAGATATTTATCATGGTACAGACTTGATCCTAGGATTTCATCAGAGCATGCGCTCAAGTTTAGAGTTCAGGTTGATTTGATAAATGTGTGTATTATGTGAAGCTAATCACAAAAATCTAGTGAAGCTAGTCACCAAAAATCTGTGAGCCCATAAGTTGAGTTTTTTAAATTGATAAGTTTTTTAGAGGAACAGTTGTAGGCTCACAGCAAAATTGTGCAGACAGTACAGAGACTTTCCAGATACTCTGTGTTCCAGTTCCTGCAAGCACACACAAAATCCACATCTTGCTCCACTGTATATATTTGTTATAAGTGATGACCCTACCTTGACACATCACCCATAGTTCTTAGTTTATATTAGGGTTTACTTTTAGCTTAATTTAATCTGTGGTTAAAGATAAATGTATAATAACAATATCTATCACTTTAGTCTCATAAAGAATAAATTCACTGCTCAAAAATCCTCTGTGCCTTTCCTATTTACTGTCTCTCTTCCCAACCCTTATGATTAGCTTTTTCTTTATTTTGTCATAGTTTTACATTTTGCACTTAGACATATGACCTATTTTAAGTTAAATTTTGTGGAAGGGTGTTAAGTCTGTCTAGATTCATTATTTTTGCCTGTGGATGTCTAGTCATTCTAGCACCATTTTCTGAAGACAGTATTTGCTCCACTGCCTTGCCTTTGGTCATTTTTCAAAGATCCATTGGCTATATTGATGTAAATCAATTTCATGGCTCTATATTTTATTCCATTGATCTATTTGTTCTTACAGCAACACCACCTTGTAATTTTACAGTAAATTTTGAAGTTAGGTGGTGTCAGTTCTCTGACTTTGTTCTTCCCTTATTCTGAATCTTTTGCTTCTACATAGTAACTTTAAGTTTGTCAACACCAACAAAATAACTTGCTGAGATTTCATTGAGCTTGTAGATTGAAACGGAGAAATGGCATAGTGACAAAATTAAGGCTTTCTACCCATGAATATAGAATATTTCTCTGTTGATCCATTTCTTCTTTGATAACTTTTATAGTTTTCCTCATGTAAGTCTTGTACATATTTTGTTAGCTCTATATTGATTTCATTTCTTGAGGTACCAATGTAAACGGTAATATGTTTTGGATATGACATTCTATTTGGTCATTGCTGGCATGTAAGAAAGCAATTGACTTTTGTCCATTAACCTTGTACCCTACAACCTTGATATAATTATTTAGTTTCAGAAGGTGTTTTGTTAGTTCTTTTGAATTTTCTACATAGATGAAAATATCTCTGAAACAAAGGGAGTTTTATTTGTTTTCTTTCTTCCTTATCTACCTTTTATTTCCTTTCCTCATCTTTTGGATTAGCCAATACTTTCAGAACAATGATAAAACATAAAAAAGGTGACAGGGGAAATCTCTGCCTGTTCATAGACTTGGGGAAATTTTTGTTCTCACCATCAAGAGTGATGTTAAGCATGGACTTTTTGGGGAGATGTTCTTTATTGAGGATATGTTCCTCGATTCTGTTCACTGAAAGTTGTGATATAAACAAATGTTGATTGTATCAAATGATTTTTTGGCATCAATTAATATGATTATGTGAGTTTTCTTCTTTAGCTTTTTTAGGTTACATTAGTTGATACTTGAATGTTGAATCTATCAGTTTATTTTTTAGAAGCACCTTCTTATGTTTGTTAAAAAGTAGTATTAGGATCCTTGGAGTCTTTTTTCTATGTTACTTGAATTTTCATTCACTATTTCAGTTATAGTTCACTTTCGAATATCTCCCTCTAAGGAAGGTTAGTTTATATTCAGGTATCATTTAATGAAGGGATACATTCTGAAAAAAAATTTTTTACATGATTTTGTCAGTGTGTGAGCATCATAAAGGCACCTATCAAAACAAGCCAAGTACAATGTTACTGAAAAATGTAATCTTATGGAGCCACCATCACCTATGACTGTCATTGACTGGAAAGTTGTTATTTGGAATATCACTATGTAAGTGCATGTGTGTAATTATTACCTGTTAGATAAACTGAGAATAAAATAAACTAGAAAATATTACTTTTATTTATTTTCTGAAGCTCTTCTTTTTTAGTAGTCTGAGTTTCTATCTTATTTTCTGTTTTTCTGTAGCATTTCTTTCAACATGTTTTGCAAGCAGGCTTACTGGTAACAAGTATACTCAGCTGTTGTTTGAGAAGTATTTATTTCACTTTTGAATGATTATTTCCCAGGTTGTAGACTTCTAGGTTAGTGAGTTTTAATCCCTTAGCCTAAATATTTTGTTCCATTCTCTACTTGCATGGTTTTTGAGAAGACATATTTTTATCTTTGCTCATGTAGGGAAAGTTTTATTTTTCTGCCCCTTGGTTCTTTTAAGATTTTTTTACCCTTTATTTTTGATGTATATATTTCACAATTTTAAGGCAATATTCCTAGGTGTGGGGTTTTTTGGGTGTATAGTTTGCTTGCTTTGGTTTATTACTTGGCATATGGTTTCTTCTGGGCGTCCTGCATATGTGGCTCAATATCTGCCTTTAATTTTGGAAAATTCTTGGCCATTATGACTTCAAATTTTACTTCTGTTCTATTTTCTCTTTCCTCTCCTTCTTGTATTCTCCTTGTGCATTACCCATTTTGCAGTTGTTCCACAGTTCTTGAATACCCTGTTCTGTATTTAAAATCTATTTTTCTCTTTGATTTTTATTCTTAGGAGTTCTATCATCTCCTGGAGCTCAGAGATTCTTTCCTCAGTGGAATCCCATCTATGACTGAGTCATTCACAATTGCTCTGTTAAAGTGTTTTCGGTTCCTACCGTCTCTTTTCGACTCTGGCTTAGAGCTATCTTCTCCCTGGAAGTTAGTCATTTGTCCTTGCACATGGCGTGCTTTTCCCATTGGAGGTCTCCTTTCAGAATCTCAGTCAAATTTTAAAAAGTTCCTGGTCTGATAATTTCAACACACCTACCCTATCTGATTCTGACTCTGATAGGTTATCTATCCAGTATCTTTAAACTGTGCTGCTACTGTTGTTGTTGGACTGGGGACACAGTGGGCTGGCAGAGAGGAAATCTGGCAAAAGAGCCTTCAGATGTGCAACAGTGAGGTGTCGAGGGAGGAAACTGTCTTAGGATTAGGTCTTTCTGTGAGCCTGTGGCCACTGGACAGGTCCACCCGTGTTCCTTAGTCTCTTTTCTGCCCCTTTAGGTGGGACAAGACTGCCAGACGGATCTAGAGTTAGGCGTTTCTCCCTTCCCTTAGGTAGGGTGGGCTTTCCCAGTGGAGTTAAACCCTGGTAAAATCATTTCTCTCATGAGCAAGTTTTGGATAAAGGATAGAGTGCTCTGGTGTATTCAAAACGCTTTCTTTCTCTCTCTCCTTGCTGGAAGCATGAGGGGGTTTTTTCTCTGCAAGGACCTGCTAGAGTTCCTGGAAATAAAACTGACAGAAGCACGAGGCCCCTGGGAGTGGGTACCCCTGGAGCTTTGAGTGAGACTTTAGCTACGCAGAACCTCCAGCTATTCCTCAATCACAGTCAGGTTTCCCTACCCAGTACTGGCTTCCGTGGACTTGGATTTATGTTAAACTGTGATACTCTGTATCCACCTGTTTATTTCTCCAATTCTAGGGGGCTGGTTTGCCCTCAGATTTCCCTTTTTTGAAAGAGATAGGGAGAACTGCTGATTTTTCAATCTATTCAGCTTTTGATTGTTAACTAACTTCTTCCATACCAGACCAGAAGCCAGTCCTTCCATTTGTTTGTGAAAAAAGCCTTCTGTTTTCTAAAAAAATTACATTTTGTCAGGATCCCTACAATAGAAGGATTTTCCTTGAACCGTTATTCTCTATTTCAGTTAAAATTTACTATACATTGCTAGATTGTTTTTGAAGAGTCCAATAAATTCGATCACTTATTTATTATTCATGGCAGTAGAAGAAGACTTCGCTGCTCCTCTTAACAGTTGCCTGTTGATATTTCTGAATGTAGAGTAGATGTTCCTCTTGGTGAATGTACCAAATTTCCTTACTGTTTCTTTTGGGTCAGCTTCCATTTGCAGTGTGGCTTAAGGTATCTCATCTCCTTCTTTTTATTATGCTTCAACTTTGCTGCTTCTTACATCACTGGAAGTGGCCAGAGTTGGCAGCTTTTACATTATGTATCCAAGGAAATATTTTGGGGGCCTATTAATTCTCAGCGACTTCAGCTGGCAAATGGAATACCTGGAAACAAATGAGTTTGGCCACCAGCCCAGGCTGTGGAAGCAGGCTCCTGTTCATTAGCGAAGACCTACCTTTTGTGCTCTGATGCAGTTCTGCTTTGCAGATGGTTTCTTTATCTGAGCGAGTGGATGGCTTTGGGATCTGGGGAGTTATTACTCTACTCACCCAGGCAGAAACTGAGAGACGCAGAGGGTTGTGTAAAAGGCAGGCACTACTGAGTGCCTTTGTTTCAGACTCTCAGAATATTCCACTTGCACGTGGTTCCTCTTTCTGTCTCTGAGGTCTGCATTTCAATCCCTTAGATGGGGAAGTATGAACTCAAAGACACTTTTTTCTTCCTTCTGAAACACAATGTCATATGCTGGCACATGTCATGCACGTGTCTTGCCTGGGAGCAGAGCCTTGGGGGTCTCAGCTGTTCCATTGTTATTTGTCACCTTACTTTCCTTTCTCAGTCACCATCTTGGTCTCTGCCTGGGGCTTCCACTGCCAAGTTAAAAAAGTAAGGAGGTTTCTGGAGGGTCTGTCTCTCCCTATCTTCCTTAAAAATGTGCTTCTAGAAAATTTATGTTTATTTTTTAAATTATCTAATGATTATGTGGCTCTTGTAGAAATTGTACAAAATGCATTTGGGAAAGATGCCTTAGCTGTGTTTAAACTTGGATTTGTCTAATAAACTGGGATGATAATGTGTCTCCCCTCACTGTCCCTTACCACACGGCTGGTTGATTTGTATGAATGTACTATTATTCTTCTTATGATAAGGGTAAAGTGGGAGGCAAGGGAGATAAAGACCAAAGGGAGAAGAGGTCCATTAATCAGAGCACTGTAAATATAAGAAATGCTCAAACTCACCTGGACTTCAGTGGAATCTTGTTCAGGAAGAGTGTTTGCTTTTCTAGATCACCTTCTCCATCGACAGTTGGTGAAAGGTGTTAAGGGTCCCTGACAGGCTCCAGGCCTGCTTCAGAGAGTTTGTAAGATCCTCCACTTTTTAGTGACATATCTGTGAGTCTGGGTTTTCTTCATTTACTTTAACCAAACAATGCATTGTGACAGATTGAATTCGGAAGCAGACCCAGTAACACAGCTGTTCTCTGTGGAGCCAGATGTTGAGATGATGGAAAAATGTAAAGCAATTTTCACTAATTTTGGGAAGAAATATGTTTAGTTCAACTAAAATATTATTTATGTGAACAAGTAATAATTTTTATTGTCATTTTAAAGTGATATAATAAGTGTTACAATATTCTCAGTTTTCATTTCTAATACAGTAAATATGAATAAATTAAACTTACACTTAAAATTATTTTGGAGGCCACAGTAAGTCTTAAAAGTGTTAAGGATACCAGAAGTTGGTGAACAGATATTCTAACGATCCCTGTCAGTGCCACAACAGCAATGGTTATTTGAAACGGTGGTGTATACCAGTGATGGCGAATCTTTTAGAGCTTCCAGTCATGTGAACAGCTTGCTCTGGCACGTGTGCCATGGGTTTGCCACACCTGTATATAGCTATTCAGAGTACAATACATTTGGAAACTGTCTTTGAGCTAGCAGGGTATTTAAGGACAGTATATTCATACACAGAATACTATACAACACTGAAAGTGAATAAACTATTATTCCACATAATTATCTATTGGCTAAAAGAATACATATGTAAAAATATGCATTGTAAGTTTAAAAACTGGTAAAAAAATACAATCATGGGCTATGTAGTGACATTGTGTTCAGTGACACACTGCATATATAAAGGTGGTCCCTTAAGGTTATATTGACTCATGATGTCATAACCAGAAGAATCTGTGTAAGTACACCGTGTGATGTGCAAGTATGGCAGACACTATCCTGTGACTTGTCAGAACTTAGCCTTGTTGTTAAATTATGGGTGGTTGCAGAATATTGGTTTAAGACTGTATGAACATGTGATATACAAAAGAAAGTAGGTGAAGTGTGGTGTGCAGAGGTGACCACTTAAACAACACCATGATTGCTTGTGGGAGGGAGCGAGGGCTGCAAATGGGAATGTGGATGTCGGAGCTTGTTGGAGCTGGTTGTGTGTCTAACTTGTGTACTAAAGGCTTTATGGTTTTACTTGCTTGTGGGTTTGCTAGTTATTACCCTTTAAGGTCCTTTAAGGTCTAAGTACACCTGGAAGCCACATTCTGCATTACTAAATGGCCCTGTTACCCAAGGCTAGTAAAGGTTTTGAGAAAAGCTGGAGGCTAGAGGAGGAAGTAGGGGTTTGTGGTTTCTATAAACTTTCTATTCTTGTTCATGTCCCTCCAGCTACCCCTCTTCACTCTGGAAGGTCCAGTTGATTCTGTGGCAATAGTGGATTCCAATTTGCAGTCTCCTCATTTTCCATGAAACAGGCTTATTGCACCTCTTTGGAGTTCCCAGAACCAGTCACAGAGCATCCAGTCCATGTGGAGCTGTGGCTTCCCTTGAAGAGCTGATTTCTCGCTCCATAGAATCTTTTCTTTAAGTTTCTAAATGTTAACATCCCAACCCTTTCCCTTTACCCTTCACTTCTAGGGGTAGCAACTACTTTGGATAGAAGATACTTTTAACATACTAGTAGCTATCAACGGCACTAGGACCTTTTATTGTTGTCATTTGCATCTAATTACCAAGCATTATAGATTGGAAGGACTGCTTAGGACTTATAAGTATGGTTTTTGTTTTTTGGTTGAATCCTTAGGATATAGGCAGAGTTTCTTAATCTGAAAACTCAAAATCTGAAATACTCCAAATTCTAAAACTTTTGGGTGCCATTATGATGTCAAAAGTGGGAAATTCCACATTTTAACTCATGTGACATGTAGTAGTACCTTTGCAGGAGTTTGAGATTAAGGGCAACAGGCTGAATTATCAGGCAGAGGAAATTTCACAGCAGCCTAATGATGGGTTGCTCTAAAAATGTTATATAAATTTTCCTGTAGTTGTATTATAAGTTGTATATGAAACATAAAATAATTCCATGTTTATAATTGGATCCAATCCTTAAGAAATCATTATGTATACTCAAATAGTCCAACATTCAAAAAAGTCCAAAATCTGAAACACTGTGGTCCCATGCATTTTGGATAAGAGATACAAATATGATCAAAAATGAGTCCAGGGATGATCCCTGGGAAAAGACTCTCAAACAAGGGATTTCGGGTGTGGTTTGATTGTGCCATAGAGGCTGAATCCAGTGCTGAGCTCCTTGTCATAAGATGCAGAGTCACTAAGAGTGATCCATGCGTCACTTCTGGTGGCTGTGATGAAACAGTTACTGAAGTACATGCTTAGGATCAAGTAGCTTCTGTACATGACCACAGGGACTGTGTGATGCAATGGCTCTGAGTGCACTGAAGGTCCATAAAGAAAAATCACACATTCAAGTTTTTAAAGTCTCTGTTCTAATCTTGGTCAGAGAGACAAGGTGATCCCGTCTCTCTTTTTTTTTCCTTGAAACTCCATGACTAATCTTGGTGAAAATCTGACAAAATATTTTTTTGACTTTTTTTTTTATTTAAAAAAAGACAAAAAACAAGCAAAAAAGAGGCTAATACATAATTTTTAAAAAAGTAAGAAATCACTAGTTGATAATTACATATTTTCCTCTTAGAAGTAGTTGTTCAACTTATGTAAGTAAAGCATACAAAGTGGACATTTAAACAGTGAGACTGCAAACAGTTCTGTTCACCTATCCAAGAGAAACTTAGTAATTTGGTTATCAATCTTACACATTTAAACACACATGCAGTTATATCCTTTAGAATACTTTCTTTTCCTCTTTCTTTTTTAAAAATAACTATATTCAATTCTTGTAAACTGTTTAGAAGTTCTACGCATGTATGAATCTCTACATGTATACCTATCCTTTCTGTATTAGCGGGAAGAACAAATCAAAACAAGACAATAAAGTAAATTCCTAGAAAAAACATGAAACGAAAAAGTCACATAGAACCCCAATACTAGGTGATATACAGTAGTTACTATGATGTCTGTTATTTTCAATAGAATTGTCTATATCATCTGGCATAGTATAATTGGACAGAGCTTTACATAGTAATATTAATAAAAACACAATGTTGGAGACATCATATGACTTCAAAAGCTGTTATTAGTCCAACCAGAGTGGGTATCCTTTTGAATCTTGTCGTCTTCTATAGTTGCCCCTACTCTCAGATTTGATGCTATGAAGCGTATCAGATTCGAATAAAATCAGTCAAGACAAAACAGCGATCTAACAAACCAGATTTAAATAAGATCAGTCATAGTAAGACAGTGTATGTAATACAGGGATTCAGTTTATGTTAATAGGGAATTAAGGATATTTACCATAGTATATCCTGCTATTTTTGGGGTAGCTGCCTGTGTTTTCAAATCTAGTATGAGTAGACAGACTGGAACAGAATAAAATCAAACTATAGCCAATTTATCAGCCTCATCTCTGCTATGCTATTTTTCTGTCATTTTTGTTTACTTTTCTCCTTCATTCCACTGTCTGCCCTGTTCATTGAGGCCTTTCTGCCATTGTTCCTGGAATCCTGGTGATTTTCTTCTCTCTCTAGAATGCCCTTCAGTATTTTTTGTAGGGTTGGATTGGTGGTCACAAACTCCCCCAGTTCCTCTTTGTCGTGGAAACATCTTGTTTCTCCATTAATTTTGAGTGATAATTTTGCAGGGTACATCAGTCTGGGTTGGAGGTTATTTTCTTTCAGGGCTTGGAATCCTTTGCTCCAAGCTCTTCTTGATTTGATAGTTTGTGTTGAGAAGTCTGTTGTGATTTTGATGGGTTTTCCTTTATATGTGATTTGTTTCTCTTCTCTGACTGCTTTTAATATTCTGTTCTTGTGATGAATATCTGGAATCTTGATTATTATATGTCTGGGTATAGATCTGTTTTGGTTGTAGCTGGCTGGAGTTCTATATGCCTCATATATTTGAATATCATTTCCTTTACCTGTGTTTGGGAAGTTTTCCATAATTATTTCTGTGAATAGCCTTTTTATTTCATTTGTATTTGTCCCTGCATCTTCATTCACATTTTTTATTCTTAGGTTATAAATCCTCTTGTCGTCTTCTAGCCTTTGTATTGTTATTTCCTGGTTCCTTGTTATTTTTAAGAGATCTTTCCTTTTGCAATCGTACATTGAAAATCTATCTTCCAGTTTTGAAAGTCTGTCTTTAGTTTCAGTCAAGAAATTTTGCCAGCTTTCAATGGAGTTTTTAATTTCCCGGTATTCTCTTTGTATCTGTTTCATGTACTCTAGATTTTGTTTATATTCTTCGTAAAAGGTTTCTCTCCTTTTTCTGGGTTCCTCCATTCTTCCATCTGTGTCTTCTTGAGAAGTGCTCAGCATTTCTTTTATTAATCTTCTTATATCTTGCTTCACTTGAGTTAGAATTTCAGGTTTAAATTCATCAATGAGGTCATGGAAGTATTTCTTTATGTCTGCTGAGGCTGTGTCTGATGTTACATGTTTTCTGCCCTCGCTCTCTTCTGTATTTACCTCTCCTGGACTTATTTTCCCTGAGTCAGTGGCTGGAGGCTTTTTCTTGTTTCTTTCTCTTGTCATATTTCTGGTTTCTTTCAGACAGGTGTATGGTGGCAGTCTCAGGTCCTTTCCGTATTGCTTACAGTTTTTCTGAAGCATACTGGCTGGGGGATTGCTGTCCTCTTCAGTTTGCTGTTGATCTGTGAAGTGCACACAGGGGTGATGTGGGCTAGCCCCTCCCTTCTAAGACAGTCAACCAGTGAGTGTCTTCAGCAAGTTAATCTGTGCCCTGTGGGTGTCCCAGGTTTGGGACATTTCACCCGACCAGGGGTGTGGCCCAGTCCAGCAGATCCCACCAGTCTGCTTGGGGGCAGGAGTAGCCAACTGATGCCGCTGCAGGTGCCTGTCTTGCCCAACTCCCAAATGTTGTCAAGCCAGCCACCCCTTTTGTGGGATCTAGTTCCCAGAACTCATGAGTCAGTGTAGCTGACTCGCTGGTTTTGCTCCCTGTTGTGGCGCCTCCTCCTGCCAAGGGTCTCGGGCTCACCTACCCTTGATCTTGGGAGGATCGCAACCTCAGCTTGATCATGAGTTGCCCGACTCCAGGATGCACCCAGTACAGCGTGGGATCAGGTCAATGGGAGCGTGTCCAGCTCCAGCTCTCTGCCCAGCACAGTGCAGGACCAGCTCCAGCCCTCCATCTACACTTTCCCCTCTTTTTCTTTCTTTTTTCTTTTTCCTCAGTTTCTTCCTGGGTCATGATAATCCTTCTCCTTTCATCTGGTCTTCTTCATGGTGTTAAATCCTAGCATCTGAGTTGTTTTTCTCAGAGAGGCTCTCTACTGTGCTACCTATCAATCCGCACTCTTTTTCCTCTCTCCTGACAAAATATTTAATCAAGCATGAAGCAAAACTATATCGGAAGTGAATTTGAACCAGTTGCAAATCTGTCACCTGAAATATAGTTTCTCTGGGCAGAGGTGGTATGGGAATTTTTGGATGGATTCAGGTGAATCTGATAATGGAATCCTGAATCACTTTTGATCCTTCCTTCTCATCTGTTTCTGAAGAGACCAGGCTTTTACTGCTAGTTGACACTGTGATGATCTTGTGTGACTGACTTGCCTGTTGCATTAGAAAAAACACCTAAAATACCCACTTTAAGAAAAAGGAAGTTATATTTAGGAAGTTATATTAGGTCAAAGTTTTGGAGATTTTATTCCATGATTTGTTGGTGTCTTTGATTTCCAGACTGTGGTAAGGAAAACAATCCTGGCAGGGAGTATGTGGCAGTGGAAGCCAATAGAGTTGATGGTTGGGATGCAAAAGAGAGAAAGAAAAGATTAAGATCGCACAGTCTCATTGGAGGTCACATTCCCAATGACCTAAAACCTCCCACTACACCCTCCTAATAGTTCCATCTGAGAACCAATTATTTAATATGTGAGTCTTTGGGGGTACTCTAGTTCCAAATTCTAGCACCTTGCTCCTCCAGATGTAACCAACCACCTCTTGTGGGTCACATGTTTTGAGAACAAGTACTATAGTTGATACAGGAGGAAATAGCTTATATTCAAAAGCATTGCAAGATTTTGCAAATGTATATTACTAGAAACTGGGGAATGTGAGTAGTAAAGTTTCTTAAGACAAAGAGAACAGAACACTGCATTGAACAGAACTAAATTTTTCTCTGTGGTTGCACATACCAGTGATGTGGATTTAATGTGCAGTGAAATTGAATATAATGATTTGTTTGGTTTGGATGCCTAAAATATAGACTTGGAGGACATCCCTAGTTAATAAAGATGAGATGTAGTCTTGCCATAATGTACAGGAAGAGTTCCAAGGTTTAAGGACACAGGAGTGTTGAAAAGGAATTATGTCAAATCTATATCTACATCCCTCTGCCTTAACATTATGTCCTCAAAAGGCCCAAAGGGCCTTTTCTTTGTTAAGAATTTGTGAAAGATAGCGGTGAAGGAGAGACCATAAGATGATGTTGCTGCTCAGGTGGATACTCTGACTGCAGTCCTGGAGTGTGAGAGATAAAGTGGTAGATGACATATGGGACAGCATTTAACATCTGGTACCATGATTAAGCTGGGCCATGTATGGATGGTCAGTGAGGATAAGGGGTCAGCAGGCTGATGGTACGTACAGTGATCTTTGCAGTGGGTAGTTGGTCATGGTATCTTGAGGAATGAGGTAGATGGACAACTTGCTAGGATGCACAGTTAAAGAAGGAAGGGTTTATTAAGCTCACAGTTTGTGGAGTTTTCAGTTCATAATCAGCTGGCTCCAAGGCATGGTGGCATGGCAGAGGGGCAACAGACAGAAGACAGCAGTCATGGAGGCAGAAGATAGCAAAAACAATTAAGAGCAAAAGGGGAGAAGAGGAAATCTCCTTTCCTCTCTCATATTGTATGCAGTCTACTCACCCTAGAATAGGTCCTTTGTACCCATACCATCTCTGTGCCCTCCTCTTATAAAGGATGAGGATGTTTGCAAAGTGAGGACTCTGGCCCCCTGCTGAATCACTTAGTTAACTTCTAAACTTCTCAAGTTGATTCAATGAATCAACCATAACAACATTCTGGAGCATAAACATCTGCCCTGGGGCTTGTCCTCTACACCCTAGATATAGAACTGCTGAGTTATTTAGTTAAGCTTCTAAACTTCTCAAGTTGGCACACTGTACCAACCATTAGAGTTGCTTTGTCTAGATAATGATAATGAGGGAAACTCCAGGTCTGGTAGTCAGAGATGTACAGTAAAGAGCCACATCCTTTGGTTCTCAAGCCTAAAGCAGCTATTAGATTGACAGTCCTTGACTGAATCCCTTGATGGCTGCTCTACTGTTATAAGCACATACTATGATTCTTTCTCTACAGTTTTCCCTAAGGGGCATGGGTCATTTAGGAGAGTGATATTCATTATAGTTTAGACCTAAATTGGTTGTCAAAGTCTCATGTTTTTGAGGCAGCCAGCACGCCGCTCTGGTAAGTGGCGGTCATCCCAGGGTGAGAACCATATCAATGTTTCCTGAGATCTGCACCATGTTGGAACTTGGGGTGCTGGGAAAACAGGCAGCTGCCAGCATGCCGCTCTGGTAAGGGGCTGTGGCATCCCAAGTTGCGGCCGTCCCAGGGTGAGAACCAAATCAGTGTTTCCTGAGATCTGCACCATGTTGGAACTTGGGGCACTGGGAAAACAGGCAGCCAGCTCATCGCCCAGGTGGGCAGCTGTGAGCCTACTGGTGCAGGGGCTAAGAATCAAACATTCATCTCATCCCCCCCCCCCCCCCCAGCAAGTGAGAGCCAGAGATCTGAGTATCTCTTGTGAGTTTGACTATATGCAATATGGCAAATAAGGGGGATTTTCTTCTGCCATCTCTTTGAAGGCAAATATTTTTATCTCTGTTTTACTCTGTTCTGATCAATGGTATTGCTCTACTCAATATTCTGCTTTTATAATTTCAATATTTCCTTCATTAGTGTTCTACCTGATTGAAGGAACAACTATTGTGAAGAAAACCAGATATACTATTGTACCTACTGCTGTTATCCTGGTAACCTGCTGTGAGATTCTATACCAATTTTACTGCACTGCCTCAATTGGCTTTGCCCTGTCTTGTTCTGCTGTATTTTACCTTCCAAAAATATAAAATAAATAAATAAAATAAAAATAAAAAAAAAGAAAAAAATTTAAAAAGTAAATAACAAAACAGATCAGGAAGGTACTGAGCAACCTGAAACATGATATAACTAAACAGATAATGGACTTGAAAAGCAGAAGGAGGAAAAGAAAGTGCTCTAAAGGATATACCTACATGTATATTTAAGTGTGTAGGATTGATAACCATGTTGCTAAGTTTTTGTTGGATCGGTGAACAGAACTATTTGCAGCCTCAGTGTATGAATGTCCACTTTGTATGCTTTAATTTTATAACTTGAACAACTACATCCAAGAAGACAATATGTAATGTATCAACTAGTGATTTCTTACTGTTTATTTTTTTTGAAATTCTGTATGTTTCTACCCTTTTTTTCTGTTTTGCTTTTTCCCCTCTCTTTAAATAAAATTTAAAAAGTCTCATGTTTTCAAAAGTGAGGCTTTTGAAAGTGATTATATCATTGGGACTATACATTATTTTGTTGGTTATTAGTCCTTTGACAAGTTTATAGCTGGCTGACTTGTTTGTAGATAGACCCTATTTGCAAGAGGCAAGTGTACTAGGAATGTAAATTGGAAGGTTATATTTTCATTTATGGCTTCTTCTATTTCTCTGTTTCCTGGCCTCCTTGCAGTGAACAGTTTTCTTATGCTATGCCCTTCCACTATAAGGCATCTCTCCCTTAGACTCAGCAAGCCTTGGACTGAAATAGTGATCCAAAACAGACTTGCCTTTTACATTTGAGATGTTGGTATTTTATTTCATCAATGGGAAAGTGACTAATAGAGAAAATTGGTACTGGGAGGGAGACCATTGCTGTGATTGTAACTGACTTGGAACTGGTTTAGAATGAATTTGGAAATATTTGACAGTGTGGGCTAGACAAGCCCTAGTATGTTGTGAGGGGTTCTTGGTTTCTGTTCTTGATTAGAGCTAAAGAGACAAGAATGCTGATAGAAATGTGGATAGTAAATGTCAGGTTCAGGGGATTTCAGAAGTGGAATCAAAGATTCCACTGGCAGTTGGATTAGAGACCATGTGTTTCAAACTCAGGAAGAAAATCTATCTACATTTGGTCCATATCCTGAAATTTTTCAGGAGACTGAGGTTAATGGTGGTAGGCTAATTAACTAGACATAAAATTTCATGAGAACTCATTGTTCAGGCTGTGGTATAGATATTGCTGGCTGCTTTTAGCCAGATCTATACTGAAAATAAGGAGCAAATGACAGAACTGTATGCTTTGAAAATCTGAAGTTTAAGCAGAAAGGAAGAATTTATAAAGTTGAGAAAAAGAGGAGCATGGTTGGTACAAAGATCAATATTAAAAAGAAGCCAAGTACATTAATATCTTGGTTCATGAATGTTTCTGTTTGTAAACATTTCATTTCATAAACAAAAATATTTGGCAAAATTTGCTTCCATTCACAAACTCTGTACATAGTTATAAGAATGACCATGGCCATCTTCTTCAC
This sequence comes from Hydrochoerus hydrochaeris, assembly GCA_004027455.1. Taxonomy (NCBI): domain Eukaryota; kingdom Metazoa; phylum Chordata; class Mammalia; order Rodentia; family Hydrochaeridae; genus Hydrochoerus; species Hydrochoerus hydrochaeris. Next base: position 126,846 of record PVLA01002449.1, read on the forward strand.
ACAAATGCAAATGCATCCATCTCTCCCCAAACCATAAAACTAACTCAGTTTGTAAATCAAGGTGCCACTGTACTTTGTACAGGGACAAGAAAAAAATGCCTTGAGAACATCTCAAAAATCAAGAAGATAAGCACTGCAGGCAGGCTCAGGGTGCAAAACTATAAAGCTTTCATTTTAGTAGAAAGTCCTTGGGATGCCTGCTTATTCACAGCCACACAGGAAAATATGTCCCTGAGTTTGGCCATCCAGGCACTCAGAGGCTGCTGCAGCCATGGTCCAAGGGTGGTTGGCTTCTGCTCAAGCTGGGTGGCTGATCTTGGCATCATTCATGTGGTGTTGGTTTTTCAGACAGTCTAATGCAAGAGTTATGGGATCATGGAGGTTTCCATGCAAATTTCAGAAGAAGGCCTGGGAGGCCAGGCAAAAATGTGTGACAGGATCACAGTCCCTGCCAGGATCCCATGAATGTATAAAGTTGTGAAAATGAATACAAAGGTATACTGGAGACATATTTTTGTTGGAGATGCCAGAAATGCAAAATATTTGGTGAGGAAAACCAGAAGCAGAGAGGAGCCAGTCCAAGAAAGATGCTCTATGGGCTACAACAGGCAAAGCCACAAGGGTGGGGCTGCTTGAATCCTTTGGTGTTCGCACCTTCCTACAACCTGCCTTTTGTGCTGGATGTGCTGCTACAGAACTTAGTGCTAGCTTTGCTGGCTTTTGTCTATTCTACTATTTCTCCCTTTTGGAATGGGAATATTTACTTTGTGCCACTGTTTTGGAAAGTTTAAATTTTTAAAAATATTGTTTTCAGGAGCTCACAATAAAGAATTTTCCTTGAGTCTCAGATGAGATTTTGGATTTGGATTTCTCAATAATACTTGAACTGTTAGGAATTTGATAACTCTTAGAAATACATCAAATGCATTTTGCATAAAGAGATGGACATGAGTCTTTTGGGGGTCAGGGGTGGAATGTTATGGTTTAGATATAAAATGCTCTCCCCCTGGGTCTCATTTGTTCAGATGTGGGGCTTTTGAAAGGTGATTGAATTATGGAGACCATCTGTTCATTAGTGAATTAGTTCATGAGTTCTTAATTGAGTGTATTGTTTGGAAGTGGACCCTGGTCAGAAGAGGTGGGCCATTGGGCGCATGACTTGGAAGGGTATGTCCTCATCCCTGGCACTTCCTCTGAGTCTCTGCTTCTCAGTCATCATGTGGCAAACAGCTTTTGTCTCCCATGCCTTTGCACCATGCCATTTCTGCTTTGGAGCCACGCACTGAAATCTCATGTACAATCCCAGGTTGTCTGGTTAGTAGATGTACCCTAGAGAGTGAAGGTTTTTTTCTCTTCTATTTAATCAAGTGGTAACTTCAATCTCTGCTGTTACAACAGACGTGGAATTTTATTTTGTAGCAAATCATCACATTCTTATAATCAGATGTGGATATTTGCCAGATAAATGCTTTTTGTGTAGACCTACTTGGGGCAATCAGAAAAAGTTTTTTACCTGACCAAGCCATCTTACATCTGACTGATACAGTAGATCCTAGTTTACTATAAAAGTTTTTAAAATAAAAAATATCCTAATGTAATTCTTACCTATATAAATACAATTAAACTTCTACTTCTGTGTCGATATTACATCAGGATAAAATGACTGAAGAGATTTTTATTTGAATTACAGGGCATATTCAAAATGATTTAAATTAAAAGATAGGTGTCGTAGATGTAATATAATTGCTTTGAGGACCTTGAGGACACACTAGTAAGAAAGGTAGTAATCTTTGAGCACTTTTAATCAGGATGTACTGAGATTGAGAGGCCTATTGACTGGCAAACAGGGCACAGAGTTGTGGGTTCATGGGCATAGGTGGTCAGTAGAACCGTTACACGGAAGTTTTCAAAGTCCAGTCCTGGTTCAAGACTGAGCTCCTCTTACCCGGATAGCCAGGTGTCGAATGCTCTGGGACTGAGCATAGCAGGGTTTCGTTTTATAACCATGCTTGATCCAGGAACAGCCCTGGGAAAGGTTCAAGTTCAAGACATTTGGTCAGAGCTGGAAGTCACATTGGTTAGTTCTAGTTAATCCAAATGATATGTCTTTAAGTCAGCATACCACTATCCTCTGGATTAACCAGAACCAACCAACAGGAATTGTAGAAGCTTTGGGCTACAGTTCTGCATTAGAAATGCTTTCTTAACAAGAAAATCCTCACTGGCCAAGTTTTTAATGAAGGCTATGAAAAAATTAAAGGCTTGGAATAAGCTTTCAAGTAAGTAGGACTGACCTCCTACTCAAAGTAGAAGTCTGTGAAATAGAAAACTGTTGAACCCCTCCTGAGAAAGCATGAATGGCAGCTTTGTAACCTCACGCTTTGTTCATTTTTGAACCCTCTGGCTTTCTGTAGGCTTACGGACCTCTGGTGTCTTGGCTTACTATGGTATGCTGTCTTTATACACTTTTTGGTCTTCTTTAAGCTGGCAGGGACTCATACCCTTCTTTTCTGTTCTCGGGCCTTGGCAACAAGGATATGGCTGATAAACATTTTTAAAATGGGAAAATTTCATTTCTCTCATCTTTCTGTTTTGACAACCTCCTACTACATAAATGTACATAGGCACACACATACATGCAGTCAAAAGATAGACTAGAAAAGAACAGTTTGGAGTTTTTTTTTTAATTGTAGTTTTATACTATAGAGCATCTCTAAAGAATTGGAAGTAATGTCTCCAAATGGTTAAAATAAGATTCTTACTCATTTGAATTTCAAAACATCTACCAAATGGGATTTTTATTTTGTTTCAGAGGGAGGATACTGGACAAGATATGTCAATACAAATTAAGCAGAAGAGTTAAAAAAAACTCTCAGTAGATACCAAGGAATTTGAATTTGGCAAGTGATTAAATAGCAGAGTCTTTAGTTTCTACTAGTTATACCCAAAGTTAGGGCTTCAGTGCACACTTTGGGAAACTCTGAAATTTTGAAAGTGAATGCTAGTACCAGGAAGTGTGTAGACCTTGCATTTGACCTTCTTTGGATAAGTTCTGCCATGGAATGATGGCAGATCTTTAGCTTGGGTAAAGATCCCTACCAAATAAATAACAACCACATGCAGCAGCTATCTTGGTGATAGTTACTAAGCCCTTACATTTTATGCCTTTAATCCATGAACCCACTTTATGGTTGGAACATGGCATGTGGTGAGCAGTGTTTATTCTCACCTTGCAGATGAGGGGAGTGAGGCTCTTAATGAGTGAGAAAATATTCCCCACATCTTCCAGAAAGGAAGTGACTGAGGAAATTCCACTGGGTCTCTGATTCTGTTAGTCACAGTCCTGTTGATTCTCAGTCATCTCTTAGCAAGGAGCATAGGCCCTCAGGATAGCAGCTCTGGTTCTGAAAGAGAGTCCAAGGTGTGGATTTAAAGAATGTAGGAACCACATGCAGACTTGCTCTACTTCCCATGGCAAAATGAGGATGTCTTTCTTCTTTGTGGTTACTCTTTGTTATTATTCCAGAATTCTCAACAGTTCTTTCTGCTTATGCAAGTTGAGAAAATTAGCTCAAACATGTAGGCCTAAATTTCCTTCTTGATCCTAAATGAGGACAAATAATGCCTCCACCAGGCTGGTTATGGGGTTAAATGAAGGCCAGGAACTAAATAAACACAGACTTTAAAAACATGGCGGCCACTGAGGGTTTTGCAATCATTTGGTTGGTGACTTGCTCTATCTGAGCCAAGGCTGTGTGCTACCCCAGACCCCATTTCTCAGGACATCCTATGGAATTCTCCAAGAGAAAGTATTTGGGAGCAAGGAGGGCATCTCTGAGATGGAGCCCTGTGACTTAAATTTAGTGTTTTTGCTGGAGGTGTGTGATTGAAAAATACACATAGTGAACATTTAATTAAAAGGCATTCAAAATGTTTACCTTTCATAACTCTGAGTTTGAGGAAGAGCCAGAAGTTGTACAGTGTCAGATTTAGTGGATAATATGAGTGAGGACACACCATGATGTTTTTACGTCACAGAAATCGCCATACGCATTTTGAGTTGGTTAAGGACATTAAGATAGTTACAAAAAATACAAAAGAGATGACTTTTAGAACTGCTTTAGAAAGTAGCAAGCATTATGGGATAAGTGTGTTCACAGAAAGGTAGGAGTATTTGGGATGAGTTTAATGGCAAAGTATCTTTTATTATAATAATTGTTTTAAAAATGTGAACAGTCTCTGTATATGTTGATTCTACCTCATAGAGCTTACATCTATAGCTCTGAGGCCTAATGATTAGACAATGTCTCTTTCTTTTAGTTCAACATCAAGTTTTAAGTACAAAACCTTTTCTCCCTGTGGGGTTTTATTTCCCTCTTAGTATTTTTTGTGTTCCTGCAACAGAATGTTGGAGACTAGATAGTTAATATAAAAGGGAAATTTATTTCTTACAACTTTGGGTGCAGGGATGTAAGAGCACAACTCTATCACCTGGTGAAGCCTTGCAACTGTTTCCTCACATGGGGGGAAGACACAGCCGCAAACCCACTTCCGAAATAACAGTACTAATGCATTTATGAGAGCAGAGTCCTCATGACCTGATCACTTATTAAAAGCCTTGTATCTTAATACTCTATCGTTCCAACATGACTTGGAGTGGATATTCAGACCACAACATCTTCTCTTGGTACTGACATGACTGTAAATACAGCGATATTGGTCTAGATTTATACCCAAGTCGATAGAATGCAGATTGAATAGATGGAAGAGCCAGGAGGGGCTTTTTATTTCAATCTCTCAAATCTTTTTTCTGCCTTGCATTGCTTCCTAAGATATTGTGTGGGTTTTTTGGGAGAGGCATGGAAGAGTCAAAAAGGGACACTATTGACACTACTGTTCCTCTAAATTATGTTGTCAGAGACTTTCTAAATTGGCAGGATAAATCACTGCTGGTGTTACAGGGACTTCATTGGCAAGACCTAGGTGAGGCCATCAGGAGTCCTCAAGAGCCTCCCACCTGGGGACAGCATGCTGAGGGTCCTCTAGGAGGGGCAAGAGTAGGAAGAGAGCAGCACAAAGATCTCTCAGACATTCCTGTGAGCAGGGATGAGAAAGGCAAAGAACTGGATCCTTTTTGTGACTAATTTAACTGTAAGACTTCTTTGAGATGATAGATGGCACCAGGGAGTATTTGTAAACATTGCTCACAAAAATAAGAGTTGACAAATGCAATCCTATTATCCATCTTTGTGTTTTTCTGTTACCATTTATTTTTATAAATGGACTCAAATAAGTTTTCTTTTACACTGACCAGGACATAGCATATTCAGGTAACTCAAGTTTTACATTAAAGTGTAGCAGACAAACTGGACACACTTTAGTTATGTTTAGACAGACTGTGTGACCTTCTAATGTCACATAAAGGAATATCCTACTGTTGTTGATGGGGGTTTAGGAGTTCTCATGAATTGTGACAGGCAGCGGGGCCCTGAGCCATCTTCATTTAGTTCAAAGGATTTGAGGGGTGTGTTCAGTGTGACTTGACTCTATGAAAAATGGAATATTTTAACCAGGTTTTAAGCTGTATTTGTTTTTTCAGGGTTTCTATAAGAAAATGTCACAAAACATGACTAGTTTGGGATAACAGGAACTTTGTTTTATGATTCTGGAGGACAGGAGTCTGAAATGGGGAGGAGAGAGTGGTGCCTTTGAAGACAGGAAAGTTGTGTGTGTGTGTGTTTGTGTGAGTGTGTGTGTGTGTGTGTGCAGGATTTGTTCCAGGCTTTTCTCTTGGCTTCTGGTAGCTTCAAGTTGTCTTTTCTCTGTTTCTTCCTGATAATTTTCTTTCGTGTACTCAGGTCTCTGTGTTCAAATTTCTCTCCTTTTAAAGGAGAGTAGTCATGTTCTTTAGGGACCCCCTTCAGCGACCTCATTTTATTTAATGAACTCTGTGAAGACTCAGTTTCCATGCAGGGTCCCATTCTAAGGTACTGGGAGATAGGACTCCCTGTCTTTTGGAGGGAACACAGTTCAGCTAACAGTTATAAGAGTGGAGCTCTTAGTAAGATGAGCTTGGAAAGATATCCACTGCTAAACATTTTGCAAATCTATTATCTACAAGGTGGGGAAACTAAAGTCCAATGGAGTAAATGATTTGTTCTAATCACACTGCTCATGTGGCAGGTTTGGAACTTGGACCCATGGCCTCAGGATACCTTTGTGTGGTTTTTCCTCCATAGCAGTAGCTGGCATGCTAGTTGACATAAATTTCTGATTGCTAGCATGGTTGCTGAGGCGACTTTATTCTTTCAATTTTTTATTAGTCTTTTTTTTTCTGTGAAAAATGTCCCTTTTAATTGGAGAATTTGACATCGACATTCTGTGGATTGAAAAGAGCCCAAGGCAACACAGAGTAATTGTCTTTCATTAGAAAAGTTCATAAGTACATTTGATAATCTTCATCAGCTGTTGAAAAAATTCATTTCTTCCTGGAATACTTTTGAAGTTAAAAGGTGGAAAACAATCCAAGAGTTACTGGCACACAATCAATACAGAATGAGAAGAACATGATACTATTGCTGGGCTGTGGTTTCCTTTATTTCTTTATTCCTTACCACGTTTCTTCCCCATTATTCAAGAAGACCTTTTGACAGCTGCTAATATGAAACACTTAGGATTTCTGGGAGAGTAGAAACCAGTCAGTAAATTGTGTATAGTTTTGATTCAAATGTGACAGTTTGGGGAGTATTGGACACTCATAACATGGCAATATTGTCAGCGAGATTCATCTTGTTAGACCAAGATCTATGTTGTGCTGTTGGTGAGAAGGTCAGTCAAGGTTCTGTTTGAGAGGCCAGTGATTTAAGTGTTGGGTAGTGGGCATATCTGTCCTGAGTGACTACTAATGATTTCTGTTTGTCCTAGTCTACTCTTGGTTACTACAACTTCCCCCAGTGCTGGAAAATAAGTTACAGAATGTAGTCTTTGCCCCGAAGGGTTTTCTTTTATCTCATTTCTTTCAATCCTCTGATTTCTCCATTTTGGAGTGGGAATATTTACCTGTGTCATTTATGTTGGAAGTTGTTTAACTTTCTAATTTTTACAGTATGTTACAACTATTAGTTTGCCTTGAGTCTCAGAGGAAACTTTGATTCTGACTTTTCAACGGTACTGGAATCATTAAAATGTCAGCAATGCTTAGAGATGGGTTAAATGTGTTTTGAGTAAATAAATGTGCATGAGACTTTTGGGGGCCAGGAGTGGAAGGATACAGTTATATCTAGAATGACCTCCACTGCAAACTCTCGTGTATCTAGAGGCAGGGCTTTTGGAGAGTGTTTGGAGCATGGGACAGTGTACCCATCAGTGAATTCATGCCCTGGTGAGTCTGTTGTCTGATTGTACTGCTGGGAGGTGAGGCGTGATCAGAAGAGGAGAGTCTTTAAGGGCAAGGCCTGGGTGGGTATATGTCCCTCCCTAGTTCCTTCCTTCTCTCTGTGCTTCCTGGCTGTCATGACATGGGCAGCTTTCCTCTACTGTGCACCTCTGCCATGCCGTTTTTGCTTTGGAGCCAGCTGACCATGGACTGAAACCTATAAAACCCATGAGCCCTAGGAAACCTCTCCTCACTTGATTTATGGGTGTTGGGTACTGTGTCTCAACAGCAAGGAAAGTGACTAAGATGCTCTTTAAACTTCCTTCTGCATTTCACTCCTTTCTAGTTTTTTGTTCTGCATGGATCTTGGATCTGTGCATCTTAAGTAATTTTACTTCAGTATAATAATCATCAGCCTGCTCCACTTTTCACCCATTTGCATCTCTGTCAGAAGCCTGTATGTAGAAGGGTAGTGACGCTGATCAATTGGCCGATCCTGTATCTCCTTGGTATAGCTGTCCTTGGAGCCCCTCCAGGTCAGGTCTGGTATAAGGAACTACCTATTATAGTTGGATAGTTGGAAATGAATTTCTGCTGTTGTTCTATAGTGACACTGTCATCTGTTAGTGAGATGTGTGTAGATTTAGATGATGAATTGGGTTTGAAATTTGGCTCCTTTTCACATTAACTCATATGTTCTTGAGTGAGTTAATTGGTCAAACCTCTTTTGCCTGTTTCCTCACTTGTGAAATGGAATAAAAATATAGGGATCTCTGAGACTATGAGTTGACTTATATTCAGGAACTGATCCCATTATTTTATATTACAGATTCTGTACATTTTCACAGTTCACTTTTAGGGCTTTTGGAGCTTCTCATACATCCATGCAATACCAACTTGCAGTGCATTTATTAGATTGAGCTACCTTAAAAAATGACAGCTCATCCAGTGTATACTAATTTAATCACATTCTAGGGTATCCCACTGGTCCCCCATTATGTTGTGTTTCTTTTCCAGATAGTAGGCAAAGATCATGTACTCTGCATCTGTAAAAGTGAACAAAATCATTTCCCTTTATGAGGATTCAAGCCGAGTAGATAATCATGAAGCATCTTGAGTTTTAGCAATGTGGATAAACCAGAAATGTGACACTTCTCCGAAGTGGGGCTTGGTTGGTATGACATTTGTCTGATTGAAGGTGGCCAAAATCTGGAGCTTGGTGTTAAGATAAAGTTTGAAGCAAATTTTTTCAGTAATAAATTCTCTTTCATGTTATTCTCATTTCTTATATCCATCCATCCATCCATCCATCCATCCATCCATCCATCCATCCTTCTTGCATACTTTCAGATCTTTTTCACCTGAAAATCAAGTAAGATTTGCTTTATCTTTCACTCAGGTACTTATTCAGTGGAATTAACCAAGTCAATCAATTATTTTAGATATCTAGACCCAATTAGCCCATTAACATATCGTGTTGATTTCTAACAAAAATCTTTTTGAGAAGGGTTGTTCTCTGTACTCAGTTCCACTTTGGTATATGATTACTTTATAATATTTATGGTCATGAGTAGTTTGCTGTTAGTGCAGGTGGTGCTTACAAGTACGTTCGATGCTTTGGTGGATCTGTGACAACTCCTACATTGTCCTGTGTTCCCATGGACACTCAGGGTTGATTTTTATTCCCTAAGTCCAGAAGGACAAGAAGCTTCCTTTGGTGTTGAATTGTATCATAAAATGAAACATATGGGGAGAGTACATTGCTCTTATTACTATCTTTTCTAAATTGGGTATAGAATCTTCTATTTCATAAAGCCTTCAAGCACTGATTCTTTTTTAAAAAAGAATCTTTTGCTTTCAATTATGGATGGTGCCTGAGGCATCCACCATCTGATAGGTACTTAATAAATAATAATAAAAGTTATTATTATGGAGCAGAAATCTGCTGATCCTTTCAGATGAATGGAACCTTGAGACCTCTTTTCTATTATGTAGGAGGGTATATTTTTTTAACACCACATTATGGTAAATTTTTAGTTCAGTGCATCAACATTCCGTTTATCCACATGCTCAGAATTTATGGTTATTACTGTGTCTGTTTTTCTGTCTCCTCCATGTTCCCAAGCTTCAAATTCTTTTCTTTCTGATTTCTAAGGCTTTGGATTACAACATAAAATGCATAATATATTTCTGTCTCAGTAAATAATACAGAAAGTGAAGGAACCTCTGCATGTGATTAGACTCATTTTGCCTATACTTTTTTCCTTTGAAAAAATTTTGATAGGTTTTTTCTTTATCACTTTGGGAAATAATAGCAAATGTGATTAGTGTCCTACATAACCTGGGCTGGGTTCCCAGAACTATTTTTATTTAGTGTTGCTGTATTTGGGTGAAGAGATATTTATCCCACAGTGATGGATTTTTCAAGTTACTCTATATTCAGCAAAGATACTGCATTTTAACCTTTTATTGTGTTTCCTTTTTGTGGTGATTGGGGGAGGGATATTTTTTCCTTTAAACTTCATAGGAAGTATCTTGGATGGAAACAATTTCAATAATGATCACACATGCCCCACCATTTCATAAAATGAATATATTATAATCTATCTTTTATGACTCCCAGTTATGCACTGAAGTTGGAGAGCATTGCGATATCCCCAGGAGTTTCCAGGTTGTTCTCACACTAATTGTCTCCAGGCTGGCTGCCTTCTTGAATGTCTCGTTTTAGTTTTGTCTCCTCATGTGTCATTAGGCTTTAGTTTTTCTTCTCTGCTATTGTTTCTGTCTCTAATATCTCCCTCCTCCTCTCCCTCTATTTCTAACATGAACTTTAGAATGGAAAAGTGCATAATCAGTACTATTGCTAATTAAATAAGAATCAATCATCCAGAAATAAGGCATATTATCTTCTGTGACTCTGGGCATCAAATAGAATTTCTAAGATTGTTTGAATTGGTTTCTCTCTTAGATTTGTTGGACATTGGTATGGTTTGTCCCTCAAAGTTTCCTGTACTAGAAGCTTGGTTGACCATGTGATAGTGTTGAGGTGGTAGAACCTATAAAAGACTTTACTAGAGAAATTCTTTTTCATGGCAAGTAAATGTTAAAATTTTTTTCTGCATACATGTTTCTGGGCTTGACCCCATATCTGACGAGGACAGCCAATGTTTTAATCCCTGCCTATAGTAATTCTTGTTTCTGCCTATGCTTCCAGCATACAGGCCTTTCTCATCTCCTCTCACCTTGGCCTTTACTCCTCTGGCTTCTCTGCAAGTCAGGGTTTATCCTGGTTGCGGTCTAGGTGTTTTGGCCCTTAATGCTCCCAGTACTCTCCAGTTCCGTGTAGTGTCTGGATGTCCTAGGCAGTCATCACCTGCCTCTGGGGTCCTGAAATTACCTGCTTCAATCTGAAAGCCTCCCTGGCAAGACCTCTGATCCTAAGTGCAGCCTGGGCACTTTACTTTCAGTCTGTATACTCTGAGTCATTAGTGTTCACACCCTGGAAGAGTGAGGAGGAATAAAAACCATTGGAATGTAAGACTCATAAGCAACAGACACAGGATGGCCATTTTCCTTGGTTTACATTGGTGTAGTTCCTTTCTAGTTTCCACTAAGGCTCACTCAGTGCTAGAAATGCTACAATACATTGTCTTTTTACATCCCAAATGGAGCATTTGGGCTGACTGGAGGCCGAGTTATGATCAATAATGAACTGTGCCACCCATATGGAGGGCCATTCCCATTACAGACAGCCGGACATGCCAGTTCATTTTCTCTTCATTATGGTGAATTCCTTTTTGACATCCCTTGATTTAACTTTTATGTGCTGAGGGAGCTCCATGCTCCTTGTTCATGGAATTTGTTCTGTTAGAATGAATGTGTTAATTATGACCCTGTGTAAATTGTGCTTCTGTGCACTGCACAGTGAGGAAGGTATGGTGTGAAAATAAAGATGCCTTCTCCTCCCTCCAGCACATTAACTAAGGGCGTACTGGAAGTCACCTTGCTCCTGGGGCATCCCCAAGTCATTGGCATAGCAGCTGAGACACCGGCAAGGTACAGAATCCACTGATTGCTGTTCCTGATCTGAAGAATTTGCCCAGGGGGTGTTTTGTTTGAATTGTTTTCTCTCTTAGATTTGTTGGACATTGGTATGGTTTGTTCCTCAGAGTTTCCTGTACTAGAAGCTTGGTTGACAATATGAGTGTTGAGGTGGTGGAACCTATAAAAGGCTGGTCCAGTGATGAATATAGTATATCTCCTGAATTTGTCTCATGGTTTTCTGACATTCTGTTCTATTTTTTATTGCTTTTTTTTCCCTTTGCATTTCAGTTTGGAGAGTTTCTATCGACTTCAAGCTCCTAGACTATGCCCAATCTATCCATCAAAGGCATTATCTATCTATGTTACTACATATTTTACTTTAAAAGGTAAAACAAAAAAAAAAGATAGAAATGACACAAAATTTCAAAAAAAATAGTAAGAAATGAACACTAGTTAATATACTGCATATTGTTATTTTAGAAGTAGTTGTTCAGGTTACAAGATCTAGTCATAAAAATGATCAAACAATGACAGCAAAACTGTTCTTTTTGATGAACTAACAGAGATTAGCAGTAACCTATCTTGCATACATACATATATACATACAGTTATATATGTTACCTACATACATATAATCTTTTCCTTCTTTTTCTCCTTTCCCCTGTCCCCTGTTACTATATTTTGTTTTTCTAGCATTTCGTCTCACTCCTTTCTTAAAATTTGTAACTCTTCATTTACATTAGCTGTATGTTCTTGTAAATTCATTTTTGTATTGGAACATCTAGGACATTAATCATAATTATTTTAAATACTTGTTCTAATAAGCCCAAAATCTGCTATATTTGGTTCAAATGCTTACTCTTTCTTCAGTGTGTATTTTCCTTGTCCTGTAATTTTTTTTGTTAAATTATATATTGAATAATAAAGCTGGTTGAGTAGGGCTTTGCAACATGGATTTGTATTAATATAGTTAGGGATCAGATTGTGTTTAATATTAGTTGTAGCTGTAGATGCCAAAGCCTGTGAATTCCACAAGAGCCTTGTTTGTATGTTCCTGATTGACTTTGGGCTTCTCTAAATATTTTTCCATGAAGAGAGAGCCTACCTCTTGCAGCTTAGCTGTACTCCAGTAGTGTTATACTAGAGTCAGGGGGTGTGTGTTAAGTGTGAGTCAAGAGAAGTGCTCTATATTCTCATGACTACATATCAGTCTGTTAGTGGGACCACATGTCTGATCTGTGATCTCCATGTGTGTTTCCCACCACTAAATTTTATTCATCTGTCCCTTTCTTCTTTTGTTGTTTAGATCTAAAATGTCCCCATAAAATCTCAGGTGTTTATAGGTAGGGCTAACGTGATCAGATCATCGGACATGATCCTTATCTGTGTACTGATTCTATCAGTTCATGGTTGAATATTCTATTAGGACATGAGACCTGGTGGAAGAGGCTGGTCACTGCAGGGATACTTTTGGAGGGTATGTTTCCCTCTTTATATTCCCTATTCTCTCTCTATTTTCTGGTCACCATATTGTGGTCAGCTTCCCTCTGCCAGGATCTTCCACCATAGTTTCTATTTTGAAGTGGCCAACCATAGAATGGGACCCACTGAAACTGGGAGCCAAAATAAACTTCTCCTCTTTTGAGTTGCTTATCCCCATGATGGAAATACACCCTCCATTCGTCCTCCCCCTTGTGTGACACAGGAACTTTAGAGGGGCTGGAGTGGAAAGAATGCCCTTTGTCTAGCTGGAATAATGATATGGAAAAGCCTTTTCCCTTGGAGTGTGGATCTGTGCTCTAGAGAAACCTATGGGCATCTTTCATAGTGATTATTCTTCCCTGGCTACTGCCAGAGCCATGACAGATCTTTCTCAGGTCCGCACAGTGACAGTACTCACAAGGGTAGGGAGGTCCCCCACCCTAAGACTGCAGTCCTTGGAGCTTTCACTTGCATGCTACTGTATTCAGCCTCTAGCACTTCATAAAAATGCCATCTAAGTGTTTTAGTTTATGACCCCAGAGTCCTCTGCTCCCAGAAAACAAATTTCCATTGGGACTTTACATTCGTGATTCACTTGTTTCTCCAGATTTCCTGGTGACAGTTTGTCCTGCAAGTTTTATTCTCTGATGGGTCCAATAAAAGTTATTGATCTTCAGTGTATTCTAACTTCTTCTTGTAAGAAGGAGACTGAAAGTTTCCATGTTATTTACATGTCAGAGGTATGGGCAGAAAGAAGTCTGAGTCTAACCTGTCTTCACTATGAGCTCTTGAAATCCAGATACTGAATCCTTCAAAACACACTCTAGAGTAACCTGTGGGTAACCCCCACACAACTCATTCCTGCTCTATTTCATGGTTTTAGGTCTTAGCTACTAATCTTAATTACTTACACAGCTTTTAAGATCTGTAGCTGTCGAGCTAGCATACCAGGATTCTGTTTGAGCAGATCTGACAAAAACCCAGGTATGTGTGTTTAAAAAGTTCCCACCGTGATTCTGATTGCCACATCTATGAAATGGAAATAGTTATAAGATCGGCTTCTTAAGCATAGAATAGTCCTGGCACATAATAAGCTTTCACTGAATACTATGCATTACCATACTGATTTGCTTGAATTAGTAAACTACCTAAGAAATTTTCAGGGACAACTTTGGCTCTGTGTGGTTTTTTCCATTGTTGTTGAATTTCATAAATTTCATGGGCTTTTCCTAAAGACAGCCAGCCCCACAAGACTTCCACCAGGAATATCTCCAGAGTTAAATCTCCTCAAGGAGGCTCGGGAATTAGGGTCTAATTCCATTCTAGAAAGAAGGAGGGCCACACCCTGCCCAGAAGCCATGACCTCCGTGTGGCTAGGCTAAACTTGATGGAAACTTCCAGCAGCGAGCTGTTGCAGAGCAATCCATAAATCCTGACCTTGAGCTAGATTAAACCTATAAAAATAAACTTGTTGCAGTGAGTATCAGTTTTATAAGATAAAGTAGTGATTACATTTTTAAATCATTGCTCAAAATACTTTGTAATCTGTAGGGAATATGTTTTATAGCTCCCAGGAATCCTTCCAGCTCCCCTATTTGTCACTGGAAGCTCCAAGTAGAGCACAGGACATTAGGAGGGGGATCTTGGCATTCTGTATCCATTTGGGGACTCATTAGGAACAATACCTATGTAATGAGCTTGGGCATAACAAGCATGTTTGGGGTGACAGTGTTTGTCCTAAGCAATGAAGACAAAATCTCGTTTGAGTTGCATATTAGATCTTCTCATCCTCACCACATTGTAAAAATGTGAACAGGATCATATTTTTTAGAGTCCAGGTAAAATGTTGGCATTTTCTGTTTTCCTGCCAGAAAGTTTTTCATAGTTTTGCAAAGTCCCCTGCGGGTTTCGGCGTGAACTGCATAGGGTCTTGGTCGAACACTTTGTTTAAGCAGCTTTCTGATCAGAAACTGTCCGTGCTTTTTTCTCCTGATCCTTTAAGCCTGGTTATGGCTTCAAGGCAAGAATTCTGGACTTGAGGTTTGAAGCTGAATTACAAGGATTTCATAGTTTTTCTGCAGAAAGAGTAATGCTCTTTCCTTTAACTTGCCATTACTAGTCATTAAAAAGATGCTATGGACCCAGGTGCTAATAAAGTGTAGAAAACATAGGAAGACAACAGCAAAAAAAAAAAAAAAAAAAAAACCCATAGGATGCTTTGGGCTTTTCTCAGGCTGAGTCAGAAGTGCTTTTGTAAGTTGATCTCCAGGGAACAATATTGACTGCTATTGAGAATAAAACGGTACAGGTTTTTTATTTGGAAATAGGCACTGGATTCCAAAGATTTTACTTCCAACTATAAACAAGAATGAACAATCTAACATAAGCCCTGAAGCATTAAGGTGAAGGAGCCTTATATATAAAGAATGCACAGACAGTGTATGTACGCACATGTATGTCTGTATGCACACACACACTCCCTCACATCTGCCCCAGTGTCAAGGTCAATTCTGCACGTGTGTGTTTCATTAAAGAAGTGCTTATTTGGAGCCCGGGCTATTATTTCCAGTGACTTGCTGCCTCAGGGGCAGCAGGGAAATGAAAAGAGCAGGGCAGCCTGCTCTGCGAGCCATGCTCACTGCCTCTGAAAGGTCATGTCATGTTTCCCGGCAATTGACTCAATGGATTTGGATTTTGCAACATAAGGTCGGGCTGTTTCCACTCTGCTTGTGTTTCCCGGGGAACGTGCCTTCCAGTTGTGTTCACATTGACCTCATTACCCAGCCCTGGCGATGAGCTTGGCACAGACACACGGCAGCTCAGGGCTGCTCTGCCCCTGCAGACCTGGCCTCTCTACCCACGCCAGTGTGGGTGGTGTGCACACTTCTCCCTCAGCTCAGGAAAGCCTGATCTCTTCACCTGCCCTGGCTCAGACTGGCTGCAAATCGCCAAGCCAGAATTACAAGAGGAGGGGTATGTGATGCAGGGGCTGGGGACCCTACCTTCCTCTTCAGCAGGAATGAAGAGAAAAGGGAAGCAAGAGACACCTAGGGTCCTACTCTCCACTCTTTAGTGCATGAACAGAAAAACCCAGTTAAGACAAATAGAAAATTTACAGAATTTCATAATTGCTTTTCAGGATGAATGTTTCCTGATCTATTCTAGAAGCTCACTTTGAGCCAGGAGAAAGTGATTTTCTTAAATCTGTTTTTTTTTTTTTGTTTATATCTTACATACAAAAATTTCTTGGGTCACTCTCAAGGGAATTACAGTTTTTCTGAAACAAGATTATTCCATGCCTGGCAAGCTGAACTATTAGTGGATGCCACTACAGCTAAGCCACTGGACTGTGGACAAACTTAAGTGTGAATTAGTGGCCAAGTGCTTCCAGTACTTGAATCCTAGTAACCTAGTGAAGTGTGATGGAAGTGGAATTTTGGTTCCCTAGAACCAGATCTTGCCATGGTTCCCTTTCTTGTGTTGTGACTATAGGTGATTTATATGAAATCTCAGAGCTTGTCAAATGAAGATCATGTTTTCTATCCTTATTAAGAGAATTAAACAAGATTATACTGGAAAAAAAAGATTGTACTTAAAGAGTGCTTTTGAAGGCTAATTTAAATTATTTATGTTCATGTTGCTGGTTTTCACTGTGAAACTGTTTCATTCACCAGGATCAGGGCAATTATTTGTTGAAGTTAGAGGGGAAAATGTCATGTGGAGAAAAGAAAATTCCAAACCATGAAGGACAATCGGGCAGTAGAATAGTTTCACATAGGAAGCTGTCAAGACACTAGAACTAGAGATATTCAGGGGAAAATTGGATGTAATACTTAGGGAAATCATATCAGAAGACTTTTTGCCCTTGTGCAGGAGTCTGCAGGAGATGACGCAGTGGCTAATCTATAAATAAAATGCTTTTCTTTGGGTTGTTGTCTGAGATTTGGGGCACTTTGGGAATGATAGTCTGTGTGAGGCACTTTGAAAGGTGATGATACAAAAATCATTGTAGTAAAGTGAAAGCCTGATGTTTCTCTTTATCATAAAAAACCGTGTTTGAAATGTAAGGCTCACTCACTGTCTGCATTCCTACAGATTGGATTATTCTGTATTGTTAAAAAGAAAAAAAATTCAATAATTTCAAGATCTTAATTGGCTTTATTTTCAATCCCAGTATTGAACGATGCTTTGCTGTGTATAAAATAGAATAAACTGTTACGATGACTCATGAGGTTAGTGTTATAAACAGAGAAGTGTTATTTTTTTGTTTGTTTGTTTTTCTTTTTAAGAAAGCAGAAGCAGAAAAGAAGAGGATTGGTCATTTCAAAGTTATTTTGTGTACAGCAGGAACAGGGAGACAAGACAATAGGCAAATAATTGATTAGATAGCATCAGGTTAATTTGGGTTACTTCCTTTTTGTGTAGGGTTTAAAGTAGAGGTAACTACAGTGTCATGCCAATTAAAACTAGTCTGTGTGGGATATTTGGCCTGTGTGTCTCTAATCCTGGTGTCTAAAATGTCAGAAAAACAGCTTGGTTTTAGCTTGCTGATATGGAATTTTAGTATGAGTGACTCCATTTTGATTTTTAGTCTGGTCTGCTGGAGTTTAGTCCAAACAACTGCTTTTATTTGACAGCATAAACATGTATAGTGGTTCAACATGACTGAAGTTTGCTGTCATCTTTTACCTGTCTAGCGGGAGGGGAAAAGATATGTGGGAGGGATGCTATTTCTTAAAAACACCTTGGCCAAAACAAGTGCCATCTTCCTTTTCAAATTCCACTGGCTGGGACTCAGTCACTTGATCATACCTACCAGTGAGGGAGGCTGGGAAATGGGTCAGCTGGATGCCAAAATGCAGAGGAATTGCTGCCTGGGCAGCCTGCAGTATTGCCACACACTCCTGTTTCTAGAGATCTTCATCTCACCACTGGGAGACTGGAATATTTACACCAGGTGGAGCAAAGTCACAATATGTTATCTCCAAGAAACAATGGGAGCAATGGAATTTTTTCCTGTTGTTGTATCAATTGCTAATTCTGTTATCAGGTTTAGGTAGGGTTCCCAGAAACCATCAAGGGAATCCTTGAACTAAAGGTACAGAGAAATTGTTCTCTGACATCGGTCATCTTGAATGTAACATTACATGAAGAGCTCTGAAAGTTCTGGAGTGGTTTCAGATCTTGTAAGAGGCACATTTTGATGCCAATATCCTTAGAATTCGCTGCCTGGGGAAAGACAGAGGTAAAATGCTAGTGGTGCCCATTATGAGCTGAACCATTTTCTCCACGGTACTGCTAATAAGGCTCTGCTTGATGGCCAACCATGGCCATGTGGCTCCCCATATGAAAGCCAAGGCTGACTTTATACATGAGGTGACAAATCCCCAGGGCCCAATTGCCTAGAAATGTGTTCAGGCGTCATAATTAGCCATTTCCGGCCCAAACCCTACAAATAAACTACAACTCTCAAGACTCGACTCTCTGGAACCATTGTAGAATTGTTTGCAGACCAAATAATATTCTTCTGTAGTTTGTTTAATTACTCTAGTCATATATTTAACTGCCCTGGACTCGCTGGTACAAATTTTACAGAGAATAAGATGTGAAGGTGGTTAAATACAGGAGGGTTTTTTGCTACCATGGAGCACTCAACAAGGCTGAAACCCAGGCTGGTCTGTCCGCATGCTTGTCTGATGAGCATGAGGCTAAAGTTTCCTGTTCTATTCCTTGGCTGTCAAGGCCAATAAATATGTCATGAAGTGAATAGAAATGTGTGAATTTGGGAAGGCAAATATTGACATTGAGCACAATGCCTCAGTGGTTTCAAATGCTTTTCTTGTGCCCGATGAGGGGAAGTGAAGGCCTCCAGGCATTTCCTGCGCATTTTAGCCAATATGTGGGCCAAACAAATATATTTCCTTCTGAAACAAGATTCAGATTTTATTAAAAGCTAAGTGATATTTAAGTATCTAGGCAATGGCTTGAATCTTGTGTGTGTTAGTGGCCTAAGTGGAATCCTCCCTGCTGCATCAGCAAGGCACTGTGGGAGCCACCCTTTATTTGATACTCTAGACAATTACTGGGGACATCATCACTATGTCTGTCCCCGAACAGTTAAGAAGGAGGTGTTGTTGGATATGCAGTTTCTTAGGTTATCTAGAAATTCATGCAAATGGATTTTCATTACACAGCTCATTGTTGGTGCTTTGACCACCACAGCTTCTCCCTCCTGAGGATCATGGCTCCCATTTGGTTTGGGAGTCTAGAAATCCTGTGATGTCTCCAGGAGCCATTCCCTCAGGCTGTAGGCTGCACAAAGCTGTTCTTGGGCAAATGCGAACTTAACTGAATGACTCGGTGAGAAAATTCAGATGAAATGCAACCCTAGGAATATTAAACAAGACATAACAGGCATGGAGAAGGAGTCATTTTTCTCTCATATTTGCAGGGTGTAGTGTGTGTTGGGAGGGAGGAGAAGTTGGGTAACATAGCAATTTGAACAAAGCTTTATTTCATTTTTAAAATTTGATACAAAGGTATATTTTTTCCTTTTCTTATTATAAATAATGATCCAGTGCATATCTTCCTGTAAATTATTTCCTTCCTTCCTTTAAATTACTCTTACCAGAATAAAATTTAGCATGGGAGTATTTTATCAAAGGGTATTTTTTTTTTTAAAATTTAAAATACATTGTGTGGATTACTTTTCCAGAAGATTTGTGCTAATTTATAGTGTCAGTAACCAATAATAATGACTTAATAGTTCCACTGCAATATAACTATATCATTGTTGGATTCTGTATCACTGGTTCATTTAGTAGGGCTAAAATGGTATTCATTATGATTTCAATCTATTTCTTTTAATTTATGAAAGTGATATCTGCCATGTGCTTACTTACTTTTGTGTTTTGTATGACAACATTCAAATATCATGACTGTTTCTGGTTTTGTGAAATGTTCTTTTTCATTTATGTGAGACTGTTACAGTATGAATGTGATTGTCTCCAACAGAACACAGACTTTGTTCCCAGGGTGACAGTGTTGGGTTTTTGAGTCATGGTGGGACATGTTTGGACATGGCATTACTGTAGCCCTCATGAATAGATCCATGTTTGTCTCAGGTGAATTCTCCTTGGCTTGGCTGGACTGGATTAGCTATTGTGATGGTGGATTGTTCAAAGGCTTGTTCGGTTTCCTTGTGTTTCTATAGCTTCTCCACAAAGGTCCTTCAGGTTTACACTATGAATGAAAGCAGCACAAGTTTGTCACTAGATGTAACTGCCTGAGCTTGGACTTCTTGGCCTCGAGATCTGTTGATCTTATTTGTTGACTCATTGGCCTCAACCTCTTTTTCTTATAAATTAACCAATCCGAAGTAGTCTGCTATAGCAGTAGAAGACAAAGATGGAGTCCATTATAAAATATTACCACTGTCCCTTCAGAGTAGTTGAAATCTATCATTGATGATTGTGCTCATGTGTAGAAGGTGTAACCATTTATTTCCTGGGTTACTGCTTTGAATCATTGTGATGATGTATAGTGGTACCTCAGTTGATAAACTTCATTCTTCCCATGATTCTGGGCACAAACCAGATTGAATGAGAACTAAATAAAATTCAGTGGTTAGGTTTAATGTTAACTTTTTGAGGCAATTTGATCTGGTTCTCATCCAATTTGGTTTGTGACTAGAACCATGGAAAGAAGTTTGTGAACTGAGGTGCTACTCCTAAGCATTTGATACATGAAGGCATATGATGATCTTAGTGGGAAAATTTGTATTTAGGTTAAAATGTAGAAGAAGAAATAGAAATGCTCTAAGAAGATAGTTTCATAGGGAATTTTATGCAAAACATCAGAGCATGTTAGCTGATTACAAATTCGATAAGATACTAAGTGAGACACAAGTGATAAGCAGTTAATATGAAACCCAATTTTTGTCTGAATATAAAGAAAGTATTTTTCTCTAAAATTGTTCCATTAGAAAAAATACCTTATGTTCAAGGTCCAGTAAGTTTCTTGAGTTACAGGAAATAGTTGCATATCATGTTGGGGAAGACACGTTCCCTCTATTAATAGTTGTTTTGATGCTCATAGAGGATTTTTGATAGAATCAGTTAAGAAAAGAGAGAGAAACAAAGAAGTTTAATATCAAGTTAGTGATTATTCCTTAGTGCAAGACCTTACAGTGTTACATATTAATGTTTATTTAAACAAGGCTTTTACTGACTTTTTTAGTATTTATTTGGCAAAGTCAACCAGTAAGAGGGTTGCATGTGTTGGAGCTGTCATAGATAAAAACTTATGAGAAGAATTAAAGAAATCTAATTAGTGTAGTAACTGCTAACTACTGGGGGTGGGGGTGTGTCCTAGTGGTAGAACACTTGACTGGCCTATGCCAGTGCCACAAAAACAAGTGCTAAATATTATGCAAATAAGTACCACAACTTGGAAGAGTAATTTACTAATTGCACCACACACACATTTAAACAGTGCTTTGTTCCTTGAACTAAAGCCACAATAGAGCTGGTATGGGCAGCTCTCAGGAGCATAATATTGGCCATAAATCTGTAGACACAAAAAGTCCTTATGTAACTTTCTTTTTTTCTTATTTATTTTGGTACCAGGGTTCAAACTCATGACTGTGCCCTTGCAAGGCAGGCGCTTATGCTGCTGAGCTAAACCCCTCTGGCCCTACCTTATGTAACTTTCAAAAACAGTTACAATTGTGATAGAATTCAGGATGTTGGTTTCTGTCCAGGAGCTGTAAAGAAGGGAGCCTTTGGGGTGCGGGTTTGTAATAGGTGTGAGAGTCATGCTGGATGCCTACTTTGTACAAAGCCAATAAGTTAAATCGGAATGATTTGTGTCTTTTCTCTATATGCATGCTGTCCTGCAGCAGAAAGGCTGCATTTTGAACAATTGAGAGCTAGAGTTGATTTCCTCTGAAACAGTCTTTGTCGTAATTCCGCAGGTGGCTATAGTGGTGCCTCAGTGATTTTTATTTTTGGTGAAATAAGTGTGGGAAAGAAAAGCCATGCTCCTTAATTGATGTATGATATTAGAATACACAACAAGATAAGTATGTATGTATGTTAAATTACAACTTTAAGATTTTAAAGTAGATCCTTAATATTTCCACTTATCATTTTTGCTGTTGTTTATTGACCTATGAAGCAGTTACATCATAAATTCATCATGAATTGAAATTCATAAATTCATCATGAATTAAAAATATCTTAAGTCAAAAGGGCATTTAATAACTCAGCCTTCCAACAATATGGCTCAGCAACACAGCATACTGCAGTCACCCTTGTTCTCTCTCATGATCACTTGGCAGTGGAGGCCACATGAGGTTTCAAGATGGCACTGTCTGTACCAGTTTTCAGAATGGGGGTGACACAGACAATCTGTTCCTCATAATCAGGTTCAGAGTGATCAGCGATCCAGGTACTCAATCCCTACACCCAAGAGAGAGGAAAGCCTGGCTACTGCTCCCACTGGCAGTGGACCTTGGCAGCATCCACATAGTGCTGGTTTTAGGTGCATGCAGAATACATGAGTTCTGAGGTTAAGACAGCTTCCACTCTGATTTCAGAAGGCCTGGGGGCCCAGGCAGTGTGCCCCTGAGGGGGCAGTATGTGAAACTGTGAGTGTGAAGCCAAAGGTGCAGTGGTGAACCCAGAAGTTTAAAGAAGCCAGGAGCATGGATTATCTAAGGTAAGCTGCAAAGATTGAGCAGAGTGGGCCTAAGAGAGAAGCTCTGTGACCTATAATCACCGAAAGTACCATGGGGGTAGAACCACACAAGCCCTTTAGAACTCACAATTTGTTGCAGATTGCTTCAGATGCTGGACCTGCAACTATAGGACTTAACATTTGCCCTGCTGGAATTTGGACTTGTTTTGGTCCCCATCCTTTGTATCCCCCTGTTTGTGCCTTTTGGAATGGGAGTGTTTATCTTGTGCCATTGCATCTTGGAATTGTTTAACTTTGTTTTCCTTTGTACAGAGGCTTGTGGCTAAGGTTTGCCTTGCATCTCAGAGGAGACTTGGGACTTAAACTTTTTGGCAATGCTGAAACTGTTAGGACTTTGGCAACTCTTGCAGTTGGACTAAATGGCTTTTGCAAAAAGACATGTGCATGAGTCTTTGGGGGTAGGACAAATGTTATGTTTCTAATGTAATATAATAGTGATAGATTTAATCCTGGTTCTTAAGGGTTGTTAAGCTGTGTTATAATGTTCAAGTTGTGAAATGGTAAGAATAAATATGCCTTTTTATCTGGAGATCTGTTTTGAAGAAATATGTTTGGTTGCCAAGTTGACAAGGGGTGGACTGTTATGCCTGATACACTGTGTCAGCTTGAATTTAGAAATTTAATTGACAGACTCAGCAGGGAGCCAGGATCCTGGCTTTATAAATATTTTCATCCTGTGCAAGAAGAGGGCAAGGAAAGTTTGTGAGTGCTACACTGGCCCTGGAGTGTGGGGTGGCCTATTTACAATATAAAGGAGGAAAAGGGACTTGCTCTTCCTGATTTTGCTCTGACTACTTTTGCTGGCTGCTGCCTTGACGTGTTGCTCCTGTGCCATGCCACCCTGCCTTGAAGCCAGCTGATTATGGAATGAAACCCCCACAGACAATGAGCTAAATAAATTTTTCCTTCTTTCATTTTGGGTTTTGGGTATTTTGTCCCATCAAATGAAAGAAAAGTAACCAAGACAGAATCTGGTACCACAGGAATGGGGTCATTGTCATGACCACATCTGCCCATGTGATTTAAGAACCTTTGGGAATGGCTTATGGGAAGAGTTTGGAAACTGAAACATCCACAAACAGTGAGCTAAATAAACCTTTCTTTCCTTCGTTTTGAGTGTTGAGTATTTTGTCCCAGTAATGAGAGGAAAGTAATGAAGACAAGATTGTTTTCTCTAATTTTGTGAAATAAGTTATTGGAATTTTGGTTGGAATTGCCTTGAATCTGTATAACAGTTTTGGAGGTATAGCCATTTTTACTATATTGGTTATTCCTACACAAGAGCATGGGATATCTCTCCATTTTCTAATATCTTCTTTAATCTCCTTTTTTGGAGTACTGTAGTTTTCAATGTAAAGGTCTTTTTCATCCTTTATTAAATTTATTCCTAGGTATTTCATTTTTTGGGTGCTGTTGTGAAAGTCGTTTTTTCCCTAATTTCTTTCTCACTGAGTTTGTTATTTGTGTACAGGTAGGCTACTGATTTTTAAGTGTTGACTTTGTATCCAGCTACACTACTGAATTTGCTTATTAAATCTATGAGTTTTTAGTGAAATTTTTGGGGTCTTTTATGTAGCATATCATGTCATCTGAAAATAATGATAGTTTAATATCTTCCATTCCTATCTTTATTTTTTTAATTCTTTCTCTTGTCTAATTGCTCTGGCTAAAGTTTCCATGATTATGTTGAATCAAGGTGGAGACAGTGGACATACTTGTCTTGTGCCTGATTTTAGAGTGAAAGCTTTCAGTTTTTGTCCATTTAGTATGACAGTGGCTGTTGGTTTTTCATAGATAGGTTTTATCATATTGAGATAAAGATCATCTATTCCAATTTTTCTGTAGGTTTTTTTTTATCATGAATGTATGCTGGACTTTATCAAAAGATTTTTCTGTATCTATTGAGATGATCATATGGTTTTTGACCTTGGCTTTGTTAACATGGTGTATTACATTTATTGATTTATATATGTTGAACCATTCCTGCGATGAATCTCACTTGATCATGGTGTATAATCTTCTTGATAATTTTCTGTGTTCTATTTGCCAGTATCTTATTGAGGATTTTTGCATCTATGTTCATCTGGGAGATTGGCCTGTAGTTCTCTTTCTTAGCTGGGTCTTTCTCTGCTTTTGATATTAAGGTAATGCTTGCTTCCAGGAGTGAATTTGGGAGTATTGCTTCTCTTTCAATTTCATTGAAGAGTTTGAGAAGTAGTGGTGTTCTCTAAATTTCTTGTGGAACTCTGGGCCTGGGATTTTCTTTGTTGACAGGTTTTCAATTACATCTTAAATTTTACTGCTAGGTATTGGTTTACTTAGGATGTTTATATCTTCTTGATTCAGCTTTGGTATTTCATATTTATTTAGGTATCTGTCCATT
The DNA here is from genome assembly GCA_004027455.1 of Hydrochoerus hydrochaeris. NCBI lineage: Eukaryota > Metazoa > Chordata > Mammalia > Rodentia > Hydrochaeridae > Hydrochoerus > Hydrochoerus hydrochaeris. The sequence continues at coordinate 151,889 of PVLA01002449.1, forward strand.
GTTTCTGTGTTTTCTGTGTTGTCAGAATACAAGTTTTCAAAGTAGGTAGAGATGATCTTTTAGGTTTCTGTAAGGTCTGTTGTAGTTTCACCCATTTCATTCCTAATTGCATGGATTTGAATCTTCTCTTTCCTTTTTTTGAGAAGATTGGCTAAGAGTTTGTTGATTTTATTTAATGTTTCAAATAACCAACACTTTGATTCATTGATTCTTTGTATTTCTTTTAGTCTTCAATGCATTAATTTCTACTCTAATGTTTATAATTTCCTCCCTAGTATGAGCTTTTGGCTTAGACTTCTCTTCTTTTTCTAGAAGTTTGAAGTTCATCATTAAGTTGTTAATATGTGCATGCTGTTTTCCTGATATGGGTATTTACTGCTATAAATTTCCCTCTTAGGACGTTTATTGTGTTCCATAACTTATGGTATGTTGTACTGTCGTTATCATTCAACCATAAAAACTGTATAATTTCTTCTGTGACTCACTGGTTTTTTAGTAGGGTATTATTTAATTTCCATGTGTTTATGAAGCTCTTGTGGTTTCTTTTGCATGGATTTCCAGTTTCATTGCACTGTTGTCTGATAGCATGCATGGGATAATTTCAATTCCTTTCATTTACTTACACATGTTCTATGAACTAGTATGTGGTGTATTTTGGAAAATGTCCTATGTGCAGCTGAGAAAAATGTGTATTCAGATGTTGTGAGGTGGAACACTCTACAGACATCTGCTAAGTCCATTTATTCAAAAGTTTGGTTCAGTTCTAATATTTCATTATTAATTTTTTGTCTAGCTGATCTGTCTTTTTGTGACAGTGGGGTATTGAGATCTGATACAATTGTATTAGGGCTTATTTGATTTTTCATGCCAGTTTTATATAGTTGAGTACACTGGTATCTGGTGCATATACATTTATGATTTGAATCTCTTCCTCTTGTATTGTGCTTTTTATGAGAATGTAGAGATCTTCTTTATCTGTCTTAGTCTTGGCTTGAAATATACTTAATCCGCAACTAGAATAGCTACCCCTGCTTTTTTCTGGGTTCCTATTGTATGGAGAATTGTTTTAGATCCTGTGAATTTCAGTCTATGAATTTCTTTTTAAAGTAAATGTGTTTTTTTATGCAGCATATTGTTGGACTTTGCTTATTGATCTATTCTACCAGTCTGTATCTTTTGATTGGTGAACTGAGACCATTAACATTGATGGTTATAACTGATGTTTATTGACTTACCATTGTCATGTTATTTTCCTGTTGTTGGCACTTCTTCTTTTCCCTCCTTCCCTTTGTTTGCCTTGCCTTGTAGATTCCTTCTGCTGGGGTTTGTGGAGCTCTAGTTCTTATTGTTTCTTTCTAGAATGTGCTTCAGAGCATTTTGGAGTGCTTTTTTCTGTGGTTATAAATTTCCTCAGCTATTCATTGTCATGGAAGTATCTTATTGTCTATCAATTTTGAAAGATAGTTATGTGGCATACATCAAACTGTAATGAAAGTTTTTTCCTTTAGAACTTGAAATACTTCACTCTAAGCTCTCCTTGACATGGAAGTTTGTGCTGAGAAGTCAGCTGTGATTCTGATGGGCTTTCCTTTTAGGTGACTTGTTTATTTTCCCCAACAGCTTTTAAGATTCTATTCTTGTGTAGCATTTCTGGAATCTTTATTATGATGTCTGGCTGTAGGTTTTTTTGGTCATGGCTAATTGAAGTTCTATATCTTTCACTTATCTGTGGTTGAATTTATTTTTCTCTACCAGAGAAACTTTCTGTCATGATGACTGTGAACATTTTCTTGATATCACTTGTGGTATCTCCTGCTTTTTCATTGATTCCAGTAAATCTTAAATTATTTTTATTGGTCTCATTTAACAGCTGCTGGATTGATTTTTTTCATGGTTCCTTGCTAGTTTTGTGAAATCTTTTTTTTTTCTTATCATTAACTGCAAGCCTGTCTTCAATATCTGAGATCCTATCTTTGCATTGACCTAATCTACTTTGAATACTTTCAATGGAAATTTTATTCTCCTGGGTGTCTGCTTGAATCTGCTTTATGGATTCTATTTCTTTCCTGTGTTGAGCTACCATAATTTTCCTAACCTCATCTGTTTTTTGGTCTGTATCTGCTGTAGCATCACTAAGCATGGTCTTTATTTTGCATCTCTGTAGTTATCTGAGAGATTATTTCTGATTTCATTTTTTTCCAGAGCCTCATTCAATTTCTTTGTTGTTACCACTTTAGAGAGGCCTGGTGGGGGGCTTTCATATTGTCTCACCTCATTGCCCTGGATTTACCTTTGGTGGACTCAGTCTCTGGGGTCGCATTTTGTTTAAGTGTCTTCTTCTTTTCTTTTCTTTCTTTTACTTTAATTCTTGGAGTGATGCTTATAAATTGCTTATGGTGGGTTGCTTTATTGCTAATATTGGGGACCTTTAGGTGATGACTACTTCTCTGTGACATCTTCCTAGTGTAGCTGGTTTTGGGTTTTGAGTCTGTTGGAAGATCTTAACGTTTCAGTTTGTTGCAGATGGGAAGTTGTTCATTTAGCCCAGTCTCTGATTCTTTGGCATTGTGCCACAGTATTGTCTGTGAGGCCTTAGTGCATCTCAGTAATGGAATATCAAGACCAATAGGTATTCACAACAATTATGCCAAGTTTGGCTGTAGTGGTACCAATAGCATCAAACATAGTCTAGAAAATTACAACCTTTAATTTGTCACTTTTAACCATATAAACTAGATTTGTGGTTGTATAACAAAATCTCAAACTAGAAAATCATTTGCAATATACAGTGATATGTCAGTTTGCCATCACTGGTTAAAATTTAATATCATTTAAGCAGTTGTTATGTCAGTTTTGCCATCAGTGGTTAAAATTCAGTATCATTTAAGCAGAAAATAGAGAATTGGAAGAAGAGAAGATTAGAAGAAAAGTTGGTGGACCAAGGAGAATCAGGCTGACTTTAGAAAACTGGTATAGAAGATTGGAGGGAAAGAGCGATGGAAGAGATGAAAAGAAGAGAATAGAACCACAGAGAGGCTAGAAACCATGTTCACACTTACATTAAAACAAGCTCAAACAATGAAGGAGAAGGAAGGAAAAGAAAACAAAAACTAAAGTCAAAAACAAATGTGAGAGGAAGGAGAAGACAGGTAAAAAAAAAAAAAAAAAAGAATCCACTTCCAGGTTTGTCCAGGTTTCTCTGCTTTCACACACAGACAACCTGTGGAGACAGAGTCCCCATCCATGTTGCTCTATACCAGCAAGACAGCAGTAGCTTTTGGACGGGGTGGTGGGTACTCTCAGTAAGCCTACATTTTCTGGTGGAGACCAGTCAGTTGCATTTGGCTCACTGCCTTTCAAGCACCTTCCATGGGTCTGAGCCCTGCTCATAGCTACTAGAGGGATCCAGGCGCTGCTCTGAGTTCTGATCCCAGGCTGCTGGTCTCCAAAATGGCTCCAGGCCAATTGTTTTCTCCCATGGCAAGAGCGAGACCCTTAAACTCATCACCAGTCAGTGCAGTCCTTCATGTCCACTGCTACCCTCCATATCTACTGCTCCCCTCCACTGCCACATCTCTCTGCAGAGGCCTCTGAGGTCACCAGCCACTACTGTCAATGTGATTGTGCATCCACAGGTTTGAATCACTCCTCTCATTCAGTGAATTCTGTCTCAGGGAGAGGGTGCTGCTGGCTACCTCCTTCTTTGTTGAAGATTCTCTCTTCACTCTCTCTGTGGGCTTCAGTTCATGCTTCAGATTCTTCCTGGGTCCAGGGCACCCACTTTCCTCCTTCTTGTCTTCCTCATACTGCTATAGTCAGCATCTGGATGGCAACTCTCAGAGAGGCACTTTTTCTGCTGCTTAGCACTCTGCCATCTCCCCATTCCCACTCATGGTTCTTCATTGGTTTTAATTTCATTTCCAGCTCAGTTACTCAATGTGATCTCTTGCTGCCAACATTAGCAGTGACTATTTTACACTTAGGTTCCATGATCAGTAAAACACATGAGATTAAAGCTAGCACAAGAGAAAAGAGGTGATCCAGAGGGATAATTGTTTCCACTGCTGGTATAACATGGCACATTGTCTTGTGGTGAACTTTTTTTAATCAGTAAGCTCTATACTAATGACAGAAAGCAGTGTAGTAAATGACATAGACAAGCAGTATAGTCTTTTATTATCATCACCATGTAATATGTCTTATCCATAACTGTGTTATATTGTATTAGACTGATAGCATAGGTTTGTTTATAGCAGAATCACTAGCAAACTTGAATAATGCACCATGCTACAATGTTACAGTGATGTCACTAGATGATAGGAATTTTCAGCACCAGTATAATTTGATGCAGCACCATTGGATGTGATCTGTCACTGACCAAAATGTAATGTGGTGCCTGATGGTAGTTAATTCCTTTTGGAGTAAATGGACTGCAAAAGTCTCTTAGGTGCTACTTGGTATTAGCCAATGAAGGGTGAGGACACCTCTTCCAAGACTATCAACTCTGCCCATGACTTCTGTCAACAGCAACAGGTTTGAAACCTCAAGGACCAGCCATACAGATCAGCTAGCTACAAACTTGGGGGTCCCTGAGGACTCTCTCAGGTATGATAGTTTGCTAGATGACTCACAGAGATCAGGAGAACACTATTTTTATAATTACAGTTTCATCATAATAAAAAAATGCATTTGAAACAAGCCAAAGGGAAAGATACACAAGGCAGAGCCTGGTACTGGGAGGGTTCCAAGTGTAACCTCCACTGTTTTCAACAAACGTTATCCTCCTGTAATTCATGTGTACAAAATGCAGAGAATTACCAAATTAGATGGTCATTGTCTTAGTCCATTTATGCTAAATACCATAGACTGGGTAATTTATAAAGAACAGAAATGTATTTTTCCCAGTTACAGAGGCTGGGAAATCTAAGATTAAGCAGGTTCAGTGTTTGGTGAGGGCCTTCTTTATAGATGACACAAGTGTCCTCCCAGGGCAGAATAGAGGAGACCAACTCACTCTCTGACATCCTCTCACAAGGGTTTAGTGCCATCCAAGAAGGATGTGTGCTCATGTCTTCATCACCTTCTAAATCTGCCTCTTAATCTTTTTCCACTAGGAGACATTCTGATTAAAAGTCACCAAGCCTTAGAGTCCAGGTTCCCTTCAGGTCTGGCTAGGCAGGCATGCTTGAATGAATTACTAATGTCATAAGACTCAAAGTGCTAACCTCTAACCACACAGTGGTCTTTCTGCGGTGGCCATCCCTCATCCTGAGTCATTTCCTACTTAAACTCTTCTGGGATCCAGCCGGAGTCATCTCATTCCCTGTGAAGACCTCACCTGGAATGGCAGACAGTGATACTATGCTCGAAGTTCCACAGCTTTACTGATTAGTTTCCAGGAGCTGGAACAAAGGCCAGGCGTCTTCAGGTGACATTACTTCTTCACTACACTGACACCCATCTGTGATAGGCAGCCTTTGAGCTGTGCCCCCAGGACCCCCGCTTCTAGGTATTCATACCTGTGTGACTCTGACATAGAGCTGGATCTAGTGACCCATTTCTAGCAAACAGAATGCTAAAAACGTGACATGATGTCCCTTCTGGGATTAGGCTGCAGAAAAACTGGCTTCTTTCTCTATGGTTTATGCTGCTTCTTCTCCTTTCATGCATGGACGAAGCCAGCTCCCACACTGTGATCTACTCTGAGTCCCTCACTGAAGGAAGTGAGGGAGGCCTCTGTCCTGGAGGAGCTGGGCCCCCAGCCCAGCAGCCTATGAGGAACGGCATCCTGTCAGCAAGCATGTGACTGAGCTAGGGACGAGAGCCATCCCCAGTTGAGCTGTAAACCAGGGTTTACACCATTCTGGCACCTTTACTACAATCCTGCAAGAGACCCAGGGTTCAAGATACCCAGTTAAGGCCATGACTTGAGTCTTGACCCAGAGAACATATGATAGAATGTGTTATAGAATACATATTTGCTCAAGATGAATGTTCCCTAACTTGGACTATTTTTTTTTTATAACAACAGATAAAATAACACATCACTGTATTCTTTTGGTCACTCTTTCTCTTTGAAAATCTGATTGTCCATTTACAGAAGAAATATCTTTCAGATCATGAGCTGAAAAACAGGTTAGAGGTGCAATGTTTAAATTTACTATGTACATTACAGCTGTTCATATGAGCTTTGATGCATAAAATGGGGATGCTCTTTTGTTCCTCTTTAGGACATTCTTACTAATCCCTTACAGTGTTCTTTGGAATCTGTTAATAAAAGATTAATAAAATAGTTGGTCATTTTTTATTTCTTAATTATTTGCAAGCAAAGGATATGATACCTATCCAGTTTAAAAAAAAACCAACCAGGAGAAGACAATTGAAATCTGACTAATTTATTTTCATTTCCTCAAAATTGAACATATCAAATTAGTAGGGGATTGAGCAGTTAAAATGTTTAGAATCTTTCAATTAATATAAATACTCTACCCAAATTAAATTTTTTCTTGTAAGTTACCATTTTGGAATTTGAATTTTCTTGTAGCTAAGGCACCAGTAGTTGTATACCATACACCTATAAATTTCCTACCTAGAAGACACTTTCGTTTAGTAACCAGTTGTTTCTCTGTGGATAATTCAACTGTAAATCACAATGAAATTGACTTTTTAATAGCATCCTTCTCTCTAAGTATTTTAAGTCCTCTGTGCATTATGAAGTAATTATAGTGCTAGAAGGACAGTTTAATAATTGTGTAGATGAACACAGACACTCCTGTACATTCGAGAGGGGCTCATTCCCACCCAGAACATTAAGTTAGTTTTTATTGAGACCAGGGAATGTTGACCCAGACAGCTGGGTGATCCCCTGGGCTAGTTTGAAAAGTGTCATGGGATCTTTAATTTCCACCTGGATGGTCACAGAGGTGAGAGATCTGCCCATGCTGGGTATGACCTTATGTTGTGCTTGGGGGTCTTGAACCTGGCAACCTCTCACCCTAGAGGTGAGATGTGCAAAATGGGCAATTATGCAACCTCTTAATTATTTTTGCTGAATCTCAGCTCTGTTCTCATGGTTAGATCTCTCCCAGGTGGCTTTAGATGGTAGCCAGGAAGAAATGTTAGAAAGTTTCTGCAGAGATGTTTGGAAAGAGTGTTTTCACTGATCTTTATGCGTGATGCAATTCCGTTGTAGTTGTTACTTTTCATTTTTCATCTTTTGACCTAAACAACAGATTTTTTTTTATTAGTAAACATTTGCAGTACATAATGTTTACATTCAGTATGTGGAGCTGGTCCATGTACATGACACATCCTAATTCCTTTTCATCTCCTTTCCCTCCTCAGCTTTCCCCTCTCTTTATCTTTTGATCTCTTTCCCTTTGGAGAAAGTGATAGCTCCCTACCTCCTATTATCTATCTTTTATTTTGTTTTTATTTATAGTTCATGTTTCACATATAAGAATACAATACCACATTTGAGTTGTTACTTTCTTAATACAAAATTTTTTTTCTATGCTGACATTCACATAATACATACACGACAGACACTCAAGGCAATTTGGTTCTATGCCACAATTTTCATTTGGCACAACTAACAGCAAATCTTTCTCCTTTTGTTTCCTTTCCTCTGCTACCTTGGCTTTGTTGGCTGAGAGTAAATAGCCAATGCTTTCAGGTCTTTTATGCCTCACCTTGAGAGACATTGGTATGAAAAGCTGCTAATTACACTCAAAGAGTCTGAGTGGTCTCCAGCAGCAGAAGACCCCTCTGTTGGTGTGTGTGCGTGTGTGTGTGTGTGTGTGTGTGTGTGTGTGTGTGTAGCTTTGCATTCCATTTTCAGTTTCATGAGGACTTTTACTAGTAAGAATTATTTTGGAGCTCATAAACACTACAGATTCTTCAAACTGTCTCTGGATTTGGCTCAAACCCACTCAAAGATAGTTTGGCAGTTCAACCAAATGCAATTTGGTCTGTGGTCATTGTACTGCTGCATGGTTGTGTTGGAATACTTTATGTATCTAAACAGAAACAGTACATTCTAAAAATAGTAGTTTCTTTTTAACCTTCCTCATCTCATCTTGACCTGCCAATATTAGGAAGGAAAATTAGAAATTTAGGAGTAGAAGAAATTTTCATCAGAGTCTAAAATGTGCAGTTAATTGATACTTCTGATTCAACTTGTTGGCTTCTTACCCATTGAGCTGTGATAACCAGGAGTTCTGCCGGGTGTTGGTTCCTGGGCACTGACAATTTTCCTTCTGAAGCTAACACACTTGGCTTCCTTCTTGTGCCTTTGTGTAGAATTTGTATGTTTCAGCAGATTTCCAAAGTATAACACTTGATATTGTTCACAGCTTGGGGTAAATTTTGCAGGACTTTTTCTTTCACCTGGGGTGAGAATGTACCTTTTCCTAAGATACCTTTCATGTGTTTACACAAATTCTCTTTTTCTTGCTGTGGTTAAAAAATCACGCAAGCTGTCTACGAAGGTGTGAAACCCTGGCTGTAACTGCCTTGAAGTTAGTTGGGACCAAACAGTTTTTGTTTCAGTATCCTGTATGCCTTATTCATTGCCTAACAGTGTGGGCGCTCAGTGAAAAGTTATTGGATGAGGTTGTCTGGATAGTTTCCATCAGAGGATTGATTGAATAATTTTTCACATACTTAGTTTGCTCATTGCTTGAATTAACCTATGCGTGGGCTAAATTGGTCATGGAGTAATATTTGTACATTTTTAGAGAACGTGGTACCACTTTGCAAAACAACATTTGTTGGAAGCAATTAAGTTGCAAGAGGCTTGAAGAATCATGACTGAATTTTATTTGGGCACAAAGTCATTTTCTACCAGAAAACTGATGAGTACTTCTGTGGTAACTGATGTGAAAACTTCAGCTCCAAATGTTGACCAGAAATTCTCCTTCTGCAGTGAGTGAACAAAATGTTCTGAGGAAATGTGAGGAATGGTTGATCTTTTATCTGTCACCTATGGTAGAAGGCTGGATGATGTCGCCTAGGAGAAGATGGTGTTGTTATGGAATAGTAGAAGGACCAAAGCTTGGGGGGGAGAGAAAGAGAGAGAAAGAGAAAGAGAGAAAGAGAGAGAGAGAAAGAGAGAAAGAGAGAAAGAAAGAGAAAGAGAGAAAGAGAAAGAGAGAAAGAGCAAGCACGTGAACACAGAGCTTCAGGAAGGGCCGATCTCTTTAATGAGTGACAGCTGAAATAATAAAGACCCGTCGGCCATACTGCTTCTTGAAGAAACCACAAACATCTTTGATAAGTTAAAAGGAAAAGGAAACTCTGTTCTTTGGAGGGGGCATAGCTGTGAACAGGAGGTGGGGATATAAAGTGTGGTTTAACACAGCCAGTGGGAACCTTTCAATTTAGCCCCTGAGGCTTTTATGTAACCCTGTCACTGTCCCAACACCTTCTCCTGGCTGACAGCCTTGGTAATTGATGGCTTGATGGGGGCTCTGTTCTGCAAACATATTAAAGCAGGAGGGGATACTTCAGCCCCTGCCTCGCTCCCCACGGCCTGGCACAGGGGACCCGGAGGCGAGCAGATACAGGGCCGGGTGATGTCCGAGGGAAGAAGGGATCGATTCTGTCAATCAGGCTGCTCTGCTACTGTCAGGCTCCAAGACCTTTCACCTGCTCCGTGGAGTCATTAGAACTCCCAAATCTCTCCGAAGGCCTTTTCTATTAGACACATCCTCCCATGTTTTGATTTTTTGCTCCCAAAGTCATTTTTTTTATAATTACCTGCATTGAACCGCACTTACCATCTGTGGGCTGAGAGTGGGGAAAATGATTTATTAGTCTTGGTTTCTAACTGTGCTGAATGGGGGAGGATTGATCGAACGCTCTGATGGGTGTGTGTGGGGCGGGGGGGGGATCGGTGTCAGGCTGAGGCTTCTCCTGGAGTTGATGTGCATGTGGGGACCTGGGGCTTGGCGTTCAGTTGGTAGACTGTGACATTACAAAAGTAGAGTCTCAAGTCAAGGTGGGTGACGTCAGGCAGAAAAAGCAATGAGGAGACAGCTAGGCATGCTCTGAGTAGAATATTTAGAAAGTAAATGTGTATGTGGGAAGCAGAGACAGTGTGTACCTCTCACATTGGCAGAGAAGGTCCTGGATTTCCTTTCCTTTTGTCTCTACTGCCTGCCTTGTGTCCCAGGGTGTGACTATTTGGTGGCCAGTTGTGGTAATGGGAGTTCTCCTCTTGAGTTGGCATCTGAGTATTGAGTGTGCCTTGATCCATGCCCAGATATGTCAAGATATCCATCAATAGAGCCATTCCCACTGCTGGACACTATATTTTCAGGGCTCACTGCTGTTTTGATCAGTGATCCAATTGCAGCTTGGCCCAATGAGCTCATGTTCTTGGGGAGTCACTGGTCTTCCCACACAAGATACTGATGAGGGAACCCCTGTCCAGTGCTGGGCACATAGGCACTCTAGAAGGAGTGTCTTCTTTGTTTTCTTGCTTAGATCCTTCTATCAGAACAGCCAGACTTAGACTGACCAAAAATGCTTGGAACATGAAGAAAATAATGTGAGAATGGGAGGGATGCATGGCGACTTCTGTGGGTTCTATAGACCTGTGTTGGTATAATGATGAAATTATGAATATTGTGCATTAAAGTTTTGGAATCCACCTAAAAGCTGGTGGGTTTTCATGTATTTTTAGAAGTATGTAGTCCAGGGCATGGTGTCTACGGGGCTTTATGGAGACTTGGGTCATAGCTGCAGGAAAGAGTTTAATGTCATTTCAATGTCAAGTGGAAAATAGGAAATTTCAGGGTGTTTTCCTACTGGTGTGCTAGGTAAGGCACACAAGTCATGTTCTGTTATTGTGTTCCATGGGTTTTGTTATGTCTCAGGAGTGCTGAAAATTGTTGAAATATAAATAGAGGTACAATACAAATTTAAAGGGTTTATTTGAGCAAACAAGGATTCAGAAAGCTGCCTACCACAAGTGATTCAGACACTCAGTTGAAGAAGTCCAAGGAATGGGTTTTTATGGTGTGAATGGAGAAATCCTGAAAAGAAAATATTTGATTGGTTATAGTTACAAAGTTGCCTAATTGGCTTATCTTGCTGGAAAGTTCTTCATTGTATATGTTTGTCAGCTGCTTCTAATTGGTTGAGCTCCGGTTCTGTTTTCCTTCATCTAAGCATTTACAAGTAATGGTTCAAATAAAGTTTTGCTTCCATTTGTAAATACAGCAAGGTTACCTAATCACTGACAAAGAGTAACTGGCTTTACCACTTCTGGCCTCCATTTTAATATATTTTAACAGTTCTTTAGATTTGCAATGTAAACGCAGAATCTTTATGTGTTGACTCCAAGACATGCTTTGAAATTTGGACTTTTTTTTGATAACTCCTTGATATGAAACTTTTTTCTGCGTAGTTAGATTATGGTAAATTGCTGTGCAATTTAAAAATTGTTAACAATAACTATACTATTTAAACAAACTAGGGAAATGGGATGCAAAGAACTTTACAATAAATCTTTTGGATAAGTAACTGAATACATAAATAACTAGAATTTCCTTAGCCCTGCAAAAAGCCTGCCATAAAGCAAACATTACCTTCTCATGTATTTACTGTTCTCTTACATTTTGTAACTGTTCGTGTATTTTAAATGAAATCATCCCTTTGCTTCCTGAGAGACTGAACCATTTTTCGGATAATTTTTCCCTACTCTGACCAGTTTTTCCTGAGAGCAATTGTGCTATAGCGGTAATAGCATAGATATCAAGGTGCCTGAGTGGAATTTAATAAATGGCCTTGCCACTTGTTTTGGGTGAGACAGGGCAAGTTACTGAAGTGTTCTGTGATTATGTTTTCTCAACCATAAAAAGAAGACAACACGGTACCTATATTGTATATATTAATGGTGTGCTGTATGATATTTTGAAATATGTGTACATTGTAGACTGGCTAAATCAGGTTATATGGACTGCATCACATACTTCATCATTATTTGTGGTGGAAATCTACTGTCAGGAATTTTCCAGTGTGTAGTGCATTGGCGTTAACTGTAGTCACCATGTTTTACAGTAGATGTCTGAACTTATTCCTTCTAACAGAAATGTGGATGTCTTTGAGCAACTCCTCCCTCATCTTCCCTCCTCTGCAGTCACTGGAAAACTCTTGATTCAGCCTCAGGTTCTGTGAGTTACTTTTTCAGATTCCTTATGTGGGTGAGACCATGTGGCACTGGTCTTTCTGTATCTGGCTTATTTCACTTGTGAGAAAAATCATGAATACATTTCTAGCTTATTCTAAGATCTCAATTTATTTCTTCCAAATCCGTAAAGCTTGAACTCTTGCATGAAAATCCACTGTAGAATTGCATATAACATAGTGTCTAAACAAGCTTATTTCATTTCTTCAACAACTCATTGGTGAGTATGCTTGCATGTAAAGGGGCCTTGGGGATTATTTTCTTTCTTTATGGAACAAAAATCCTAACAATAAAAAAATGCAGAGCAAAATAAAATAAGCAATGCAACTGAAAAACGGATTTCTTACAGATGGAAGGTTTGTGAGACTTTCAGGTGACAGAAGGGAGGTGGCTATGTAACCACTGGGGCATGTCCATAGGATGTCACTGTGACTCCAACATTATCTCCATAATCACCTGCGCTGGAGTGTCTGCCGTCAACAGGAGCGCTGATGGCAAACATTCATTCTGCATTTAATCATTAATGGACAGTGACAGAGAGCTCATGGTGAAGTCTTATAATTCCAATACCCAATGGCAGATGATGTCTTGCCTTCACTGTTGCCAAAGGGCACTGATAATGGAGTGGCACACAGGGAAGAGTTTTAGCCCAATGCCTTCTTCATAACTTCCTCTAAAAACAATCTTCACTTATCTTTAGATACAAAAATGCTGTGTGTGCCTAATTTCATAGACAACAATGAAAAGACTGATTTTTCTCTTAATCATTTGGCTCAGTGTTGTCTCTTGGTACCTGGGGACTGTAATCTTCCTTATTTCTTTCTTATATCTGTCGAACTATCCAGACCTTTGTTGAAACTCATCTGTCCATTGTCTCCTTCACAAGCATTTAAGAACTGTGCTAGGAGAGACCTTTTATTGTATAGACAAGGTAACCTGAGCCATCTGAAGGCGGTCCTCAAGTCCCTCAAAAAGAATGTCTTTGGGTTTTTAAAAACTATTATGCTTTCCTGAGTGATACTGCATGTTTTCACAGTCATTCAGATGTTTATAATTTTCTTTATTTTCCTATGCATAGAAAAATAATCAAGGCATATGTGCACCAGATGTGGGTGTGTTTATGACCTCAGTTCTGTCTTTCTGTGCCTGTCCCTCTTATTCACTTTTCTAGGCTGCATGGTCTAGGATTTTCCACTCTCTTAGGAGGCAATTTGCTTGGAAGTGAAGGGAGTATGATTACATATGATATATCCTAAAGAATGCTTCCATGAGATCAGTGATTCAGTTCTGTGACTACTTCATCTGGTATAGGAGCACCAAACAGTAAAGCTTGGTCTAAACTTTTTGTAAAGTTCTCTAACAGTTTTCTAACTAGAGTTTCAGGTCAGGCACACTTGCAGTACTTACTGCATATGGCAGTGTAAGGTGATCGCACTTGTACTCTAATATAAGCGTAGGATCTCTGAGCTAAGAAGCCATTCATCCAGTGTGATGCTGCTACAACCTGCCTTTGCTCCAAACCACACGCACAAAGTTTGTTGTAGATCAATTTTCCTCCTATTGTCCTTAATACTAGGGAGATGCCCACAAAAGATTGTTAGAGAGGACTTAAGGAGCTTGTGACTGATGAAAGATGAAAAGAGAGAGAAAAAGAGTGATGAAAACCAAAATACCCCCTCCCCTTTTGAGACAGCTATGTGAGTTCTGCCTTGAGTGTTTGGGTTTTTAGGATACAAAGAAGCAATAAATAGCTGAAAGGTCTGTGTAGACTTTGACAAAAGAGACCAGGAAACAGGAAGTAGAATAGGTCTCTGGGTGGGCACAGAACCCACTGGAAAGCAACTTTCTCATAACTTGTCAGGAATAGAAGGGAAATAAATCACTAGTTTCAACTTCCTGTTCCTTGGTCCATGAAGACAATGCCCTTTTGCATGTTAGCTTTGCTAATGTTCTAAGTTAGCAATATCCATAAGACCTGTGCTGTCTAGCAGGTGTCTCCATGTCAAACACACACTAGACAAAGTTCACATCCATAAAATTCTCCACCAATGTACTTCAGGCTGCAGAGGCATCATTTTAGGAGATGAACAGTATTTCTTTTCAAAGAATGCTGGGGAGATTGCATTAATTTTTAGATTTCTTTTCCTTTCCTTTCCTTTCCTTTTCTTCTTTTTTTCTTTCTTTCTTTCTTTCTTTCTTTCTTTCTTTCTTTCTTTCTTTCTTTCTTTCTTTCTTTCTTCTTTCTTTCTTTCTTTCTTTCTTTCTTTCTTTCTTTCTTTCTTTCTTTCTTTTTTCTTTTGCAGCAAGCTGGTTAATGTTGACTTTAAAACCATGGCACCACATTGGATCGGGTTTCTATGCAGTAATAATGAAATGTTTCACTAGACTAGAGGAACAGAGTGGACGGAGCTCCATGATTGCTGATTCCTGTCTTCTGGCTTTGTGACTCTTTTGTGTCCTCTAGTGATTCCTTTGCAGATGGGGGTTGGGGAGTGGAAGTCGCTTCACTGGAGCAGATTCCTGGTGAATGTAGAGAAGCAAACATTATGAGGACAACACATAGAAGCCAGACAAAACTCTGGTAAAAATAGGATGTGACTTACAGATAATTTCACCTTAGGAATGATGCCTGGGTTTAAAATTTCATTCTTGTATTTTCAGCACTCCGGGAGGCTGAGGCGGGAAGAGCACAAGTTCAAGCCCAATGTAGGCAACTTCATGAGATGCTGTCTCAAAACAGAAAATTAAAATAAGTCGAGATGTAGCTCAGTGAGAAGACACTGATTCAATCTCCATTAAAAAAAAGAAAAAGAAAAAGAAAGAAAAAGGCTATAGCAGCATTGCCACCTGCCACCTGCCACCTGCTGGCCAGAACCAGAAACAGAAAAGGTAAAATCCTAGGACAAAACTCCCTCAAAAAAAAAAAAAAAAAAATCTATATATCTATATATAATTATTTTAATTGACATGTAGTAGTTATGGGGTACAATGTGACATTTTAATACATTTGTACAATTTGTGATGATCACCACCATAGTAATTGGCACATCTATTACCTCAAACATTTGTCATTTGTTTGTGTTGGGAACATTAAAAATCCTCTCTACTAGCTATTTTGAGATATTTATTAATTGTTGTCAACAACAATCTCACTATGCTATAAAGGCGTTGATTCTATATGGTGAAATTTCTTAACTGCTTCTCATGGTTATTTTATGTAGAGTCTTTATCTGAGTTATTTTTAGTTTGTCTAGAAAATGTTTTATCATTCTCAAGTTAACTTTTTAATTTATAAAATAGTCATTATGTAAAAATTTAAGGGTTATTTTTATATATTTTCTGACATGAAAACACTTTAATAATAACAAAATTCATATTATAATACTACTTTGCTTTATTCAGTTATTGAATTTAGTTTTTCAGTATGATATATTAAAAAACCCTCCAATGTAATGAACTTGTCCTCTGTACATTTAACTTATTGTAACATTTTGCTGCTTGTTTGCTTTTTTATGGAGTCGAAACTCTACAGGTACAGATAAAATTAGTATTTGTCCCTATCCCCCACTGTTACTTCCCCTCCATTCTTCCTCAGAAATTACTGCAGTCTTAACATTGATAGGAAATACCTTACATGTTTCATTGCTTCATATGCTAATGTCCATAAGCAATCCTAAACTAGTGTTTATATGTTTTAAATTATGCAAAATTTGATACTATATTAAAATTTTTTTTAAATCAAAAACTGTTTATGAATTTTATTAATATCTACATATGTAGATTTAATATATATATATATGAATTAAAAAATCCAATCTGAAAATAAGATCTTTAACTGGAGAGTTTGATCCATTTACATTTATTGTTAATTTGTTTAGATGTATTTCTTTTACCACATTCATTTTATCTGTACATTGTACTTTGTTTTAAATATCTTCTTGTTTTCTATTAAATGCTGAATATTCACAATTTTTTCTTTCTCATCTACTTTCTTGGTTACGTATTTTATTTTCTACTCTTAAATTTGCACACTAAGCCTATTTGATTTAAGAAATATAAGAGCAATCGTTCTGAGAAGACCAAAGACCTTCAATGTTTTAAATTTTTTTCATATTTCTCCAATCTTCCATTATATACTTTTGAGGATTTTTAATATCTTATTGCTTGAGATTACTCATATTAGCTGTCACATCATCATCATCATCATCATCATCATCATCATCATCATCATAAAACTGAGATGCAAAAGCAATGACAAACCAAATGATAAGTCAGAAGAAAAAAATCAATCTTGTTAATATTTGGGGGACTGGAGATTGAGCCCAGGGCCTCATATATGCTAGGTAAATGCTCTACCACTGAGTTACAGCCCTGGCTAATTTGATTATTATTTTTTTTTTGACTTGTCATTTGGTTTGTCATTGCTTTTGCATCTCATTGTTTTCTTATGAGTCTTGTTTGTTTGTTTGTTTTTACTGAGAAATAACGTTTTTATTTTCCTTCAGTAAGGATCTGTAGTGATGGATTCTGACTGGAGGAATCTCATTTCATCTTATTCTTAAATGAGAATATAGGTAGATATAGAATTATAAGTGTGGCAGGCTTATTTATTCTTAGCACAATGAAAATAAAATGTCATTGTCATTTTTTTCTGTACTGTTCTTTTCATGTCTTTTAAATTTTCATCTTTGTACTGATTTATATGCTATTTATGGATAATCTCCTTTCATCTAATTTCCAATCCATTATTGCTCATTACTTTAGGTAATCTGCTGTTTAATCTATAGAATGAGTTTTATTTCAACAACACTTTATGTTTCAATTTAAAAATGATATTTGGTTTTGATTTTTCTGTTCCTTTACCCTCAATGGTCCTATTATTGTCTTAGAGTTCCTAGTATTTCTTTTATCTCTCCATATTTAACTGGAAGTGTTAAAATATCCAATTATTTTTTTAAACTTTTTATTTTAAAGAGAATAAAACAAAAGAGAACAGAACAAAGCAAATCAGAACAAAACAATGCAAGCAAAACAGCACTTCACACCCAGACAACCGGACATCAACAGTAGCTACCATAATGCCTCTTTTCTTCAAAATAGTTGAGCATACCTTCACACACATTAATATCAAACATAACAATACAGTATAAAAGAATGAAAAGCATTACAAGACTTCAAAACCAAATAACAGGTAATGAACAGTGGCTACTATAATATCTCATTTTCCTCAAAAAATTTGTCTATACCATCACACATAATAAAATCAAATAAATCACAACAAGATAGATCCAATCAAAACAGAAGAACAAAAGCGTGGTAGGTCTTCAAAGCAAGATGATAGTAAATCAGCAATGGCTGCCATTACGTCTTATTTTCTTCAAAGTAGCTATTCAGACCATTACACATAATGAAATCAAATAAAACAGAATAAAACCAAACAAATTAATGCAAGCATTGTAACACTTCAAAGCAATATAATAGGAAACCATGATTACCATAATATATCCCATTATATTCAAAATAGCTGCCCCTACCATCTGACAGTATAGAATCTAACAAAACAAGACAGAATAAAGCCAAACCTAACAAAATTGTGTAAACAATGTGAGAGTTCAAGATAAGACAATAAGAAATTGACAGTAGTTTCCACCTTTCCCTCCCAGGTGTTTCCTCCCCTTTGCTCTTACATTAATTATTTTGCTTTTGGATCCCATTAATTCCTTCTGTTCCTTATGCTAGGGTTCACACGTATGAGTTTGAACTGTTTCGGCCATGAACATGATCTCCAGTTGCGTCCATTTACCTACAGGAGCCTTGAGATTATTCTACTTTATAGCTGGGTAGTTTTCCACTGCATGAAAATACCAAATCTTTCTTATCCATTCTGTGGTTGATGGGCAAGTTACTCTTGCTTTTTTTTTGGTCTCCAGTCACATGAAACTATTGTTTTCTCTCCTTTGATTTTCAGTCTATGAATTTCCTTTCCAGTTAAATGTGTTTCTTGTATACAGCATATTGATGGATCTTGTTTCTTGATCCACTCTCCCTGTGTTGCTTTCTATTGCTGACCTGAGGCCATCTACATTGATGGTTACAACCAGCATACATTGGTTGGTCTCTGCCCTGCTGTCCTCCTGTTGTTGGCCCTCCACTTTTCCCCTTCATTCAGTTGCCTGTCTTGTTTGGCGATCCTCCTCTGCTGCTGTTCCTGGAACCATGGGTCAGCTTTATCTCTCTCTAGAATATCCTTTAGCACTCTCTGTAGGTAGTCACGAATTCTTTCAGTTGTTCTTTTTCATGGAAGTATCTTATTTTTCCATCAACTTTGAAAGATAGTTTTGCAGGGTAGATCAATCTGGGTTGGAAGTTGTTTTCTTTCAGGATTTGAAACACTTCACTCCAAACTCTTCTTGACTTGATGATTTGTGTGAATAAGTGCTGTCATTCTGATTGGTTTTCCTTTATCAGTAATCTGTCTCTTTTCTTTAACAGCTTTTAATATTCTATTATTGTGCTGAATTTCTGGCATCTTGATTATTATATATCTGGGTGTAGACTTACTTTGGTTATGGCTAGTTGGAGTCCTATAAGCCCCACTTATCTGCATGCCAGATCCATTTCCCATGTTTGGGAAGTTTTCTTGTTACTTCTGTGAATATCCTTTTAATTTCATTTGTGTTGACCCCTGCTTCTTCACCTACACCTATCACTTTTAAGTTATGCTTCTTTGCATCATCTTGCAGCCACTGGGTTGTTATTTCCTGATTCCGTGTTATTTTTAAGAGATCTTTTCTTTCATGATCACTAGCTACAATCCTGTCTTCAAGGTTTGAAAGTCTATCTTCAGTCTCTTTCAAGCAGTTTTGCCAGTTTTCGATTGAATTTTTAATTTCCTGCATCTCTCTTTGAATCTGTTTCATGCATTGTAATTCCTTCCCACATTCATTCAAGGTTCCCATCATTTTCCTATGCTCCTCTCTATTGTCTCTGTCTTCTTTAGACCTGCTGAGCAATTCTTTCAGTATGTTTGTGATTTCTTCTTTTACTTTCATAGACTAAACCTTCAGAACTGTGAGCTGAAACAGAGCTTTTCTCTGTATAAATTGATTATTTCAGGTATTTTGTTATAGTGGTGGAAAACTGACTCATAAAAATTAAATGTAGGAGGTTGCTGCAAAGGATATAAAATATGAGGGTAATTGAATAACTTAGTTTATTATTTTTAAAAAACAATTTTCTACATAAAAGAAAACAAGGAAAGAAATGTGCACCCACCTAGATGAACATCCTAGATGACAACAACATCACAGTGACCATGTGTCACTCTGAGAGTAAGAACAAGGTGAGAGAATGAGAAAATACATGATTTTTTAAGGCAAGTTATAAAATATGGGTAAATTAATAAAGAAAAAAAAATATACATAGATAAGAATAAAATGTGTGACATTTAATGTAAAAGACAAAAGTAGTTAACTTTTTTCACAAATAATTAAGAAAAATGAAAAATATGCAAAGGTACATTAAATTAAAAATACAGAATAAAGTGCATGAATATTTCTCCCTATAATAGCAGTTTAAAGATGTGTAAATGAATTAAACTAGCTAACAAAAAAACAAATGCATTCATATTAGAGTAAAAGCATAAACAATCTAGCATTATATTGTATTCAGGAGACACCCAAAAATTAAATAACAAAAAATAAAGAAAATACCAAGCAAATACAAACCAAATAAAGAAAGTATGGTAGACTGAAGAGGTAGCTCAGTGGTGGAGTGTTTGCTCAGTATGTGAAAGGTCCGGGTTCAATTCCCCAGTGCTGAAAAAAGATAAAACCACAATATGGGAATGTGCAGGAAGGATAAATGATTCAATGTTTAAAGCATATTTTTAGAAACTGATAGATTAAGAAAATAAGTACCGTGACACAGAAAGTTAAATAATACAATGAAGAAATGCTGGGTGCTGTGTTACATTTCTGTCAAGTTGATAGGTTAAGATTCTAGCTTATTTGTCATAACTATGCTTTAAAAAGTTATTGATGTATATTTTTTCATGTGGTTGTTAAATATCTTCACTTTTGTGTATGAATTTATTTTTTATGTTTATTAGAGATGTTTGTTGTCTTTAGAGAGTTATAAGAACCGTACATGTATTCAATGTTTATTAGTTATGTTAAAATATCGTTTTCAGATTTATCATTTGCCTTTAATTTTCCTTATGCTTTTAAAGAGTTTTGGAAGAGTTTAGAGTTTGGGTGCTGTATATGGTTTGTCTCTGTCTGGGAAACATTCTTTTATGGAAAGGATAAAAAGATATGATGACAGTATCAAAATGCCAGAATGGAAGAAACTGAAAAAAGAAAAGGAAATAAGTACCTAACGAATAAGAAAATTTAAAGGGCTAAGATTATCAGAGAATTTTCTAAAGTGGTGAATGAGGTTTATTGTTTTTTCCATCTCAGATATGAAGTTGGTCTTTCAGGACACCATGTTATACACTTGTGAACGAGATGCTGCCTTGCTCCCAAGGGAGTGGGGATGTAGCTCTATGCTAGAGCTTGTGCTTTTAGCATGTGTGAGACACTGAGTTTAATGCCCATCACACACACACACACACACACACACACACACACACACACACACAGATTAATTAATTTAAATCAGACCTACTATTTACTCTCATTATGTGATCATGTAATTGTGATCTAATCAGAGTGGCACACAGTGGGTATCTGCTAGGATAATACCCAATCCTGAGACTAGAAACTGACTGAGGAATATGCCAGAGATGCGTCTCACCCTTGCCTTCTTTTCCTTTGATTCTGTAAACTGGAAAAAAAAAGGTGGTAGGTAAAATTTATTCATTTTGAGAAGGAAAAGATGAAATACAAAGTTTAAGGAGATAGAGATGTATTTTTCCATTTTTTACTTTTTAAAGCATTCCCTACCTTAACTTTTATTGGGAAAACTCTTATCTTTGGGAGACCATGGAGCAGGATAGATTCATAAAATTTATGTTTTCTGAAACTTTCTTCATTAGTCTAGGGCTAGTGGAAGTTGTTTTTGTTGTTTTTTTTTTTTTTTGGAGTGTCTGGGATTCAACCCAGGGCTTTCACACTGAGCTACATCCCTAATACTTCTTATTTTTTATTTTGATACAGGATCCTATTGATTCACTAAGTTACTCCGGCTAAGCTCAAACTTGAGATCTTCATGTCTCAGCCTACCAGATTTTAGTGGGTAGATACTGGAACAACCTGAGGATTCTGAGTAGCATGTTTCATTTTGTCTCATCAGTAACATTTTGGTGGTTCCTGACAGAGAGATTTCCTTTGGCACACAACAGATCTATTGATACACGGAACTCAAATAGCTTAGCCTGCAAGGCTCTTTAGAAAAAGGAGAATTTTAGATAAGGAATTATCTGGTTTTGTACTTTGCAAGATGAGGAAACAGGGTTCAGAGTGGTAGATGGTGTGATATGTACCTTTCTTTAGCCTGTGTTCTAGAACATGGCTAACCTGAGGTTCCAGGGCAATAACAGTGCTGTTGTGAATCTCAGAATGACCAACATCTGCTCCTAATAAACAATGCATCTATCCTTAGAATCCTGGGCACCAATCACTGTGTAGTCTGGGAGAAACATAGAGATGAGCTTTTGGAGATATCTGTCTGGCTTCCATGTGGCCATCCCCGGCCAAATGACCAGGAATGTGATGGGCCTTTGTTTCACCATGAAGCTTTCCCCACTGTCCAAGCAGTGTAGGTTACCTGTCTGTGTTAGTCAGATTTTTACTACTGCATCAAAATATCTAATATAATCAACTTATAAAGAAGAAAGGTTTATTTTGGCTTATGGCTTTGGAGCATTTAGTTCATAGTTGCTTGACCCTGCTGTTTTGGGTCTGTTGTGATACAACATATCGTGGTGGCAGTGATGGTGGAGGAAGCTTCTCATCTCATTACTGAGACAAAAGAAAGACAGGAAGAGGAAGGAGTCAGGCTCCTATCATCCCTTTCAGGGCATATCCACAATGACCTAACTTCCTCTACCTCTTGTATTTCCACCATCTTCCAATACTCCCCAGCTAAAGACTAATCCTTTAACACATGCACTCTGGGAGGACACTTCAGATTCAAGCTCTAGTAACACCCATGTGGCAGTTAGTAGCCTTCTAGGTTATCAAGTACACTGTCCCTGTTTCTCACTGCTTGTGTTCAGCTGACTTGTATTTTACTTAACGGTGTCCCCAAAGCACAGGAGTATTGAAGCAAAGGAGGTACCAGGTAGGAAACATGGAAGGACAGATTGATACTACATGGCAAAGCTCAGGGTGGATGGGAAAGGACAGCGTATCAGGGTCTAGACTGGCTGTGGTCCAGCTGACCTTTGAAGGTCTTGCAGTCTATCCCTGTGGATAAGAGGGAACTGCTGTTGCCATGTATGTCCTCATTTACTTGGTCGTTATTTCTTTCCACATAACAATAACCCCAGGGGTTAGAGTGCTACCCTCCAGTCCCAACCTTCTGCATGGACTGAGGGTGCCAGTAGGGAGGTGAGAAGGCAGAAACACCTGGGATGGCAATGGGTCCTCTCTTCTACTCCCAAGATCACCGTTTTCTGGCTTTGGAATCTTGTTTTATACCATCTTCTGGGTGGATGTTCTTATGACAGAAAATAGAGTTATGATGAAATATAAAATCTGTGTAACTTCAGGGTGGGTGTTGTTACTGGCAGTGTAATTAGATGAGTGTTTTGAGTCAACTTTGTCACCTGCCGCTGAAAACTGCATCAGATTTGTGTGACATCGTTTTTG
The DNA here is from genome assembly GCA_004027455.1 of Hydrochoerus hydrochaeris. Classification (NCBI taxonomy): domain Eukaryota; kingdom Metazoa; phylum Chordata; class Mammalia; order Rodentia; family Hydrochaeridae; genus Hydrochoerus; species Hydrochoerus hydrochaeris. The sequence goes on from PVLA01002449.1 coordinate 174,899, forward strand.
TGAACGATGGAGTATGAAGCCCACTTTGCTCACATCCAGGGAATCTCTTCAACTTGCCTTTGCTGATGATAAATGACTTAGTATTTTTGAGTGAAGTAATATAGAAACTAAGAACCAAAGTATCAGAGGAGAAAGAAAGCTCATTTATTCGGCAGTTATGGGACCCCACCTATTTTTCAGACTTTCTATCAGAATTGGCTGTCGTCATTCTGAAGGTCAAAGCAATTCATGTAGATCTCTCTAGTCCATTCTTTGCACTTGCTATTTACTTTTTCTTCACTATTGTTGGCAAATTTATTGGTTAGTGGGATGTTGGCTGAAAAAAGAAAGCACAGCTCACTATTTCTTAAAATTTTAAAATTTTTATGAGAATATTTGACCAGTTGTGTGCATATATTATGGGATATTTATTATTAAAGTGCAGTATTTAAGGCCTCACTAAGACTTACAAAATGATAAATTTGGAGGGAAGGAACCCGCATTTTTGTCAGCTTTTCAGTGGAGTTTAGAATGCCAGTGTCTGAGAGCAGCTCTGCACATGTGCCATGTGGCTCCTGTGTAACTAGATGGAGAGGGATTTTATTATGTATGAAGAAACTCAGGAAAGGAGGTTAAGTGGCCTGCTAAAGGTCACAGAATCAGTTAACGGGTCACTGCAACATACAAAACCCAAGGAGTAGGATGATAAATCTATTCGAATCTGTGAGTCTCTCCGAGGCTTCAGGTCAAGCGCCTACTATTTGCAACTCGTAAAAAGAAATCGCTTAATAAAACCAATACTGTTCTCTGCCAAAAGTTCACTGAATAGGGTGGAATAAATGGGCCTGTTTCTGGAGGTTGCCTTTCTCTGTGTGGGTACTGAGCAACCAGGCTCTGACGCAGCCCTTCACTCTAAGGGGTCCTTAACAGGTCAAGTAAGTATGATCTAGTTGCCCTGTTTGTAAAGAGGCACTAATAATTTTGGGAACAGTCAAAGATTATAGCATCTTAGTCAGAAGTTTCAGTAACATTTTTTTCCTATGGTCTGGGAAATTCTGTGGAGGTCATAACTGAGAAGTTCATCCTGTTTTCAACAACTTGGTGAGGATTATTTTCATCCGTGAGATGTTCCTTTTTCCTTGCCTGGCCCCTTCCCTTTCAGTTTGTTATTTTGCATTATTTTATTTTGTTGCATTCCTTTGGCAGGACCCTGATCTCTGGGAGAATGGAGAGATAGAGGACACCCAGGTGAGGCCCTACAGGAGCGTGCCTTGCACACCATCCTGTACTGTTTTCCCTCGTGGTTAGAAGTCTGGGGTCCCTGGGAATCCCTGTCTTTCCATACTGCTGTTGAAATGAACACAGAACCATTGGCCAAATCCAAACCTTTCCAGAAATAGAGGCAAGAGAAACTACATTGATATAGAACCTTCACTTCATGTAATGAAAATATTTTGTATAGCATAGTACAGTGTGTGTGTGTGTGTGTGTGTGTGTGTGTATTTCCTAGTGGAGACTCTTCCTGAGAAAGTCTTGGGTGATTTCACTGTGTCAGCATCATAGAGTTACTTACATAACACTATGACTACAATGTTATTAGGCAACAAAATCTCATAGGTGCTCCAACATTGACAAAAATGCCATTATGTGGTATGTGAATAAGTTAGAAATAGCTTTTGCTGAAACAGTAGCTACAAGGGGCCCTGAACAACTAGAATATACAACTAAAATGGACTGGCTGAGCAAATCATGGTAACCGGAGCAACCATCAGTAACAATGAAGGAAAAATTGCTTAGTTACAGGGGGAAAGGTTCAAGATCTCATTCTAAGGAGCAGGAGATAAATATCAACTGGGTTTCACATCCCTTGGGTTTCAAAGCCACAGATACCTATATGGTAGGTGTGTTATCTGGAATGCCCAACGCATGTAGTGTCTATGTTTCAAAGACTGCACTGCTGCACACCAGAGTCTTAATAACAGTGTCAGGATTCTCTCGGAGATCTGACTGACATTCACCTCAAAATGAGTAAGGCTCTCGTGTGCCTCTGTTTCTCCTGACCTGGCCTTTGTGGATTCTTTTCCACATGATTTCATACCATTCTTTGTGTGAATTTGTGCTTGAACTTGATCAAAGTTCCACATCTAAAGTCTTTTTTGTGAAGCTTACAAACAGGCATTACTTTCTTGCAAAGTGTCCTGAGAAATGCTGGCCACTGATTACTTATTAATAACCTTCCTGTGCTGCAGTTCGGTGCTCTGACCTGTGGCAGCTGCCAGGTCAGTGATATGGCTCCTGGAATTCTGTGCAGCACAAAACAAACAGAAACAACCATGGTTTTCTTTATTCATTCAAGTGTAATCAAAATTGCAAAAAATACAGATGAACTAAAATAGAAAAGCCAATGGCTCTGCTGGAGGAATCCAGGTGAGTGGCCCCTCCTCTTATATTAGTGGGACCAGGCAACACAGTAGGACCCTGAGTAGGCTGCACACGTTGGACAGGTGTGGAAATGTCACAGAATGGAAAATGGAATGTAGCAGAATGGAAACGTCTGAGATACGAGCCAACAGCTGGAAAATTAGGTGAACCAGCATTGTGCTTTGGGGCTGCTCCTATTTTTTTTAAAAAAAATCTATATTGTTTTATTTTTGTTTTGATCTTTGTTTTCCTTTTTTTCTATTTTCCTGTCTTTTCTAAACAGCGGCAGAGAACTCAAGCCACAGAAAACTAACCCCATCCCCTCAGCTCAGACACCAAGTTCAGATAATCCCTTGATTGCTCTTTCATTGTTTCTTTTCTACCCTCTTCTCTAGTTTCCCAAAGCTTGTGTGATCATCGTTTTTCCTCCAGGCTTGCTTCTCCTTCCTTTCCAGCTATTTTTGTTTTGTACACTATCCTTCTTAAATTTCCCCACCACAGGGTAAAACCACTCTACCAAGGGGGGAAACATTTTGTATACAAGATCCTAATTTACTAATGATTCTGTCATATAACTACAGATTTTGCTCCTCTATGTTCTAAGGTACAAAATTAATAGTTATCACAATTTGTCAGTTTATAAACTGTGCTTAATGCTATCATTATTGCTAATTTTACTACTTCAGCTAGGGTGTCATATCTGTTGTAATCAGTTGTTCCCCCTTTTGTAACACTACTGGGAAGCTGTGAGGTAAGAACCTCAACACAGCCCAACACCGAAGTATTGGGGACTGAGCCAAAAAGATACCGACATCCCACTCTTAATGAACTGGAAAGGTAAGATCTTGGGACAAGCACAAACCAAGAACCTCCTACACACAGAAGACATCTCTGAAGATCAGACTTTTCCCAGAGAGGCCTTGGTACTAGTGATATAGATACTTATTACAAAAACTCACAAGGATTAACACAGAAAACAAAATTTAAAAAGTTTTGAAATAGAAAATGATCAGATGCATAAGCAAAATGCAATCTCAGACCTCCAGCCCACCCAGAAAAAGTCTGAGACAGCAAGTGTCTTGGTTACTCTTCTCTCATTGCTGAGACAAAATACTTGACGTCCAAAATGATAGAAAGAAAGGTTTATTTAGCTTATGGTTTTGGATATTTCAGTCCATATTTGGATGGCTTGAAGGCAGGGTGGCATGGCTGATGGGCAACATAGTGACTGCTGTGGGTACCAGAAGCTGCAAGAACAAAAGGACAAAAGGGAAAAGCCTGCCTTGTTCCTCCCTTACATTGTGTGCCAGCTCCCTGCCCCTAGGTGGGCACAGCACTCACACTGACAATCCCAGCTCTGCACAATGAACCAATCACAGACGCCAGATTCAGCCACCTCCATGACTGCATGAGGCTTTGAGGGGACAGTTAAACCATAACAGAAACATAGGGAAAAATGGAAGACACACACCTGAATATTCTGAAATGATAGAAACTGAAGTAAAGAAATAAATCTATGAGGCTATGAAGGAAATCAGATCAGAAATAATCACTCAGGAAAAAAAAATGACAGCATAATGAAGGAATTGCTCAGCATATCTAGACTAGGCATATGGAAAGAAATAGAGGAGCATAGGAAAATGATAGAATGAACATCCTTGAATGAACAATATACTAAAGAAAGAGAATGCTTGAAACAGATTCACAGAGATATCCAGGAAATTAAAAATTCCATTGAAAGCTGGCAAAATCACTTGAATGAAACAGAAGATAGACTTTCAGACCTTGAAGACAGGATTGAAACTTGCAACTGCAAAAGGAAAGATCTCTTAACAAGGGATCAGGAAGTAACAAACAGCTATAAGACAATGGAAAGAAAAACAACATAAGACTGATATCAAAGAAAAAGCAGGAGTCAACACAAATGATATGAAAAGACTATTTTCAGAAGTAATAGCAGAAAATTTCATAGGCATGGAAACAGAATCTGACATTCAGATAAGTATGCAACAAAACTCCAAATAGCTATAACTGAAACAAATCTATACCCAGACTTATAGTAACCAAGATCCTAGAAATTCAGCACAAAAATAGAATACTAAAAGTTGTTAGAGAAAAGAAACAGATCACCTATAATGGAAAGCCCATTAGAATCACCGTCAACTTCTCAACACAAACTCTCAAGTCAAGAAAAGCTTGGAATGAAATATTTCAAGTCCTGAAAGAAAATAACTTGAAACCTAGATTGACTTAGTAGACAACCCAAATGGACTTAGTAGGCATTTACAATGTGTTCCACCCAACAACATCAAAATACATATTTTTCTTAGCTAGCCATGGAATATTCTCTAAAATAGACCATATACTAGCCTATAGAATATCTTAAAAGAAGTTAAGGAAATAAAGTTATCACATGCATATTACCTGACCATAGGGCAATGAAATTGGAAATTAATGACAAAAGAAACCACAAAAACTCCATAAACACATGAAAATTAAATAACACCTTCTTGAACAACCAGTGGATTACAGAGAATATTAAGAAATAAAACAATGTCTACAATTCAATGAAAAATGCAGATTCTGAATTCTCAGATCAGGAAAACAGAACTATCACAAATAAATAACCCAATGCTATACCACAAGCTTTTGGAAAAAGAGCAAGTCAATGCCAAAGCCCAAAGAAAGACATTATAAAGGTCAGAGCAGAAATTAACAAAATGGAGACCAAGAAATCAATACAAAGAACAAATGAATCAACAAGTCGTTTCTGTGGAAGAATAAATAAAATTGATAAATACCTAGCTAACCTTATCAAAAAAAGGGAAGAAAAACTCAAATTCACACAATATGGAATGAAAAGAATGAAATCACTACAGATCCTCTGGAAATTAAAGTCATCAATACCTATTTCAAAAATCTTTAGTCACATAAGATGGAAAATAGAACAAATGGACAGAAATGTACAAATTACCAAAGCTGAGTCAAGAAGACATAAAAATTTTGAGTAATCCAATATCAGTTATGGAAATTCAAAAGATAATTAAAACCTTACCAAGAATGAAAAGCCCAGGTCCTGATGGGTTCACAGCTGAATTCTACAAGAAATTTAGAGAACATTTAATGCCAATACTCCTCTAAATCTTTAATGAAATTGAAAGAGAAGCAATTCTCCCTAACTAGATACTGTAGGCAAGTATTACACTGATACTAAAACCAGAGAAAGATCTAGCCAAAAAAGAGAACTAAAGGTCAATCACCCTAATGAACATAGATGCAAAAATCCCCAATAAAGGGGCCAGGGTTTTAGCTCAGTGGTGTAAGTGCCTGCTTGGCAAACGCGAGGTTGTGAGTTTGATCCCCGGCACACACACAAAAAAAATCCCAATAAAATAGTAGCAAACAGAATGCAGCAACTCATCAAGAAGATTATACACCATGACCAAGTAGGATTCATCCCAGGAATGCAGGGATGATTTAACATGTGCAAATCAATAAACATAATACACCATATCAACAGAACCAAAGACAAAAACCATATGATCATCTCGATAGATGCAGAAAAAGCTTTTGATAAAGTCCAACACTCATTCATGCCAAAAACCTTACAGAAAGTAAGAATAGATATTTACCTAAATCTGATAAAAAAATCATCTATGACAAACCAACAACCAACATCATACTAAATGGACAAAAACTGAGAGCTTTCAATCTAAAATCAGGCACAAGAAGAAAATATTAGCCATCACCACTCCTGTTCAATATATTTATGGAAACATTGTCCAGAGCAATTAGACAAGAGTGAAATAAAAGATATAAAGATAGAAAAGGAAAAAAGTTAAATTATCATTGTTTGCAGATATCATATTCTACATAGAAGACCTCAAAAACTACACCAAAAGACTTCTAGAATTAATAAGCAAGTTCACTAGCATAGCTGGATACAAAATCAACACTCAAGAATCAATAGCATTCATGTACACATACAACAAACTCTCTGAGAAAGAAATTAGGGAAACAACACCCTTCACAATGGTACCTCCCTAAAAGTAAAATACTTAGGAGTCAATCTAACAAAGGAAATAAAAGATCTATAGACTGAAAATTACACTACTGTGAAAAAAAGAGATTAAAGAGGATATCAGAAAATAGATATCCCTTGCTCATGGATAGGAAGAACCAACATTGTGAAAATGGGTACTCCCAAAACTGTAATACAGATATGATGCAATCCTGATAAAAGTACCATTAGCTTACCTCACAAATGTAGAGAAAACATTCTTAAAATTCACTTGGAGGGGCTGGGGCTTTAGCTCAGCAGTATAAGCAACTGCCTTGCAAGCATGCGGTTGTGAGTTCGATCCCTGGTACCAATAAAAAAAAAATTCACTTCGAATGAGAAGGGACCTAGGATAGTAAAGGCAATCCTGAGCAACAAAGGCAAGGCAGGAAGCATCACAATCCTTGACTTGAAATTATACTATACAGCTACTGTGATAAAATCAGCATGGTATTTGCCAAAAGACAGACCTGAGGATTAGTGGGACAGATTAGCAGATTCAGACACAACTGCAAACACACAGCTACCTTATCTTTGACAAAGGGGCAAAATATGTTGGCTGGAAGAAAGATAACCTCTTTTATAAATCATGCTGGAAAAACTGGTTTTCCACATGCCAAAGACTAAAACTAGACCCATATCTATCACCATGCACTAAAGTAAAGTCAAAATGGATCAAAGATGTAAATATTAAAACACAAACACTAATAAATTTACTGAAAGACAAAGAAGGTACAAATCTTGAAGACATAGAGGTAGGCAGAGAGTTCATAAACAAAAAACCCCAAGTGCACAGTAAGTACTTCAAAGAATCAGCATCTGAAATATCATCTTCTTAAAAAGTTTTTGCACAACAAAAATCACCAACAGAGTAAAAAGAAAACCCAGGAAAAAATTTTTAGCCAACAGTTCCTTAGTCGAAGGACTTTTGTCTACAACATATAAAGAATTGAAAAACATAAGCTTTCCCCCTGCAAATTAAAGACCCAGTCCAAAAATGGGCATCGGACATGAGTACACACTTCTCAGATGGAGAAATACTAATACAGACAGATAGACATATGAAAAAATGTTCAATATTAGTTATTCTATAAATGCAAATTAATACAATACAGATTCCATCTGGCTTGAGAAGCAATGACTATCATTGAGAAATCAGCCAATAACTAATGCTGATAGAGCTGTTGGGGGAAAAGGAACCTTTCTCCACTGTTGGTGGGAGTGTAGACTGGTACATCACTGTGGAAGTCAGTGTGAAGATTCCTCAGAAAATTGGAGTTAGAGGTCCCATTTGACTCAGCTATTGCCTTTCTGGGTATCTTCCCAAAAGAATTAAAAACATCACACCACAGCGATATATGTGCACCCATGTTTATAGCAGCACAATATGTAATAGCTAAATCTTGGAAATAGTTGAAATGTTCACAACTGAGGAATGGATAAAAAAGCAGTGCTGTGATTATGCAAGAGAGTACTCATGAGTTATAAAGAAAGATGAACTTCGGACTTCTGTAAGTAAATGGATGCAAGTTGAGAACATATAAGTGAAACAAATCAGACCCATAGTGTAAATGTCATATTGTCTCCCTAGTATAAGAAACTGAAAGAGTGAATAAGATCTAAAATGTACAATAGATATTGTGAAAAGGGAAGAAAGTGCACAAAAGGAAAGAACAACTGGGATAGAGGAAAGGAAAAAAGAAGAAAGGAACAAGGACAAATTTTTAAAAAGATATATATATATATATATATATATATATATATATATATATATATATAAAATAGCTAAGATAAGTATAGTACTAGTTTCTATTAGTTCATCAAAAAAGGTTTGTGCTTATATTGTGTGATCAATTTTTCAAGCTTTATGTTATAATCTGAGCAACTACTTCGAAGTTAAATGATAGGCAATTGATTAACCATTGTTAATTTCCTATAATTTTCTTTTGAAATTTTGTATCATAATTTTCCTTTTTTTTCTCTTTAAAATAAGAAAATAAAAATAATAAGAGCACTTTTGATCTCATGGCAGAAATTGAAATATTCTTTTGGTTTATGTCACGGGAGGTCCTGCTGAATCTTTCATGTGCTTTCTGTACACAACGCAGCATTGTGAGGGTGTGTTCATTTTGTTCTCTTGCCTGATTTAGAAATGCTAAGTCAGAGTGTTCTTCATCACATGTAGGTTCTGCGTGTATCTGACTGCTATTGGACAACACAGTTTGTTTCTAACTTTTCATTGTTATAAACAACGCTGAGGCAAATGCTCTGGTTTCAGTTTGTAGCACTGTTGACTCTAAGAAGACTGCTTTTCCATGTCTCTTTGGTTAGATTAAGTCCAAACTGAAAAAGCCTTTCCCCACTAGGAAGAAGTGAAGATACCATAATGTTTCCTGGAACTAGGACGCATCTACTTGATGGTGTGCTCCAACGTTAAAGCATCTTTCCAACTCTTTCAGCTCACTTTCAGGGCTGTCTGTTCTCAGGCCCGGGGTTTCCACCCATGAGAGGAGGTAGAAAGGGCATCATGGTGGTATTTGGAGGAGAAAGCAGACTCCCACTAACCATGGTATCCTTGGTGTTTCTTGTGTACACACAACTTATCCCTGGCTTGGGACTTGTGTTTCTTGCTTCTCATTGAATTCTGTTGCTAATCAGTGACCCAAGTTCAAAGCTGATGCTACTGTGCTTTCCTGCTGCTGGTATTTCCTTAGGAGCAGGAAGGAAGGGGTCATTGGTTTTCTCTTTCATGTTCCTCTTTAATTGTTCTTTGAGTCTCTTGGTCATTCTGTGCCATAGATTTTGACAGTTCAGGTAGAGGCAGCGTAACTGCCAGTCATTCAGATGGGATTCGGATAAATGCATCATAAGTAGCGTTGCAGGTAATGCATTTTCAGCAACCTCCTTGTGGGTTTCCTGGTGTAATAGAGGCTCGTTGGGAGAGGGGTAATGCATTTGGATATAGTGCTTTCTTCTTACTTCATTGTAATTTTTCCACCCTCCCAACCTGAACTCAAACCCATTTTACAGCCATATCTTGGCACAGGGAGGCAATGTAATCAGTATGACATCCTCACATGATCTTCCGGACACTTGTCCCTCCAAGACAGGGATGCAGCTTTGTGCATGAAGCAGTCTAGCAGTGGTGTGGCTCCAAAGACTGCTCCCATCGCTTCAGGACCCATTAGGGATGTGGGAACCGATGGTTGCCTGAGTTTGTTTTTCAGAATCTGTCTGTACTCCGATCATCACCCGTATTTGAAGGGTGCGTATTGCCAAGATGACCTCATCATGAATCAAAAGGTGTTTCAAGATTATAGTGATTTTTGCTTCAACAACGCCATTTCAGGAATATGTTAGGGAAGTAATCATAGATCTTCAGCTAAGTATTTTCAAGGATGTTCACTGTCGTGTTATCATACTACTACATATAGGAAGAGGAAAAATAACTGAAATGTATAGCTAGAGGGGTTGCCTGAGAAAATCATGGTAACCAGGGCAACCATCAATGCTGAGGAAGGGGAGGTTTCTTACATACATGAGGAAATGTTTAAGATCTCCTCATGAGGGGGAAACCAGGGATATATGTATAGAATTAATGGATTCACACCAATATGTTTGTATTGGTTAGGGCCTGCTGGAGGCATTTCTTTGTCTACTTCTGTGTCTTTCTATTCTTATTTTGTTTCATTCATTTTTGGCAAGTTTTCAGCTGTTATGATTAGTGAGACTCCAGAAATAAAGCTTATGCAATTACATTCATAGAGATGATAATGGTGGTGCCTTAGGCAGCATTTTGTATTTTCAAAATAGAGATGGGCTGCTCCCCATTTTTCCTAACATAAGGCAGAAAATTGGCTGGCAGCTTATGCTTCCAAAGCATTTTTAACTTTCTCTTAGTGCGCACACTTTTGTTTCTTCAGCCCATGGATTGGGCATACGAGTCCTGGGTGTTAGAGAACTTATGTGCAGCATAGGTTAGAATCTTTAAAATCAGGACTTGTCTGGAAAAAAGCAACGTGTTCCTAGCTGTCTCTGGGCCCACAGTTCCCTCCAGCAACCCAAGGAAGATGATGCTGGTGACATCCCTCCACTGTGTTCAAGTGTGTGCGTTTTTCCAGCAGCATTGTGCAGCATTTCCAAAAAAAACCCGAGTGAGGGATTGGGGTGATTATTCAGTTATGGTAACTCTGAATTCATTTGTTTCCACTGATAGGGAAAAATATACACATGTGTGTTATTTTTCTGTTACTGTAGCGGAAACCTGAGGCAATGAATTTGTAATGAGGAAAACCTTATTTTGGCTTATTTTTGAGCACCAGTCCATGACTGGTTGGCCCTGTTGCTTTGGCTTGTGGTGAGTCCCTTGTATAATTATGCAAGGGGATTTTTTAGGCTTATGGGATCATAGGTTGGAGAGTTCATGAGCGCTGTCTGCAGGATCACAGATGGGAGAATTCTCTGTGCCAAATGCACTGGAGAGTTGGGTGGTCCAATAGCTGCTCAGCCCAAGAAGATGGAAGCCATAGAACAAGAGGGATCCAGAGTGTCGCTCCAGGCCAAGGTGACCTAGAAGCTCACTGTCCAGTTGTAAATACGAGTTTGTGTTGGAAAGCTGAAGAAACTGGAGACTCATGTCTAGAGGCCATGGTGAAGACTGGAGCTCTTCCAAAATGGTGGCACTTCCTTCTTCTTTCCCCTTATAGCCTATCCTGGATACAAGTCTATTGGTTGGTGCCACCCACACATCTGAGTTGGGTCTTCCCTGCTCAGTTTGCTGACCTACATGTTGATCATTGCTGACAATACCCAGAACTGTGCTCCACTAATCTGCTAGGTGTTTCTTAACCCATTCAAGCTGATGAACCAAGATTAAATTAAGGTCACAGCCTCTTTTGAGGGTACATTCTAGTGCCCTAAAACCCCCTACTAGGTCCCACCTCATAAGGGTTCTACCATCTATTTGCCACTGGTATCATGTGGGGACCAAACATTTCACACATGGATCCTTGGGAGGCATTCTTGTCCCCAACCATAGCAGTATGCAACAAGCTATGAATTCTGTAATTTTGGTGATTCTGCCCTTGAGCTAAATGTCTTTCCCTTGCCTTCTAAGATGGCACTGCACAACATTAAGATGGATGGTAACATTTGTGACAAAGATGTAAGATTCTAGTTTCTCTTAATTTAGAATGTATTAAATAGCAAACATTGCCACTTTGATCGAGCAAGAACACAGAAGGAAATGTCCTGACATCTTAGTCTATTTAATGGCACCTTCTTTCTTGATTTTGGAACAAGGACCTTGTGTTTTTGTGTTGCACTGGGACTGTGAACTCCATGTTTAGCTCTGGCCAGCTTAACTGGTGTACAGCAAACCCCGAATCCTGCTCATTCCCTGCCAAGTCCCATAAAAACTGAGCCAACAAGTCATCCCCATGAACTTGGCTCTGGCCCCAAAGAGCTCCTCTGTGGTTCCTCTACTTTTATTTTCAAAGAATTAAAAGAAAATAACCCCCAAGCTTGAGGTTTTGGTGCAGTCACTTTTCCTTATTAAGAAGTGCCCATTCAGCTTAAGAGGAATAATGAGGGATTTGTGCATAAGCCAGAGAGCACCATGAGGCACACACTTCAAAAAATTACCTTTTTACACAACCTCACTACAGAAAGAAAAGAAAAAGCCAACAATAACATGGAAAGCAAACATAGATAGACCATAAATGTGTGAACTCTTTGGAAACTTCCATGACAGAAGGTTTAGAACATTCTATAACTAATAATTGTTTGAATACAGACCAAAAAGTTCACATCTGTATCTGATTATGATTTCCTAGGGACTTCCCCTTGGTTCCCTAAAGGCATGCCATGTCCTACACTTTACATAGTTAGGCTAGATGCAAGATGTAAATGTTTGATGTTATTAAAAACAAGCAAAACAAAACAAAAAACAAAACAAAACAAAACAAAACTTTCCCTTTTAACACTAGAGGTCACTCTGCAATCACAAATGTGAAACATTCTGGGGCTCCGGAAGGTCAGCACAACTAATCTGCATCAACTGTTGAACCATGAGCCAAATTTGTACCTAATTACGGGATGCTTTGATGCAGCCTGGACCTATTAAAAGTTTTCCTCTTTCCTGCAGAACTCTGGGGGTTGCTACCTCAGATTTCAAACCAGCTGTAAGAGTTTTCAGTCAAGCAGTGGTGTTTTGTGCACTGTGATCATGGACTCCCACATTTTCTGTGTTCCCGATTTTTAATGTTCATTATCCAGTGGGAAGAGAACATCTGCCACTTGTCTATCAAATGGCCATACCTTGGGCTATGTTCCTTTATGAGACTAGGAGAAAGAGAGAGAGAGAGAGAGAGAGAGAGAGAGAGAGAGAGAGAGAGAGAGAGAGAGAGAGAGGAGAGAGATCTAACAACCCAGGATAGGGACACGCAAGACTACAAGCAGAGTGTAAGTGGGGAAACAATTGATAAACATTTTCAGAGTCTCTCTCTTTCATTTCTTTTTTGAGATATATAAAACTAGCTCTGCCTCCAGAATATAAAACAGCAGTTTTATATCTTTTGGGGATCTGAACCCCTAAATAGCAAAACAGCAAAGCAGTTGATAATAAAAAAGCATATGTATCTTTCCTAAAAGATTTCAGATGCTTGGTTAGTTACCCTTTCAGAGCAACTAACATCATTTCTGAGGCTTTGAGTATTTGCTCATGCAGAAATTTCATATGTAATTGCAGGCAATATTATAATGGCTTATATATAATATAATGATTTCTATTCACTGGGGCTTTGTGTGGGTTGGGCAGGACACAAGAAGGCCCCTTTTGGGTCTCCTCCATCACTGAGAATTCCCCAGCTTGGTAGACATAAAAGACAGAAATATCAAACCTAATGAGAAATAGTGGGAATCGTTACTGTCTGCCATAGATAGCTTCATGAGGCATAGAGGTTTTTGCAGTGGAGGGATGTGAGACCCAGGAAAGGCCAGACTTTTTCTCTGGAGGGCAGACTCAGCTCCCACGCCCAGAAGCCTTGACTTTGGCAGTCTCAGGTGGGAGGAGGGTGATTTACCTGCCTGCTGGCTCAGTTTGCAGCGCTCTCCGTTTGAGTCCTCACATCCAGGGGCAGCCACATTTGGGAAGACCTTCGCCATGGGCAAGACAGATGCTTCCCTTTATGGGCAGCAACACAATCCTAATAATTGCCTCGGTCTTCTTTGTGCTGCACCCCAGGCTGGATTGGATTTTTGGTCTGTATTTTGCTTAGATTTAGGGCACTCAAGGAGGTTGAGATCATTATTCTCTGTAAGGAGATAACAAAAATACGTTATGGTCACTTACTTCGGCACCTCACCCGCCTGCCAACCATTGATTTCCCATCGCGGTTTGCAAGGTGCTGAATGGAGCGGATCAATTTAACAGCCCTGATGAGGCCGGAAGATTCCCATAATCTATATTATCAGCCGGCTTCCTTCTGAGTGTCCTCACCTGACCTGGCCACAGCCGCTTCCGGGCTGGAGCGCTGGAAGGAGGCTTTGGGAGGGCATCCTAGTGGGAACGCGTGGGCTTTAGTCCTGCCACTCTGGGGGAGCCTGGCGTCATGCCCACATCCCTGGCCCCGTTCTTTTGCTAACAGACATGCTTGCCTTCTCTCGCATGGACTTAAATTAAAAGCCCCAATTAGCCTCCTGTTTTCTAGCAGCCTGCACAAAACACCATGGAGGGAGGAACTGTTTAGAAAGCAGGTTTTTACTTAATAAACAGTGATCAATCGGATTGATTAGCCATGAACACATTCCCGCGGAGTCTGTGGGTGGCGCTTGTTGTGGATAATTGCGGTTCAAAAGTACAAGACTATTAAGTAGCTGCCTGTGGACTATTTCCCAGCGCTTTCAGTTAATAGAACTTAGGGGGCGGAGGAGGGGGCGGGCGGTTGGCGCAGTTGGTGACGGCTCTTTGGGGGTTGGGCCGGCGCCCCAGCAGGTCTTCGCAACATTTCTCCCAATTGTGGCCATTTACTAGGCACGGGTAGACATTTCGGCAAACCTCGCATCTGTGCTTTATTTTATTTATTTATTTGCTTTTGTAACTCACGTAGTAATTAGATCCTTTCCACGCTGCTTGCTGGCTTCATGGAAACCCTAAGTGTTGGGAGCTTGCCTGCGCATCAGCATTAGTGCGGGGCTCGGAGTAAGTTTATTACCGCCGAGGTCCTCCCTGCTCGCTAAAATAGCAGCTAGGCGCTGAGAGGAGAGCTGCCTGGCGGCGGGAGCTAATGAGCTGCCTCTGCAGGGAGCTGGGCCGGCTGGAAACGCAGGCGCCTTGCAGGGAAGCCTCGGGCGTCCGCAGAGGCTGCCGCGCGCTCGGCGAGCGGCTCCGGGGGGGTCCGGGGAGGAAGGGAAGGGGTGGCCTGGCCCGTGGAGCCCCTCTGTGACCCCCCCACTTTAGGCAGGTTTCTGAGCCTTTGTAGTCTTCCAAAACACCCAAAGCACAAACGAGCACCGCGGCGTGTTCGAAGTCCGCGGGATCTCGTCACAGGTCCTGGCAGATGGGCTCGTTAACCGGGTTTGGGAAGACTTGTGTGTCCCCGGGGAGTGGGGGAAACCCGCAATTGTGCAGGCTCCAACTGGTCTTGGCTGAAACAGCTCTCGCGCCCCCTGGTGGTCGCCATGCGCACTCTCTGGGGACACTGAGCCCCTCCTTCTGGGAGTCAAAGGCAAAGGCCAGCTCAACACCCTCCTCCCGCAGAGGAGATTCTGCCAAGCAAACGCCGTGCAGAAGCTCTCGCGTCTGGCTTTGCAATGGATTCCGTGCTTACTATTTTCTAGCGTAACATTTGCACACAGGTCGTTACAACCTGGACATTTTCCAACGCTCTGAGAAGCCCTTGTAGGTTACCTGGCCTGGAGCCATGCCCAGTGCTCGCTCCTCTCTCTTTTCCTCTTTGGCTAAAGAGACAGGAGAAACTGAAGAGTTTCCAGATTTCCAACCTTCTCTTAATGTAGGCAATGGGCGCATGACACAGAATTGGTCGGTAACATAAGAGAAAATCCACTGTTGGGGACCCCCCCCCAGTTAAATTAGATGTGGAAGACCACCACCAACTTCTTTTGCTTGCTTTGATAGCAGATGCGATGCCTGGAATTCACGAGGTCATCCTGGGGCCATGAGGGTGAGGTGAAAAGTCAAAGGGAGACCCTGGCTCCAACAGAGCAGAGGAACCCCCTGGACTTCTTGTTAGGGGAGACAAATAAGCCCTTATTTGTTTAAGTTCCTGGCAATTTATGTTATTTGCAGCCAGTTATTTTAATAACAAAAGCGCTTTCAAATGAAACATCCTAGCGAAACACTGGATATGAGAGAAATGAGATAAACACACATTTGTCCCTTATGTCTACAGTGGGCCAAGCCCTGAGCTCTCAAGTGCCTACCGGTGGCCTTATGCTCATTTTCAGTTGAGAAAACTGAGCATGAATACTTTCCCTTTGTTCAGATGAGCAGTTTGGCATCAAGGACCAATGAGGAAATGCAGGAGCCAAATTCCCAGTGAGTGTTATCTATCTCCAGAGATGGTGCCCCTTCCTGAGTTGTTTTTCTATTAACCGTTTTTGGTCCAGTGGAGATGCTATTGTCCAGCATTGCTGGTGAGCATTTACCAGGCTGCTGCAGACAGGGGAAGGTATGTTAGTGACCCAAAACCCCCCGAGAAAGTCATTTTAGAGGAAGAAAGGTTTTTTGCTCACATTTTCCAAGGTCTCTGGTTGGCTGCTCCAAGCCAGGGACTTCATGGTGGAGTAAAGCCTTTGGGAAGCAGAGAGCAAAGATAAACCAGAGTGGAAGTGCTTAGGGATCAGATACAGTCCTCACAGTCATGTGCTGGGGACCCGTTCAGACACACCTAGAAGTGTGCTTTACTAATTTAGATGTCTCTCCAGCTACTTGAGTGCACAGTTAAGCTTAAACGTCACAAGAAGATTATAAGGAAGATCACAGTGCTGCCCAACAGCTCCGAGAAGAATGTGGATGGCGCTTCTGTCACACAGAGCCTTGAAGTGCTCCCTGTGCCCTGATCCCGGGAAGACTCTGCTGGCCAGAGCGTGGGGACGTTGTCCTACACAGAGAGATGGATGGAGAGACACAGCTCATGGAACCATGCAGAACCTAGGAGCAGAGCACCTAGGAAGGGAGAGGAACAAAGATTCCAGCAAGGCCTTCTTGCGAGCAGTGTTTTAGCACTCTGAAGGATAAATCCACTATCATGGGCTCTGGAATGAAAAGCAGCAGCCTCTTCCGGGTCTCCACCATGAGCTGGGGACCGTGTATTTAATGCAGAGGAGTAGAGAACAGACCCTGAAAGCTCACTGGAGATTGTACATTACAACACAGGCATTATATACACTCACACACTCACAGAGTGTGGACCTTTTCTATAGACTGTGGGCTCAGCTGTTCTTCAAAATCTTGTTTTCTTCAGACTGCACTGCAATAAGGCCTTTCTCTGGGCCACCATTCATATGGCCAGGCATACAGGGACCTTCACAGAGGATTAAAGGATCCAAAAGAGCCCCAGGTGGACCCCACAGCGGCACACTTGGTCCTCTGTGCTATCCAAGGTGTTGCTGTGTCTCCTCTCTGAGTAAAACTGCAGGCTTCTGCTTCTTACCTTCCCCGACTGGTTTGATCATTAAGAGAATTGGTTTACAAGGCTCCGGCTGAGCTGCTGGCTGTGGGAGAGAGGGTACACAGACGCTAGATAGAGCAGTAACATATGATGTTAGAGCCATTGCTTAATGAGGCCAGTAAAAACAGCAAAGCGGGACGAGCAGCAGATAAATGATCATGCCTTGTGCAGAATCGAGAGTTGACTGTATTTTATTTGATTCAGTCCTGGAAATAGCAGATGTTGTGTCAATTATGGTACAGTCATTTCAATGAATCTCTTCACTGAATTCATTTTGATGACTGAAATGGATTAAAACATTATTTCACTTTCACTTGATGATAAAAGTCATATAGTATCCTATAGAAAATATCTAGAAAAATAAAATGCAATGTTAAAATGACCAGAAATCTCACCACTAGCGTCTAACAATGATTTGAAATGTAGATCCTGTTTGCAAGCACTGACTAGTTCCCAGGTGTTATCTCCAACTAGTGCCCTAGTAGCTCCCTAACCAACCCTCTGTGAAGCAAGGAGGACTAGTAATCACTCGCTTAACAGGAAACTGAGACACAGGAGAAGGAAAACACCTACTAGTACCACCCACACAACGGTGGTGGGATCAGAGTTTGACTTTTGCAGTTTGGCTCAGGAACTTGTATTTTTTTTTCTCCCTGTGCATAAACTCTGGGTCTTGGGCATCCCGGATAGGCGCTCTACCTCTAAACTATACCTCCAGCCTCGGGGCCTGCATTTTTAGGCACAAAGTGCTACTGCTCCTGAGGGAAATCATTGATAATAGACTGTTTTCTTCATCTGAAAGTGCAAGGAGGTATCAAATTTGGGATCACATCTTATGTACTAGTTTGCCATATTTTTGGTCATCTAACCTTATAAAGCACAACTATAACTGTTAGATGACTACACAGTCTTCCTTAGCAGTTTAACCCCATTTATGGGTCAGTCCCCAGTGCGGCAGTGTCAAGAGCTGGAACCTTTAAGAGGTTGTGAGGACACACTTCTTTAGTTTTTTAATTTTGAGACAGGATCTTGCTAATGTGCCCATGCTCGAATTTGTGATCCTCTTGCTTCAGTCTCTCGGAGTGCTAGCTTTACAGGCTTTTACCTCAGTATGCAGTATTCTGTTATAATTGGGCAAAACATACCAAGACATGGAGTTGCAGTGGAATTTTAAAAAAAAGTAGTGTTCTAACCCCAGGCACTTATACTGCTTCCAAATGTTGTTCAAATGGTTCATTTGATAAATAATGCTAAGATAAAAGACAGGCTTATTAACAAATCTCTGTGTGAGTGTCTGATCTCCACCTAAGTAAATTCCCACAAGTAGTATTACTGTGTGACAATATAGGAGTAGTTTTAATGGGCATGACACTCCCTCTGACTTTCACCCAGCAGTAGTTTGGTGATGCGTTTTGACCACGGTAATGTTTCTAGCGTCTATCCTCAGCAAATAACAGGAACACATTCGGTGGGTTGGGAAACAGGTCCCACAGTGGCTCTATTGACCCTTGCAAAGCTGTGACATGGACTGTCCTTGTTGGTGCTCTCAAGGTACCACACTGTGCCCCTCGCTTCTCTGACTTTGGACTGCACTTTGAGCAGGAGGAGGGTCACTTCCTGCCCACATGCCCATTGGATGTCCTCACTGGGCTGGGTGTTGTGTGGGGGAGGCCCATCCCCCCTTCCTCTCAGCAGAGGACAGAACAGGAAGCTCTGGTGGTCCCTGAAGGGTTGCTGAAGCAAACCCACCCACTCCTTTTCATCTGATGTTTCCTTCCAACTCGGTCTTCAAAGCGTTCCAGGTACCTTCTCCTGAGACGGAAACCAACACTTATGCCAGATGTGACAGCAGGTCTAATCCTTGGGAACACTTTAAAGGGTAAGTCCTGCTTTATTATCCCATTTTGCAGATGGGACAGAGGAGGCACTGAGAAATTTAATTGCTTGCTGTGGGGCACACTTCTAGCAAGTAGCAGACTCTGAATTTGAACTCACATCTAATTCCAAGCTCTTGTTCTTTCCACACTGTCTTTTAGGAGTGAGTTTCACGAAGTCGGGTGTGGGTTCAGTGTGGGGCTCAGTACTTATCCTTCCTCTTGCAGCCTGTGCAGCCCCAGTGTGGACTTACTGGCTGACTGGGTCTGGTGTTGCGGGTCTTATTGTACTTGTTACAATTTAAAAAATGACTTTTGGTGATGGCACTGTTTTTAGCCAAATGGTCTCTGTTACCTTTTCAGTGTCGAATGAGGAATCCAGGGCTGCTCCCTTGGATCTTGACATTTGTCTGGCTGCTTGTGAGCCTTTCCCATGGATAGGGCTTTGTTCTTAACTCTGGGAATCCAGAACCAGTCAGGAGAGAGCTTCTGACTCCATGATCTTTCCTCTCAGTGGGAAGGACTTAAAACCGATCCACTGCTATGTGAGGCACGTGATGGTGACACTGGGAGTAAAATGCTCTGGGCCTGAGATGGAGCGACATTGACTGACCTTACCAGATTCAAAGTAACTGTGAAACAACTCTTGGGGAATCCTTTTTGAAGACTATTCTCAGCTGGTGGGGGGTATTTTTTTTCTCCCAAGAAGCTTTTGGCAATGTCTGGTGACAAAACCAGGGAAGGGGATGCTGGTCATTTTTAGTGGGTAGAGGCCAGTGAACATCATGGGTGCCAGTGAACATCGGATGATACATGGGATGGCCCTCCCACAGGAGAAAGAATATTGAGGCCCAATGTGTGCATGGTGCTGGAATTGGAACACCTGGCACAGGACTGCTCTTTTCTAGAAGGAAAAAGAGGTTAACACAGGAAGGGAAATGATGAGAACCAAATTTATTGTTCTTCCTGGTTCCTATTTCTGTGTTAGATACTTTGCAGATGAGCGAATGTCTTAGTCTGTTTTCAAGTATACCTTGGAAGTGGGTCTTATCAGCTCTATTTTATAGCTGAAAAACAGGCTCAGAGAGGTTAAGTAACATGGGCAAAGCCATGCAGCTATGAACCAAGATCTGTCTTGTTTCAAAGCCCACTCTTCCTCCATGAGATGAACTGAGTGCTGCAGGTGGGTGAAGGAAGATGATGTAATTAACCTGGTCTTTTAGGGCCTCATTAATCTCTAATCTGAAAAGTTAACAGGCTGAGGTTGACATTTCCTTTGGCATCCTCTACAAAGGAAAGATTTGCACTGTGTAAATAAGCATGTAGGGGGAAAGTGAGTTCTTTAGGAGGATCAATATTTTTAAGGCACTGATTGTTGGTTAAAACAATGCAGGATCTGAAATGGGAACCAATTTGCTGTTGCTTGGTAATGTGATCTGGAAAGTTAATAATGTCTTTAGCATTCTACAGTCAGAAAAATGTAGCTTCCTGGTCTCAGTCATCTATTAAGACCTTGGACAAATGTTTACTGAGGGCTTGGTGTTGGTTACTGAGTGCTGCCCCAGTTCCTAAGAACACCCTAATGGGACACACTGACCAAAGTTCACAGTCTGTTTTAGGCTGGAGCTAAACTGTATGAAGTTCCACAATTTAGACTCAAATCAAGCGACAGATTGTAGAGAAGACAGTGAGAATCTTGCTTATGGAATAAGAACAGGAAGTGTCCCTAAAGAATAATGGTTGATCTGGGCTAAGAAGAATGAAGTCCCTTGAGTGGATCTGGGGAATAAAGGAGTGTCACGGAGAGGAAACAAGGAGGGTAAGGCCTTGTGGCTAGTGAGAGCATATTATTTTCAGAGAAAGGTGTATATTTATTCATGAACAACCAGCTGAGTTCCACTCTGTGCTCGGCATTGGAAACAGTGATGAATAGCAATACAACAAAAGTGATATGCAGAGCATTATGGGTGCTACAAAAACAGAATAACGTCAAGCAACAGATAAATGAGGATTATAAATGGAGTGACATTTGATCAAGACCTGTGTGGAATCAGCCAGTTATGGGACCTGAGTGTTTCAGATCTTCCCTTCCTCTGCCCCAGGCTCCAGGCCTAGCATCTGAGCCAATGGAGCCCAGCTTCCTTGCCGAGGACCTGGCCCATGGCATCCAGGACCCACACATGATTAAAGGGAAGGGCTAAGCTCTTTAGCGGCTGGGGAGGACTTCTCTGCATTGACTGTCTACTTGACAGGTGAGGAAGGAAGGAAGGGGGCATGGTGGGCAATGAAGACTGAAGCTGGAGAGTTGGATTTTATTGGGAGGCAGGGCCCCCAGGGTGTTGTCTCTGACATCTGGGGTGACCTTGTCACTAGGGAAAGGACCAAGTGAAACACACTGATGAGAGCTGATCAAAGTGAGGGTGTCAGCATCCGGAGCCCCTGAGAACTACACAGGTGCCTGGAAGGGGGTGGGTATCGGGCATGGGAGATGCAGCCTGGTGAGAAGTGTTACCCCAGACCTTGGGTTTTCCTTCAGGCGATCTAGAGACAGACACCCAGTGCTGCTGGGTGGCGAATGGTGTGGATTGGTACTCTGGAAACCACTAGGGGGATGATTGGGTCAGTGAGGGACAGATAGGCTGTGACTGGTCAGCATGCCATGTTAGAGGGTGATGGGGTCAGATCCAGGTGGCATCTGACATGGGATGAGAAAGGGGACAGTGGTATGCCCTGGCATCAGGCAGAGGAAGCAGAGTCCCACCTGGGCAGGGGATACTATTTCCGATTTTGAGGGTGCTGAGGCCAGAAATGTAGGGAGCTGCTGGAAATTTGGGGCTGAGGTTCACATAGCCAGAGAGAGAGAGCTCATGACAGGGGTGATCCTGTGGAGGTGGAAGGCACAAGAGCAAGCGGAGGACAGAATCCTGGTAGGTCCCAGTGTCGCATGGACCGTCTAGAGGAATGAAGTTCCAGGAAGGTGCCTGAGACGCTGGCTTGGGAGTCAAAGGAGAATCAGGGAAAGGCACTGTGACAGCTTCCCATGGGAAAAGTTTATTTTTTTATAGTGAATTAAATCTCAGAGAGTTTCCAACTGGTCCCCCAGCTGGTCACTGGCATAGTAGGCACATGGCAAGGTTTAACAACCTGAGTTCAGAGACAGATCTGTTAACTAAGCCCTGGTTTTACCGCTTCTTAAAAATTACATTCACAAGAGTTACATGTTTTTAGAATTTTAGATTCATATACATATATATTTTTCATGAGTATAAATGCAGTGGAGAAAATTTGGAAAATATCAACCATGTTCTCACCTATTAATCTGACACTGCAAGTATTTTGGTGTGACTTTGGTGATCATTTTTCTGATTTCTATTCTAATCTTTAAGAACCTCATACTGAAACCAGTTGTTCAGGTTTTGCATAGTCTCAATAACAATCTTTTTTAATGGTCACATGAAAGTCCATCAAGTGAATGTACCACTTATTAACCTGAACATTCTCCGGTTTTAAATACCTAGGTTGTTTTCTGTTTTGTCACTGCCGTTTGGGATAATATTATTATACTGTATTGAACATTTTTCTGAATTGAAGATTATCTCCTCATGAAAGTTTCACAGTCAATCCTTTTATTTGTCTTAATATGTATTGCCAAATTACTTCATGAGAGAGCTGTATAATTACTCAGTAAATGTGCGACTAGAGATGTTTACTTTTTAATTTTGCATTTCCTCATTGGAGTCACTGAGGTGGCAGTCAGCGAGATGGAAGTCAGAGGCCTTTAGCTACCACTCACAAGAAGAACGCCACCTTAGATCTGTCAGATGGCTTCATGTGCTAGCATTAATGTGGGTGGGAATTTAGAAGAGTCCAATTGATCTTCTTTCTAGTGGAAACTTCACTATTTATTGATACAATTCGCAAAGATACAAGAGAGCTGAGACGCTGGGCAGGTGTGGGAGGCAGAGACGGTGGACAGGAGGAAGATATCCTGTCAGGGACTGAAAAGGGAGTGAAACAGCCAAGGGAATGGGGACCCCCAAATATTGTCTTGGATTGTTCCTAATCTCCTCAGAGATTTGCCACTGGAGACCATCTCCTTGGAATTCTCGGGGGACTAATTTACTGGACTAGTTGAGGATCTTGCTGGATCGCCCAAACAGCAGTAGACTCCTAAAGAGGCTTTCTTGGCCTGCCCATGCCTGTGGGGAGTGTGACCCCTCTCCGCAGCCCAGTCTGTGGCTCCTGGGGCTGCAGAGCCAGGCTGCTGCTAACAAGGCCTGGGCTGGTATGTTGGATCCAAGGCACATGCACATATTGTCAGCTAGTCTGAGGCTACAGAAGGGCCTCTGCACAGCACTTCCTGTTTCTTTGCTTCCCAGAGGCTTTGGAAAAACATTGGTGATAGAAAAGAATTAAGAGGATGGGAAGGGGCTGCGGGCTGGCTTCTGTTAGGATGTAAAGGTGAGATCTACATACTGCATTGCCGTGAAGAAAAGGGAAAGCGACTTCTCCACTCTTTGTCCTTGCCACACGCCTTGGTAAACCGAAGCAGGGGGTAATGGCTGGGAAGTGCTCTTAAGCTCAATGTGTTTTCAGTGTGTTTCTAAACTCTGAGAGGTTCAGATAAGGACTCTGGCTCCCCAGGCGAGGAGAGAAGTAAGCACTGCACGATGGATGGCAGCTTTCCAGGGAAGTCTTAGGACAACAAAGCGCTCATTAATGGAAGAAATATACTGTGGCAGACACCTTTATTTTTGTTTAGTCTTTTGACAAGATGGGAATGAAAAGAGTTATGTGATTGGGGGAGAAAGTCCTACCTTCATTTGACTTGCTGAATTCCGTGGGTATAATTACCTCTAAGTGTAATTACAGGGAAGACAAATGGCACTTTTAGCTGTGGTCTTAAAGAGCCAGTTAATTTCTGACTTTGACCAGCACTATGTTAATTAGCCTCTGTGCACTCTCGGGCTCTCTGTGTCTGTCTGGGAGTGTGTGTTCCTCACCCAGGACTGAGCCAGGCTGTTTCTTCTGCACCTTTGAGTAATGGGAGGACACCACATGCCAGCGGCATCGAGGCTGCTGTATTAATAAGGCTACTTTCCTGTCCATTTATCATCAATTAAAGGTGCGCTACTTTGTAAAGTAACCCCACCTTCGGCCTGGCCGCCCAGAACGGCTCCTCATTTATTTTCTGCATGGTTTCTGTTGGAGTTAAACCCACCTTTGCAGCTCAGAGGTGACAGGCGGCATGAAAAAGTACACTAATTGAGACATCTCGAGGGAGAAATAGAAGAAAACAGAAACGGTAATTAGAATGAGAAGATTTTAAGCTGGGTAAGGAAAATCGAATGGAGGTACATATCAGGGGCTGTTACAAATGGGAGGAAAGTACTCGTGGGAGACAGAAATGGATGTTAGAGCAGAGCGTCCTCTTTTAATCCTTCTGGGAAAGGGAGGAGAGTAAAAAATATGTGGGGTCAGGAGCGTGGACTTGTAAGAAGGGCGGTCTTGCATGCAAGCTGCAGAGCGGGGCTAGTAGCGGAACCTGCCAAAGGTTGCTGGGCTGATGCTGTGGGGCAGAGAAAGATGCTGGGTCCCCATGAGGGAGCGTGGTTCTAAAATTGAAATGTGATTGCAGGTGCTTCTAGCCTTGCATCTAGAGACCGTGAGAAGCTGCAGACAGATTTCCTGGGCCTCCCACCCGCAATGCTCGTCTGCTGCTGTCTCAGTACACCCTCCGTGCTGTGTCTTCGCCCGACTCTAAGCACTTCACCGTGAGACCAGGTCCCCCTAGGCCAAATGATAATGGACCAGTTCTCCGGCAGCATCAGGCTTTCTTCAGGGGTCCATGTTTTATTTATTGTATTTACTTTTTTGGTTAGAGATTTGGATTCATATTTTTTCTGAACAATCCATTCCCAGGAACAGGATATGAATGGATCATTTCCAGAAATATTTCAAGTGGGACTGGTTATGAATGAAAGTGTTTCACACTCTGGAGAAAAGCTTTGTGTTTACCTACATTTAGCTGTCAATTACACGATCATGAGAGTCTATAGGGTCTGGATTCTGCTGTATGGTATCCGTATTCTCTCTCTTAGCTCTGCTCACTTTGCTATGTGCATCTCCTCTAGCTCATTCTGGCTTGCTGAGTGTTTTAGGGTAGACAGTGCCCAGGGCACCTCCCTACACAGGGTCTTCCTGGCAATCTAGAGGTCTTCATGTGTGCATGTCAGGCTCCTGTGCAGAATTCCCCTGACCTCTCTTTGCCAGCCTGCCCAGGTTCCCAGGGCATCCTCAGGAAGAGGGCAAGGCAGAGAGATGTCACGTGGTCATGTAGTCCTTCCCAAGCTGGGCTGGGGCTACATGTAGCTGCTGCTGCTCAGGACTGTCCATGCTGGGTGTGGTAGTCTCTAGCCTGGAGTGGCTTTGATTCTGCCTTAGTTCAGGCTGCTGTAACTAAATGCCATAGACTGAGTGGATTCTAAGCAAAAGATAGCTCACAATCCTGGAAGCTGGGAAGCTAAGATCAGGGTGTTAGCTTGCTCAGGATCTGGGAAAGGCTCTCTGCTATAGGCTGCAGATTTCTAGCTTCTTCTTTTAATATGATTTCATTTATATGGAATGTTCAGAAATGCAAATATACAGAGATAGTCAGGGAATAGGCTAATGGGTCAGGGTATGGATATGATGAAAAATATTCTAAATTTGATTGTGGGCATGGAAGGATGGTTCTGTGACTGTAGTAAGAGTCTCTAAATTGTATGCTTCAAGTGGCTGAATGGTGTGGTGTGTGCACTAGATGTGATGAAGCAGGGTAGTGTCTTACCACAGCTTCTTGTGGTAGAAAAGGCAAAAGAGCTCTGGGTGTCTTACTTTTCTTTTCACTTTTCTCTTTTTCTTATATTTGAAAATAATGACTTTGTTACATCTGAATTGAATGATTCATTATTTTAAAATTTTTGAGTAGTACAGAAAGACATTACAAAGTCAACAGTATCTATAGTATTCTACCACATCGAAGTAACTTCCAGTAACATTAGCTAAACTTATTTCACTCAGATGTGAGCAGCGATGGATGAACACATGGCGACACAGCTTAGTACACAGAAATAGTTTTATAAACCCAGGTATATCCAATGCATGCTGTTTTTAAATGAAAATGTCAAAATTACATTTACTTAAATTTAACAAGAGCAAAACAGAGGAAATGAAGAGCTAGCAATTATTCTTTCTTAATTAAAAAAGCAGGCACTAAAAAGCCTTCTGAAATTAAGGGGGAAATATTTATAAATTTGGTGTTTTTTTGAGTAACTCAAATGTGTTTTTGAATTTTATAAATGTGCCCCTTCTACTACATAAAAACAAATGTAACTAGTATGTATTGCAAACATACGTTCATAGCAAATGAAAATATTATAGGTTTCTTAGCTGGTTCCATATGATCACAAACAATTGCAACTTACACGGTGTATCACACCAGTGAAATGAATAAACTGTGCTCTGAGTAAACAAAGGTCAATAAAGTTATTGTATGGTACCTGTTGCTCATGCAGTGTGTATCAATGACAAAAGTCATTCCAGGTTATATAAAAAAAATAAAGGTTTCAAGTTTTCCAATCTTTCTCTTTGTAATTTTAGTTATAAAATGTACCTGTCTTTTGGAATTCAGGACAAGTAGAGTTAGCTTACAGCTTCTGCAATTAAGATTATGTAGTGTGGGGGCTTTTGTCAGGGTACTAATCCCATTGGGAGAGCTCTGCTCTCCCGATCTTATTCTGCTACCTGCCCCCAAAGACCTCATTTTCTAACAGGTCACTCGGGGATGGCTAGGATTTCAGCATTTGTGCTTGAGGGACCCAAACAACTCAGCCAAGTGCAGATCCCTACGGTCTTCTGAAGAGCTATAAGAAAGGTAATAGACCATTGTCTCCTCACTGGAGCTTGGCTGAGGTGAAGCCAGCGGATGACACTGGAGCTGTCACCATTGGGAAAGTGGAGGGAGTGTTCTGTGGGACTTCAGAAGCATCCTGAGTGGCCTCAGTTGTAATGTGAAACACTTTCTAAATAGTAAATAGCATTCTGCTTTGAAGGACATTGAAGGGTCCATCCTGTTGTCATAGGATCCAAATGCTTACTTTGGTCCCCACTGGAGCCTTTTGAGGCTTTCTAATTTTTACTCCAGACAGTAAACTATCCCCCTCCACCAATGTGGTGCAAACAAAGGTTTGGTACCCAGTTGCTAATGCCGTGAGTATCAATTCCATTACCAACCGTAGGTCTCTCCTGAGTTCCAGGCACCAATGCGGCTCCAGGTGTGCAGATGTGTTCTGGTCTCCTTCTGTTTTGGTCTTCCTAGTCCAAGCTGCCCTTCAACTCACAATGTAGCCCCGCCTGCCTCACACTCACAGTGATCCTCCTTCAGCCTCCCGAGTGCTTGGATGACAGTATGCACCACTGTGCCCAGCTCCTGGCCCCATTACTGAGCCCATGAATTTGTCAACTTCTGTTTTTCTTGTTATCATCTCTGAGGTGGAATGAGCACTGCTTCACTGGTGTGCCCAGTGTGGGACATCCTTAGTCCTTCTATGGAAAGTTACATATTTCTTGTCCTTGGAATTGAGCTTCTGTGGTGTATCCAATGAACAAAGCTTTCCTCACTGGGATCCTTTCTTCTAGTGCCTGTTGTCTGGCTTTATGGTTGGCATGGACAGTTCGGGCTTTGCCAAAGCATTGAGAAGGGTATTGTATAGACTGAGCCTGGCTCCCTTCGAGGAAGAACAGGAGTAGTGGAAGTTTTTATACCTGTCTAGATGCCATGTTCCAGCCCCTTCCTGTACTTCCTTGTCAGATTTTGCCCTAAATGTTCAAGAGAGTGGTTCTGTCACCCTGTCATTTCTCCTTTAAGTGGGCTACAAATTTCTGGATTGCAACTTCCATTTGGCAGGCTTTCATGTTCAGGAGCATAGTAGTGTTTCAACTAGTTCCACTGATCAGGCCAAAAGAGTTATCAAGGCAACATATTTGAGTGAAAATGGGTAATTTTATAAAACCGTGAAGACACATCTCTGTTAAGGTTGGAAATTCAGAGCTAGCAACACTTGCACAGCATGTTATTGAATTTTCTAATTATAGTGGCTTTATAACCCTGTTTGATCATTTTAGAGAAGCGTCTCCCTCCCCCAACATACACACTGAGGCAGGCACTACCCTATCAAACAAGTTTCTCTTTGAATTTAAAATTACTCTTGGGGGCAGGGAGGTTTCTGAATCACAGATGAAAATGTGAGCATCAAAGAGATTTCCCCCCTTCTTCTAAAGAAGAAGAGCCTCTTCTTCCTAACTATAGAAGAAATGGGGCGGAGGGGGGATCCACATAGGTTTGAAAGTAAATTTTCATGAGGGCAAGAAGACAGTAAAAAAAAAAAAACCATCAAGTTCTTGAGTCTCGATGTTGCTCTGATGAAGTGAAGTGTGACTGAAAAAGAGAGAGTGTGTGTAGTCTTCAATCAGGTCCAGGATTAAGGGACTAGTTTTTCCTTAGCAGGTCACATTCAAAATCTCATCATGAACTGTCAAGCAAGGAGAGGTGATGTTTCATTTCCAGCAACTGATTATCTCTGAGCTTGCTTCAGATTTATTCTTTAGAGGAGGATTGCTTAAGAAATGACTTTCAAACATTGCAGCCTCCCCAGGTAAAGAAGTACTTTGTATTAATGGAGCATCTGATTCTAAAAGGTCAGACAGTTGCACATGGAGGACATACAGTTAATCTGTAAAGACAATAATTGTGTTCTATTTTCCCTTTGTATTGTTGAGACGTGTCATGATAGTCATTACACTTTCACAGACTGTCCTATACTTCTTTATTTTGTTTCCTTGCATGCTGGAATTTAATGAATGCCAATTAGCTCTAGTACAGTAATCTGTGGCTTATAAAGTGCTGTCACACATTGCGTCATTTGGATTTTTACAATAGTCTTGTAAGGTAGGGAAATATTAACTCCCACATTGTCAGTTAAGAATATAGTTGAATAATAGTATTAAAAACCCACTCTTGACATCATAGTTAAGAATGGGATCAAATAGGACAATCTGTTTAAGAGAGGGAAGGATCATTATAACCGTGGATGGACCTTCTGCAGAATGCCAGCTACTGTGTTCCATACTTCCTCTTACGGCATTTCATCTAATCCTTTCCATGATACCAAGTATGGGGACCACATCCCTGCTTTACAGACAAGGAAGCAACAATTCAGAGCAGAGCTAAACATCAAATGGTTGTTGCTGTCCTAGTCCAAAGGAGCAGAACCATACGGGGTCTTGCATGAAACTCCTTGATCTAGACAGCTGGGTGGGGAGAAGGGATGACCATAACCAGCCTGTGTCTGGAAGCGGTGGGGCCAGGACAGGACTCCAAGCACACAATGCTGTCTCACCTCTTTTTCTTTTACTAGTTGTAGACCAGACGGTTGGCAGATCTTTAGGTTTCCATAAATTTTGATATCCTACATGCCTCAATAAAATTCTTCTTTCTCCAGTGAGAAACACATTTCAATTGGAAGCTAAGAAATCAGATACAGCCTTTCTATTTTAAGGCCCTTTGATTCTCTAAAGTATCTTCAATATATCGCCTGCTTTTTCTCATGAAACTATGTAGCTTGTTAAGTTACATAAACTACAATGGTTTAGTTGAGTGATGTTTCACACTTAATGTTTGGTTTTCATTTTCTTGGGTTATAGATTAGATTTGATGAGACTTTTGCATTAAGTTGAGAGCAGAGGCCTCCATCAAAGGTGAAATCAAGCAAAGACAGGGCAAAATAAGGCAGGGCTGAGTTGGTTCTTTCATGTAGGAGGCTGCACAGTGAGCTGGGACTTCCCACAGAGTGGCCCCTGCAGGACTCCGGCTCCACCCTCCATCTGCTGGGTTGCTGTTTCTTCCGCCTACCTGGCCAGGCTGGAAGGGGGAGCTGGAGGAAAGAAAATATTCCAGGAGTAAGGGGCAGTGGATTTCTATTTCTTTCCAGCACCACCACCCTTTTCTCCTCTTAGTGAGTTCCCTAGATATGGCGGCCACAAGGGACCAGGTCAGGAGGGAGGAGGACTACCCTGAGAGTGGGCAGGTAGAATGTCCCTGCTTTTATATCAACATGTGTGACTCAGTCAACTAACAGTCTCCTGGTAGGAGAAAGTCAGTCTATGAAGTAGGCATCTGGACATGCTGCAACTTCTGGCATATTCTAGCAATGAACATTTTTGAGTTTTTCTGTTAAATTAATTGGCTCCTGTATATTCATTCAGTTGATTGTCTGCTCTTGTTAGCAAACATGCATTAGCATGTGTCAAATACTTAACATTTTCGAGAGCATTAAATCTACAGCATTGTTAGTATGTTGGAGGTAGGAAAAAGAATTAGGTGATAAAGCTGTTCAGTCTCTCTGTGTGTGTTTGCTCTATTTTAATTTCTGTTTATTATAATAGTATTATTATATGATAAATTGTAATAGTTAGCTTGGTAATAACTATAAAATAGTCATGAAATGCCAAGGTCATTCTATTATCAAGAGAAGGTCCTCCTAACAATGATGAGCTTCTACTCTTTTTTTTTTTAACAGAAAATTAATTATGACAGTTTCTGGAGATGCTGGAAGTGTTTCTTGTCCTTCTGTGGTTTATCACAGTTGCTCATTTGCAAATGAAAGTGTTCAGGAATATTTAATCTTTGCATTACAGTAACTGAAAGATTTAGATGACTGCTTGTCACTACTTTTCCTTAAGATGTAGAAACATTTGGGTGAACAGAGGTTAATGCTGAAAACTAACATTTTGATATGAGTGAGAAAATTGAGAGTGGCTGTTTTTCTGTTTTTTTTTTTTTTTAAGTTCACTTCCCCAAAGATCAGATCTCATTTGTTTACCTAGTTGTGCTCTTGTAAACTCTTCTTTTTCTTAGGTAACAGGGGGTGAGGGCTGCCTGGAACATCCTTGCTAAGTTGGACATGAGCTAGCAAGATGTGAGGTGTGGTGTTACCCACATGCATCAGACACAGATCCCTATTTTCAACTGGACTTGTGATATTAATGTCTGTCTTAACTACAGCACTTACATGGTTCTTCTTCCTTCAGCCAAGATCAATTCTGCTTCTTAATAAGTTCATACTCCTCTAGTCGTGAATGGGAACAGCATTATCAGCTACTGTGAACTGGGTGTTTTCCTTTGAGCATTTAGTATGTGTGAAAGGCTTTACACATACCATGTCATTTTATCTTCACAGGAATTCTTCAAAATAGCTATGATTCACAAATAAGGAAAAGAGTTCCCAGAAGCCTACTCATGACATACAATTAGTGGCTGGCCCAAATTTAGGTCTCTCTGGTTCCAAAGACCTACTCTTAGTCAATACATTTTGCTACCAATGGCAAGGGGTCTTTCTCTTTATTTTAATGAAAATAATCTTTTAAAATATTTTATTATCTATCTATCTATCTATCTATCTATCTATCTATCTATCAGTCTCAAGGATCATGTGTTTGCCTACTAGCAGATTTTTCCTGCTGAAATAGCCAGACAAGTCCCTTCATTCCTGCTGCTGAAGGAAGTTCAGCCTTCAGCTAACATTATATCTCAAGGTCCTAGTGCAGGCGTCTCTCACTAAGAATTGGCAGTTTTGTTGCTAGACCTTGGATGCCTTCTGCTCCAGGTTGTCTCTGGGTTACTGCTGCTACTTCTGGTCCCTCCAAGAGAGTGTCTCTGTAGACACTCCCAGGTCAACCTAATGGAGTGTCCTGGCTAGACAGTCCTTTTTGTTCATTTTCTACTGCATCGTACTGTGGAATCCCTCCCAGGTAACTGGTGTGCATCAAATTTCTTGACACACATTTTTGTGATACTGGGCATTTAAACCAAGGCCTTTGGACTGAACTACATACTGAGGTCTGTCTTATTTATCACTTTGAAATAGGATCTTGCTAAATTGCCCAGCCCGGGCTTGTACTTGAGAACCTCCTGTCTCAGCCTTCAGAGTGCTGTGATTACAGATGTGCACCACCCTGCCTGGCTTCTTTATGCTGTTTATTAAGAAAAGTTTGAAAGCCTCCCAAGAGGCAGAAGAGTATAATGAAGCTCCATGTATCAATCGTAGGCTTTTAGCAGCGATGACTTATGTACAGTTTTGCTTTACTGGTATTTGCCACTCCTCCTCTCTTTCCCAGTGAATGTTTTGAAACAAATATCAGTAGTTACAAGTACTGTGTGATTTTGAAAAATTTTAATTTGATAGCAAACCAGGCAAGGATACATGTATAAAGGAAAACAGATAAGCAACATCCTTGAGGAACCTAACTGTAGAGTCCTAAAAAAAAAAAATGCTAGTAAATTGAATTCAATAACAGAAAAATGGAAAGACACCTCACATTCATGGGCTGGGAATCAGTTCTGTTAAAATACGTCTTACCCAAGATGATCACCTCCTTAGGATTATGCATGTGTCCTTCCAGAGCAGCCGTTTCCCAATCTGCTGCCTTGGTCCCAGTGTTTCTCCTGAGAAGCCAGCGAGGGAAACTGCCTGCCTCTCTGATGTCTTCAGTTCCTGCTTACTCTCTCCTGGCGTGCTAGCCCCACCTGGATTCGAAGACCTCACTGAAATTGTCAGATTTCCTTTAGAGGCTCACCTGGTGTCTCTGTCTTGTTCCCAGGCTCTGCCAAATGTAGCCACTTCCTGTGTCTTATGATTCCTTGGAAGGATTTGTCATTTGTGGGAAATGTTCACTTGGTGGCCTGGTGATCATACACTTAGCATCTGTAAAAGAACAGTTATTCCTTTTATAAATTATTTCTCTTGCTAATGTGGAAGTGATGGTTTTTGCAGTTTTACACATTCTAAATGGAAGCATATAGGTGTAAAATTTTGTTTTAAAAAGTTTTAAAAGTTTTTCATTTAAATTTCACAATTTAAATATAATAAACTGCATATATTCAAGAATAACATTTGATGAGTTAGACACATGTATAGAGGTGTGGAATTATTCCCATGGTCAACATATTGAATATATCTGTACCACAAAAGTTCCTTCATGCCTCTCAGTAACTGATCTATCTTTTCTCCCACTCTCACCCCATGCCTTAGTTAAAAAGTGATTTGTTTTCTGATGCTAAATTATATTCACATAAAAGAAATAATTTTCAGACATAGTACACGTTTGGGTCACTGTTGACAGATTGCACTGAAACTAACCTAAGTTTTAATAGGTCCTTTGTTTTCGACTAATCGTGCAGAGCATGTGTGATTTATCATGAGTTAGACATGAGTTGGTGTGGTCTCAACAGGTTTATACTGCGTGCAGGGAGACAGCACTAAACATAGGAGCTGGAAGGTAAATTACCACCTTAAATGTCCATAACATTCTAAAGGCTTGTTCTTAATTTCTAGAATAGGTCATTAAGTCTGGGCCATTGTTCTTCAATGCTCTCACTTTGAGTAGCATTGCTACAATGTCCTAAGTCTAAATTTGTTCATGGTATTCTTGTGATGTCTTTAACACATTCTAGGAAGCCACAGTTTTCTATAAACTGATGGTTCTAGCTCTCTGTCTGTCTGTCTCTTTGCGTGTGTCTCTCTTTCTCTCTCTCTCAGCATCCTGTTGGTCATTGTTGCCCAGATTCATTAGTTCAGGAGGTTGAAGACTGATGCTATTATAATTTCATCATTCGGATTTTTTTAACCAGCTTCAGTAGTTCCCTAAAATGACACTTCCTCTCACAAACTATTAGATTGCTTTCATGTAGCTTTCATATAGAAACGTTGGATAAATACTTGATTCCTTTATTTTATTTCCCATTTTTTAAGGCATTGAGTTAGTGACTTAGCATCTTCTAAAAATGAACAATAAATTAAAAAAATCACCAGATTACATAGATTTCAGTTATTCTTCTTATGATGAAGTTGTACCTTCTTTGGCCAGTGGATAATCTTCCAAGATGGCTTTTGTGCCTTTTGGATTCAATCCTATTAGTGTTAAAGTTCTTTTTTACTTTCTAGTACAAAATGTTTCCAATTCATCTTGCCCATATTCTGTTGCAGACATGGAGTGAGGAGTACTAGTTTATTTTCCAGTGGAAAATCGTATAGAGAAAAATAATCTGGGTGCTAGGAGATCTAAGTAATTTAAATGTGTGCATAATATTTAAATGTAATTCGAGCTTAATCAATCACTTTCCAACTGATGGGCAATGACAGCCTTTTAATAGTGCTGGAGTCTTAGCTATTTAATGTATACTTTTAAGCCTGGTGTTAGTTATTCAGCAGAATAAAAATACCAAAAAATAACAAATTGCCCTCACTCCAGGCTAGATATGATCATTTGTCCTCAGATATTAATTGTTCTATGGAAGGGAGCTGTGTGGTGGAAATTCAGACTGGAACAATTCTTATTCAGTCTCTGAACCATACATTTGTAAAGATAAGACAAGATAGATTCTTCTCAATATGAATTAATCATTGATGGACTGATAAAATGAGTTCCCTTTTCCCAGTATAAGATGAAGTATTTTCTGTAGAGGATCCTCTGCTCTGTAAAACACCTGGTAAAACTTCTGCAGGCTCCATGGATTTTTTTTTTTTAATTTAATGAGACAGGTGAGAGTCTGTCACTTATAAATACACCCTGTGGCAGATAAAAGTTGGTCAGTGGAGAAAACTGAAAAAAGATGACTTTGGTAAGATCTTGCTATTCAAACTGAAGTACACAATCAGGACATAATGATGAATCCAAAAAAGGAGATGAAGCAAATACAATTCCATAGGTGGTGGTTTTATGATGCGTTTGAGGCATGTGAGAGTGAATGCAGTTGTATGCAAAGGAGTGGCTTGATAGGGACTGGTCACCGATGGTGCTAGCAAATCCTAGGGCTGCTATCTGCGTCTATAAATTTAGATATCGGTATGCGGAAAGATGTTTTCGTGGTTAAACTAAGACAAATAAATCAAAAAAGTTTACTGATAATGAAAGTGTTCTTTGCAAAAAGATGTGAAGGTCAATGCTAATTGTAATTCAAGAGGAATGTGTTAATAAATAAGATAGTAACACAAAAAGATGTGGAATGAAAATTTAGAAAATGAAAAATTTATATCTGCATAGCAGAGAAATTTCATATATTTTGTTTATTTATTTATTTATTGGTACTGGGGATCGAACCCACCACCTCACACTTGCCAGGCAGAGCTTTATGCTGCTGAGCTAAATCCCCAACCCGTGTTTTTTTTTTTTTTTCATTGAATACTTCACATGTATGAATTAGTCTTAATGACACACTCTTTAGTGGGGTGGGAATTTCCCAGGAGCAGTCCTTGGTCTTCATCTCTGCACACCATACAGTTTATTCATTGCTTGCTTTGTCCAATTGGCTTTATATATCTTCTATATGTAATGACTCTTAAATTCAATTCATATTTCCAAACTTGACCATGCCACTGTGAAGTTCAGAGTCTGTATTAATATAGATAACCACTTGCTCAGAGAGAGTCTATAGGTATTTCAGTCTCAATATGTTTCGACATAGACTCTTGCATTTGTCCTGTAAGTTGGATTTCCTACTAGTCTTCCTCACAAGAAATGGTGCCATGGTTGATCCAATGCTCTAAGTAGTCACTGGGTCTTTTCTTTGTATTAATCTTTGGATGAGCGAATCTGACTTTATTTCCCACCTCCATTATCACTGTGGTTCAAATGACTGTTACTTTTATCTAGGACTTCTGCTAAGTGTCTGTGCCTTTTGCCTCACTGGTCTCCTACAGCACTGCTGACACTGGTAGGCTGGGGCCCCACCTTCACAAGGTCACATTTAGTGCAGGAAACATACACAAGAATAAATAGCTACAACATTATGAGGTACAAGAGGTGAAGGTGAGTGGGAAGTTGTTTTGGAGTAAAGGAAACCATCTATGGGATTTTAGGTCTAAAATGTCCCCCCAAGTTCTCATGGATTCAGACATGGGGCTTTTGGAAGGTGAGTAGATCATGGGGTGCTCCACTCCTGTGTAGGGGGCCCGCACGGGTGCCCATCCTGTACCAGCTGATTTTGTGCTTGGTAGAGGAAGGTGGTGGCTCCATTGTTTTTGGTCTTTGATCTGGGAAGTTGATAGGCTTTTGTCTAGAATGAAATATCATTCAGATATATTAATGATAATGTATGAAAATCACATATTTTAAAGCATATGATTTTAATGCTTAAAAATGCTAGTTTCCTCAAAACTTTCCCAAGAGACTCTCCTGCTTTGTAAATCTTTCCTGATCAAGTAAACTTTGAAGCATGACTGTTCTTCTTTTGCAGTGTTAAGTAATTTTGAGTCAAAAGTCTGTGCTTATGGCTTCCTTTCCTTTGCCTTTGACAATATAGTGTTTCAGATTTGAGAGATGAGAGATTAGTGCTTGCTTTGCTATCAACTGTCTTCAAGGAGGTTTCATTACTACTTTCTGAATTTAGACGGGAAAGAACCCAAGGACCCTTTGGTTTACTTCCTTTTTCCGAATAGAATGGCACAAAATCCTGGTGGTGGGGACGAATTCTTAACTTTGCCCAGCCCCTTGCCTGTCCTGGCAAGGAGGAGGGAGCAGCACACAGCTTCCTCTAAGGAAAGTACTGTGACTCCAGCTGTGAAAGTGACTGATGTCCTTCTAGGCCCTAGAGGCTTCCACAGACATCTACTCTCATTTCAGAGCAGAAAAAAGCACATGTGGGGAATTCTGTGAAGAAAAACATTAGTTTTTATTTTATCAGAATTAAGAGGCGAAGAAAACATGTAGGCCCGAGTACTGGCCATCTGTGATAAATAGACTGCTTAGATTTTAAGAGTGGAAGAATTCTTCCTGGAGAATGGATTTCTTGTCATGTATGCATTCACTCTCTCATAGAGTAGCTACGGAGACCCTGTTTTATGTGCTGGACCCCCTGCTGGCTGCTGATAAACAAAGATGAATAAAATAACATACCCACCCACTCACGGAGTTCACAATCTTATGAATGCAAAAGTTGAAACAAAACGTATTCCAGTGCCATTGGAAATACAATGTAGAGCAGGTAGGAACACACAGAAATGAAATGGAATTTCTGGGCTGTTGACAGGGATAGGATGGCTGTTACAAAGACAATCAGGTCTCAGTCTCCAAAGAGGCAGTTGATGTCATGGTAAAGGGGCCTGCTGGGCCTGGGTTCTTGCTTTACCATAACTTTCCCCACATCTAGTGTTATGGATTAAAAACTGGTGGTCAATTTAATTCCATTACCATGGTACTGGATTACATCACCATGGAGCTGAGTGTCGTGACTCACCTGAGGAAAGTTGCCAGCGTAGAGATGTGGAGAAGGAGAAGCTGCACATTAGTGAGTTGGTGCACTGAGGCATCGAGGCATTGAGGCATTGTGGGTTCTCCTATGAGTTGCTGTTTGAGCCGATGGTTCTCCAGGAGAAGCTCTGGTCTTCACATCGAGCATTGCTTCCTGGCTCCAGAGGGGAAGACGTGTGCCGCTTGGTCTCCAGGATGAACTCGTCACGCTGGCTTCCTGGCATGTACTCGACTGTGCTTGTCATCGGAGGAGCACGGGGCCTCCGTGTCACTGAGAATGGTTGTGGTGCTTTTCAGGACAATCCTGGTCTTTGTTGTGAGTGTGACTTCTCGGATCCAGCGTAGAACCCTCAACCTACCAGCACAGCTCCTTCACCCTGCTGGCATAGACTTTCTAGTTTCCACCGCTGACCTTTGGGCCTTCCCAGCACGGATCCATAAAAGACACTGGTGTGAGTCCTTGTGGGCTCTAGACCTCCAGTTAGACTCATGGGAGGCAATGTCATGAGCTCTGGGTCTTCATCTGGACTCACGTGGGACATTGCTGTGGGATTCAGGCCCTTGGCTAAATATTCTGTCTTTAGTGTTGTGGACAGATTTCCTGCATTTTCTTGTGTTAACTCTGGGTGACCATCATAAAAATAATATTATAAACTCCAAGTCCTGACTCTAACTGTTCTCGGTACAACCCCTGACTACAACACCTGGGAATGGTCCATAGGGGAACATAGCATCATTATGAGCTTTAAATGAGATGGTATCTGCAAAATGCTTACTGTGGAGTTGTGTACAAAGTAAATTCTGTGTAAAAGTGTGGTCTGTCATCCTGGTTCTGGTATCATTTACTGTTGTTGCACAAAGATAACTGGGAGCTTGTCAGTCGAGAGAAGGGAGGGGCAGACAAGAGATGAAGGAGTTTAACAGGCTGAGTGGAGGAACCACATGTAAAGGCAGGTGTGTGGAGTGTGTCCTACCACAAACAAGGGGCTGAATCTTTTTTACTTTTGACTTGTATTTTGTGGAGCAGGGATGTAGAAGCTGTTAAAAATCTGTAAGGAAACTTCAATAAATTCAACAAACATGATTTGGTCCATGCTATTTTAGTACCCATTCTGCAGAAGCACACATGAATTGTGGGTTTTCAGAGTGTATGTGATTTTACAAATGCATTGTTTTTCCTGGTGAAAAGCAGGTAGGTTGGTATCATTTGAACCAAAATGTTTCAGGTGTGTGTCAGGCAGAGTAGGGTGGCAGTGGTATTATTATTTTTCCTATGATTTCAATGTCATTGACTGAAACTCTCCTTAGCTTCCTTTTCCTTTAAATCAGGGTCATATTGTTAATGGCTCTTAGCCTTGATTATACTTTAGAATCCTCTGGAACATTTCAAAATACCAGCGGTTGTGTTACATATGCACACATGTCTCAGCTGGTTTGCAGGGAGGTGCTGTTACAATATTTTTCAAAAGTCTGCTCTTTACACCACCACCGGATCATCTTAATGGACAACAAGGATTATAGCACTGTCTTAGGCTTACCTGTCTTTGATTTAGAATGACCTTGACCATACTTAGTAATGCTGTTCCTTCATTGTATAGGTGAGGCTGCTTTTGTGACAACATGTTAAATCTCTTCCTTCCTGGAGATATTTTAACAGTAACAGGATGCCCTTAGCAGCTGTCTCTTAACATTGGAGGAGTTATTGGTTCTCAGAAAGCTGAGGATACCAAAATCCACAGATGCCCAACTCCCTTATGTAAGATGACATAGGACTTATGCACATCCTCCCATTTACCTTAAATCACCTCCAGGTAACTTATAACACTCCATGTAATGTACGTGACATGTGAAGAGATATAATACTGTATTGTTTTTTATTTGTATTATTGTGTATTACTGTACTGTTATTTTTATTTATTTATATTTTTCTGTATATTTTCTATTTGAAGTTGGTGGGATCCATGGATGTGGAACCTGCTGATAAGGAGATCTGCTTCTATGTTGTATAATAAAGATCCTTCTGGCTTGCTTGAGTTGTTCTCTGCCCTCATCCAATTTGACTTTCATGTTCAGATGTAGCCATCACTAGGAATAATTTCTGTGCCTTTGGACACTATGGGGAACTCTCTGTTTCACTCTTGATCTTTCTTTTTTGTCTCTACCAGCTTTGGTTGGCTGTTTGGAGCCTTCTGAGTCTTGACCTCTAAAGCTTTCCCAGTCCTAGCTTGTGGGAGTGCCCAAAGAACTCACCTTTTTCTTCTGTTGTATTTGGACACTTTGAGAAGGATGCTATCTATCCTTTCACAGAACCAATGGCAGATGTGTCTCCTCTCTGCAGGGGTGAGCCCACATTCCATCCCAGATGTGATCATCTGTGCACACAGGCCATCATTCCTTGAGAGAAAGCCTAAGGAATAACAGTTGTTGAACTGATCAAAACCAGTTCCTTGTAGAACAACCAGATAGTATCTTATCCACAATAAAAAGTTAAATTTGTACAGATTACCTTTTTTCCAAAAGTAAGATTATTGGATTTGTAGAGGTAGAAGCTGGATCTTTTGATCCTCTGCTGAGTACCTCTTGGCAAGTCTGAATTTTGGACTGGATTTGGGGCTGAGATTGTTTGAATGTAACATCCAGGGTCTGAAGTTTACAAGCACTATTCTTGCAGACTACCAAACTTTGGAAAGTGGCACTCTACCTGGTGGAAATATTTGCATGGTTTAGTGCAGTGATTAATAAGAGAATGAAGATCAAAAATAGTAGAAGAGAAAATCCTAGTGTCCAAAGATGGCAGAAGTCTATTATCTGGCATGAAGAGGACATAGTCTTCATATATAAGGATTTTACATGCTAAATTTTTTAAATTACAAGAAAATTTCTTAGTTCTTCGACCACCTCTAGAAGGAAAAAGCCTAAAAAATGTATGCTCTGATGACTACAATAATTACAGATTATTCTTCTATACCTGACAGGGAATCTGAGTAATAAAAAACCCTAAGCATGACAGAAATGGAAGAATGTTTAAAGTTACATAAAACTCAGTATGCAGAGCTGGTGATTTTATATGTATGAGATGGGATGATTGAAGCAGTGACATGATTAATTTCAGTAAGTAAAAGGTGGTTGTGAGGCCAACCTTTCTCTGGTGAATACTGGCTGCAAATAAAGCTCAGACGTGGATGCTGCAGTAGAGAGCACATGGTACTAGTGACCCTTTCCAGGGGCTGCTTGATAATGCAAGCCCATTCATCCTGGAGGAAGACTGCATGGTGTTACCTACTCCTTACTGCAAAGTTACCTGTGTTTTTCATTGCAGCAAGTGAGAATCAGTGTCATTCCACTGCAGAACGAGTTGGGGACATGAAAGCTCTTTTTTCTCTCACTCTCTTTTGGGAACGTGTTGTACCTTTGGAGGGGTCAGGGTAGCTGGAAATTGGTTAGAGGAGCAGCACTCTCTGATTGTTATCAGTGGACTGTCTTGGAGTATTAGCTGTTTATTTCACTGACATATTCTGAAGGGTCTATAGGGGGCTTTTTCAGGAGTCAGGACCTCAATGTAATATATAAGCATTGACTCTGATATTTCCCTTGATAATAGTACTTGGCCATATTGGGGTCGTAAGTCAGTAAGGTTCATTGGCTGCTGCGATGCTCACTGTCACCAGTAATAAGTACAAAGGACTAGCTCTAAAAGCTGGCTTATAAAACTTTAAGGAAACTTGGATTGCTTAAGTGAACTTGCAGAGCTCTAAGGGGGCCAAACAGACCTTAGTTGTCTGCTTATATTAATTTCACAGAGTTTAAAGGGTCAAGAAAGGCAGTCGGTGATGCTTATTAATTTATGAAAGACAGACTCGTGTCTGTCTCACTCTTTAGCTTTGACTATTATGCCTTTTCTTTTAGAAAATTTAATATAAATTAAACCTTACCAGACAAGAGTGCCCTAAAGGATTAAGTCTAAAGTTCACAATTGGACTAAAATGATCCAATGATGCTATGTCTTTTTGCTGCCACAGTTTTATTTGAAGTGATGTTTGAAAAATAGAGCTCAGAGTGGACATAAAACATGAGAATAAAAAGCCATTAGAAGCATACTACAGTTAGTCAAGCATTAGGATATTTTAAAAATATAAGACATACTTGTGTCTAAGGGTTTTCTGTTCTTCTTTCCTCAAGAAATAATGACTTGTAAAAGGAGTATCTTGTTGGCCTTAAATTGGGGCATGGTACTTGTTAAGATGGAATTGGTCATGTAGAATAGCAGTGTCTCAAAACATATCTAGCTGCTAAAGCCACACAGCTGCAGAGTGAGTCATGGGAAGTGGAACGCCACCA
The DNA here is from genome assembly GCA_004027455.1 of Hydrochoerus hydrochaeris. NCBI lineage: Eukaryota > Metazoa > Chordata > Mammalia > Rodentia > Hydrochaeridae > Hydrochoerus > Hydrochoerus hydrochaeris. The sequence continues at coordinate 216,607 of PVLA01002449.1, forward strand.
TAGAAACCAAAGCCACGCTTACTGATGGGGGTGTTGCTTCTTGGTTGATTTGCTTTTGAGTAAAGGAGAGAAGGCTAGTATCCTGCACATGCAAAGCCTAATTTAGTACTCACAAAAGTTTGATTTTTTTAGCCTTCATTTTGTAGATCAGGTGTTGAGATTCAGAGAGATTAATACATTTTTTAGGTTGGGCAGTTAGAAAATAAAGGGATCTTCTTTTCCCCTCCCCTAAGCTGACTGCCCACATTGAGATCCACTACTTTTCTTTCTAGAAGCTCTTTTCAACAAATTCACCCAAGAGAGGGAAAGCATGTGTGTACAGAAGATGGAAATCAGGCCAGCCCCAGTGCCAAGGGCATGAGATGGTGCAGGAAATGAAAATTAGACTGGAAAGTAGAGGCAGATATGCAGTCAGGGAGGTTAGTAATCTCATGTTTCACTGTTAGAGTAGCAAGAGTGATTTGAAAATCTGAAGGAGGAGCATAGTTGTATTTACAGATTTATGAATTTTAGAAAGGGTATTTTTAGAGAATACTTTTTCTTGTTGAGATTGAGTTGCTGGTTTCTATAGAGAAAAACTGAAAAAGTTAAATGTTTCAGTCCATTCAGTTTCCTGTAATAAGTTGCCACAAAACAAAATAAAGCAAAAGCAATGAAACATTGAGTAGCTAATATAAAATAGAAATTCATTTCTTATACTTCTGGAGAATGGGAAATCCAAGATCAAGATGTCTTCATGTTCACTGACTAGTGATGGTGACCCACTTTCTCATAGATGAGGCCTTCTTGCTATGTTCGAGAGTAGCGGAAGGGGTTATCTATCTCCTTGAGTCTCTTTTATAAGAGCAGTATCCCATTTGTGAGGACAGAATCCCTTGACCAAATCACCTCTCATTGATTCAGCTTCTAATATCATCACCTTGGTGATCCGATTCAAACTTCTCATGCCATCACCTTCTAACACACACCTTCAGACCACATCCAGATAAAATTTAGAAATCATTTGTTTGAAGACAGCAGCCACCTGCTAAGGCAAAGGTAACTCTAAAAAAGTGAGCTGATTTCTTCAGACATTTTAACATGTGTCCACTACTTGTTCTGGGCAGAGTGAGAAGTAGAATATGCAGGATTTATACTAGTATGAAAAGTGGAACGAACAGAGCTTGTCCCAAGGTCTCAAGCATGTAACTAGGTTTCTCCTCAAGATAGTTAAATTCTGATGCCACGTGGAGTAGGAGACAAAACTACCTAAACAGGCATCCTCTGAAAAATAACTCAGCAGGGCTTTCAGCAAGCATCGTTGTCTTCAGAGACAAAAGTTAGAGCTCAGAAATCACTGTTAGAGTGGTGATGGGATCCTGTGAATACATTAGAGTCTCAGGTGGAAACCTTGGAAGGTTATACCTCAGATAAATATAAAGAGGAAGTAGGCTGACCATAACCTTGACTGCAACCCAGACTCGATAAAGCATAATCTCTGATTAAGATGATCAGCTATTACTCTCTCTGCCTGGAAGAGGGAGGAGAAGATGATCCATGGAGGAAAATAACATCTTCTAGGGCAGGGGTGGTGGACCTATGGCATGTGTGCTGCTGTGGGCTGTTTGTATTATTGAAAATGTTCACCATCGCCAATCTAGGGTATTCAAAGGTTTTGGAAACAGTATCTATTAAATTAATAAATAATAAGTATGCAAAACTACAGGACCACATGAGTGAAAACCAAGGGAAAAATGATCCAGGAGGACAGGTCACAGGTGATTCAGCCATAGACATTAGTTAAAAAGACTTTTAAATTGACTGATATTTATACTTAAGAATATAGAGAAGAGAGCTGAAAATATAGAGAATGTGTCACAGGTTTTAATCTATAAAATAAATGAGCAGTTCTGAAAGTGGAAAATAAAATATCAGTAACAGTATTTGTGACCTAATTGTAAGGAGTATTAGTGAGCTACAAGACAGAACATTAGAATATGTGAATGCTAAAATATACAGAGGAAAGGATAGAAAATATAGAAAGGAGTATTAGAGAAACGTAGGAATCAGTCAGTAGAGATAACCTAAGTAGAGTTCATTGGGAAATGACAATGAATGGAGCAAAAGCAATATTTAAGTCAGTGACTGAGGTTTTTTTTGGAACTGGTGACTGATGTTGAATCTATGAGTTGATGGAAATGCTAAAATGTTAATAAGTATAAATAGGATGTCAGAGCATTTTATTGTAAGCAAAAATCATAATAGAACTGCTAAGAATCACAGACAAAAAGAAAAATGTAAAGGAGCAGTTATAAATCTGATACTTGACTTGTAAACAAAAACAATGGAAGTCCAAAGACAATAGGTTTAGGGGGATTGGAGTTGGCCAGACAGGATATGGAATGAACAAATAGTAGGGTTTTAGAATATTAAGATATCTTGTAAGAAGTGAATGTGAGGTAGACAAGAGTAATGATGATAAAAATGGAGAGAAGAGGATAATTATGATAAATGTTTAGGTCAAAACTTTCAAAAGAAGAAAACAAACTCTCCCATAAGCTCTCATAAAAACCCTATTTCAACTGCATGATTATTTCCTCCTTTTATTAGTGGTTTCCTTAGTCACCTCACGAATCATCTGGTGGACTAAAATGAAAATATGTCTCTTCCATAACACTATCTCTTCCACAACCTTATTCTCTCTCATTCTTGTCTTCCCATCTGATGTGTAGGCAGCAGCTGAGTACATCTGTGGTTCTCTGTGGAGAATTCCACGGGACACCATGATAGGACTTTTGGTAAGGGATATCAGCTCTCACCCCAATCCCATATTATCCAAGTGTGTGACAGAGTACAGGGTTATAAATCAATGGGCAGAGCAATAAGTCAGAGGCTGGGTTAGGCAGTTGTGGTACCTTCTTAGAAGTTTTTCAGTTGATAGAAACCTGGACAAAGATAGGCTGAATTCATGTCAGACTTAACTATTTCCAAAAGATTGAATATTTTTTACTTGTAGAATAGGATTTTAGGCATAGTAGTTTGCTCTTTTCTGTGGGTGATAGCTTCCAAGGTGTTCAGTGAATACCTTAAATTGTAGATAGTACTAAAACTTATAATTTCATGCTTTTTCCAACCTAAATAAGTGCTTATAAAGTGCAGTGGCTGTAACTTTTGCATTTTAGAGTGTGACAAAAACTAACATAAATTTCTTTTTCCTTCTTCATAATTTTATGGCAAGACTTTATATTATCATGGTTCTTAGCAATCTCAGGATACAATTTCTTTTCTTTCCTAATTGAGAACTTTCCCTTTAGCATTTAAAGGGAACATTTTATAGCTTCTCTTTGGTATATCTGAATTGGCAGTATACTCTTGCATATTGGAGCCATTATTAAGTAAAATAAAAGTTATTTGTACATATGTACTGTAACACTGCAACGGTCAGTCTAATAAAAGAGATGGCTGCTAGGAGACTAATGGGTAGATCTCATGTAGAACATTGATACAGTGGCTAAAGCTAGATCAGTGTGGGAGAAAGTGGGATGCTGTGAGATTTCTATTATGCTATCAAATTGGTTTACAACTGGATACTTATTAATTGTTTATTTTTGGAATTTTTCATTTGATATTGGTTGACCATAGGTCACTAAAACCTCAAAAAAAAAAATAATGGCAGATGGAGTCGTGGAAAGGAACTCTCATAGTACCTGCACAAGGTATTCCCAGGTAGAGGATCTGACACATGCTAGTAAATGCAAGATTATATCCCGCTGGCCTGGAGGGATTGAAGAGAAAGACATAAGGCTGACAGACCATGCATCAGGGAAGGCACTGAGGGCTGTGGACTGTACTGGATTGCTCTTTTACCAGGTGCTTATGATATGGGATCTTTGAACATATAATGTGTCTTTGGTCAGGAAGCAAAGGAGAAATTAAAAAGATGACACAGATCAGGACAACTTGAGCAAAATATAGTCATGACGATTAAAAAGAGCAACAGAAATAAATATAATTACATTTTTTAAAAGTTCAATTTAGCTCTACATAAGAATAGAATTCGGCTGCATTAGTTTCCACCCCTGTGTTTGAAAAGCAGAAACTGTTTAATTTATTGTTTCCTATCATTGCTGTAACAAATTAATATAAATCTAGTAGCCTAAAACAATGCAAATTTATTGTTATACAGTTCTAAAAGTCAGAATTCTAGAATCAGAGCATCTATAGAGTGGGTATGGTTTGTATCTAAACTATCCCCCAAAAGTCTCATGTGTTCAGAGATGGGGATTTTGGAAGGTGACTGGATCCTGGGAGATCTCTTGTATGGATTAGTGGGTTAATCCATTGGTGAGTTCGTAGCTGAACATGATGTTAGAAGGTCGCCTTGGTGGTGGAGGTCGAACCCTGGGGGCATGACCTGGAGGGCTATGCCCCTGTTTCTGGTCCCTCACTCCTCTTTCTTCATTATTTAGCAACCAGGGTCATCAGCTTTATCTTGCCACACCATCTCTGCCTTGGACCCAGCTGCCCACCTCCCTCTTACAAAAGACCTTGTGTTCACATTAGTCCCTCTAAGATAACTGGCTCAGTCTCCCCATTTTGCTTTCATCACATCTGTAAAGTTCCTTTTACTAAGTAAGGCAATGTGTCAACAGGTTCTAGAGATTATGATATAATTATTCTTTGGGAGTGTTCCTATTAAGTTTGCTATAATTTGATTTATTTTATTGTGATACAATCTACACAGTGACAAAATTTAGCATCCTGAACCATTCTTAAGGGTATAGTTCTGTGGCATTAAATTCATTTACGTTGCTGTGCGACACTACCATCTACTTCTAGGACATTTTTGTCTTTCCCAGTTGAAACTCTGTATCCATTAAACAGTAATCCCTTATTCTTTACCCCTCACTCCTAGGCCCTGGGAGCCTGTGAACTTGACCGCTCTAGATACCTCATAGAAATGGAATAAAATATTTGCCTTTTCTCGACTGACTTATTTCGTTTCACATAATGTCCTTGAAGTTTATTTGTGTGGTTGCATGCATTAGAATTCCATTCTTTTTTAAAGGGTGAATAATAGTTCCTCCTAATACATACTGTATTTTTAGAAATTCATTTACTTTTGGTGGATACTTGGGTTTCTTCCACCTTTCAGCTGTTGTGGAAGTCTGTGCTTCTATTTCTTCTAGGTATACATCAAAAAGTAGCATCTTTTGAGGAATTTCTCCTATCTCCTACTTCTGGTTTGTGTAATAACTTTCTTCATGGGAGTGAGGTAGCATGGCGTTGTTTTTTTTGTTTCTTTAATTATCAGTGATGTTGAGTATTATGTATTCTGTGGGTGATTTGTGTACCTTCTTAGGTGAACCTCCTATTTAAATATTGTATTTATTTGAAAGTCAAGTTACAGAGCTTTTTAGTTGTAAGGGTTCTCTATATATTACGAATATAAATCCCTTATATATTTGGTAGCAAATATTTTCTCCTATTAGGTCCCTATTTTCATTCTGCTAGTGTTTTTTGATTTGTGAAAGTTTTAAGTTTTGATGAAGTCAAATTTATTTATGTTCTCTTTTATGCCCAGTGCTTTTGCTACCATATCCAAGAAATCATCATAAATTTAGTAAGATGAAAGTTTATGCTCTTATGTCAGAGTTTTGTGGTTTTAGCTCTTACAATTAGGTCTTATATCTGGTTAGTTAATTTTTGCAGATGGTATAAGAGTTCAGTTTAATTCTTTTGTATATAGATATGCATTTCCCCAGAAATGTGTTGAAAAGACTATCTTTTCTCATTGAATGATCCTGGCATCCTGGTAAAAAATCACTTATCATGTATACCAGGGTTTATAATGGGTTTTTTAATCCACTAGACTATATGTCTGTATTTTTGCTAGTACCACACTGTTTGAATTACTGTAGCTTTGTGACAAGTCCTGAAATCAGAAAGTGTGAAATATTTATTGCCATGTTGAGAGTGATTTCTGTGGCTATAAATTAGAAGGACACCTGTGTGATAGAAGATGAATGAATGACCTTATAAGCACACAAAGCTATATGGTCCCGGGCAGCAAAAGATGATGAATCTTTATATATCTTTGCTTCTGCTAGAACCTTGCAGATAAAGAACTATCATTAATGGGAAGACGAGGTATGATTTTAGATTATATTGAAATTATTGGTTAGATGACACCAGAGGTCTCTGGTATAGAGCAACCTTACAGAAGGAAAGTAAAATATATTCGCCCAATTTGACTTATTTTTATTCCTTTTTCTCATCTTTTCTTTTACCCTAGATAAAAATTACATTGCTTGAATAAATTATGTTTGGTTTAGTCTCTGTCCAGTAGAAAGCAGAACAAACTTAGACGTTTATGTCTCATGTAGCAGGGTACAGAGTTGATCAGTACAGGGATGATGTTTTCAGACACCCTATTGACTTCCAGATCTGTGTTCTCCCTTTGTAATAGTCCTTGTTCCTCCGTTCCAAGGTGGAAGTTGTATATCCACTTCTAATACCATGCTACATGTCAAGCTCTAATTCATCCTCTATGCCACGTCCCAAAAGTAGGAAGAAAAACTCAAACTTCTCCTGTAATATGAGGTTACTTGGGGGAATTGTATAATAATTTCACTTACCGTCATTGCCAGAACTTAATCATCCCGTGGTCACATCTCTGCAAGGGAGACAGAGAAAAGTAGTCTTCTGACAGAGTTAACACTGACAGTTTTATTAGTACATGAGGAAAAAAATGTTCATTGTAAGTCAACTTGAAGTCTACCAAGCTTCTGAGTATTTTCAACATAAACAACTGTACACGTGAACTCTTTTGATCTTTCTCTGTCTCACTGTTATTGATGCATATAAAGATAATAAAGCAACAAAAATTGAATACTCATTACTGCCATGGAGCAGATTATAAGTTCTTAGGAGATTTTCTGGAATAAATGAGCACAAAATGCACTGAGAGTCGGGCTGTGTCAACTTAATCCTACTTCAGTTGGCTCTGAAGTACCCATCACTAACCTTACGCGGGAAGGCAGTGATTTTTATTTTCGACTGATACTATGCTTTTCTGGACATACTGCTTTCATGCGTGAGCCACTCAAAGCTGGGTGCTTGGCAAAGCATCAGGTGGAAATGAGTACAGATTATCTGTCCAGCCCTTCTAGTTATCAGAATGCTGGCTGCAGTGCTTCCTTGGGGTCTCTTGGGCTCAGAGATCTAACTGTAGAAAATATGTGGAGAGCATTTTCAATTTGTAGCTGATTTAACAAAATAATTCAGAACACTGACTTGAAAATAGACATAGTAATTAATGAAGGTGGGAAAGGTGCTGGGAGTGGTGGTAGGTGTAGCGAGGTGTGAGGGTAAAAGAAAGATGCCTGGAATTGATCAATGCCCATAGTGTCCACATATTATTACACCAACTCTCGTTAATATGTAAAGTTAATATGTGTTAAAGGAATTAAAAAGTGCTAATGAATATAAATTTTGCTACAGAGTTAAATTATCAAAGAAATATGCATCCACATGCATACCTGTAGGCAAACTTTTGTGAAGAATATACTGAAATTCTTGGTCAAATACAGCTAAAAAATTTCCATCTTAGTTCAGATGCTCTTCTGTGTTAGTTGCCTGTTGCTTTTCTCTATGTCCTATTTGTTCATGTTCTTTGCCTTTGCTGTGGAACATTGCTTCTTTGATGAAGCACTTTTAATTATTGAGTGTGGCAGCTTCTCAGTATTTTTTTAGTAACGGCTCAGATCTACTTTTTCCTCCAAAGTGAATATCAGTTGTACTTTTAGCTCTCTGGCTATGCAGTCCATAGAATGTGTAATTTAGTAAGGTCTCCTGTCCTGGTAAGTTAAGCTTGTCATATTAGCTTCTAGACAGTATGACCTGTTCTCTGAAGGTTCTTTCTCCCCCATTCTCCTTCATGTTGCTTACTGGTGATGAATAGTTACCACACACATTGAGTGGCTTCTACCATGAGGTGTCCACAATCTGTCTAATAATGATGCTGAAATAGCCCTGGGAGTTCAAGTTTGAGAGCCAAATGTTTTAATTTTTCTGACACTTTCCAGGTCAATGGACTTGGACAAAATTCAATCAAAGAATATCAGTTAGGTTAGACACTTGTTGAAAATTTCTCAATGAACATGTTACTTACTGATTTCCATTCTCCCAAATACTCTCCGTGCTCTGTAATTGTAAAGTAAATTGATAACTCTTTAATTTATCTGAATAGTTCTGAGAGTTGGGAAAAATAGTCAATAAAGAAAGGAAATCTTAAGATTCAAGAATCAAATACTGAATTTTGTTTATGAGATGTGGATGGTAATATACCTACTCTCCAAACTTCCAGAATTGCAAAGAGAATCTGTAAATAATGTATGTAAAGTGCTTTGTGTAGATTAAAATGCTATAGAATTATCAGCATTATTGCGACTTTTATGCTAACATTTTCCTTGTGCTGCTTAATTTGAAGCATGTAAAGTTTTCAACTATTTTTTGTGATTTTTAGTTTATCCTTCATCCTGAAAGAGCTTTGCTTTATGTTAGTTGTAAAGAAAGTTAGGTAACATATAAAACTTAATATTTCATCCTACTGAGAAGTAAAATGTTTCTTCAGGTACAGTGAGACCCAGAAACTCCATTACTGTCATCAATATTTTTCTCACCCTCTCTGGCTGTTGTTCTGATTCTTTCTGTTTGTGACCATATTGTTTTGGGCTTATTTTTGCTTCATTTATCCAGAGAGTGTGGTTACAGACCTCACCATATAGTTCAGTGTAAGAGAACTTCTTTGGTTTTCATTTATTCGTTCCAGGAAATACTCTGGGATGGGCTTCTTTGTGTGACTATTGAGCATGATGTCATGAGGCAGGTGGTTTCACTGACTAAGTGGCTGCTTCCTTTATTGATTCCTGTGGTCCAGAGCAAAGTAAGGACAAGGCCCTGTGACTGACCATCTACTCAGAGGTACAGGGTGGGAGAAAGGCAGTTCTCCAAAGCAGGCATGCTGTACACAGATAAACTTCAAGCAACTATTGAAAAAGATGCACTCAAATATGTCATAAAACAGGAAACACAAATAGTGAATAAACACAAAAACATATTCAACTTCATTAGTAGTCAAGGCAATGAAAAAGCACCAAGTGTTGTAATATACTATGTATGTGAAGAAAATTTAAAAACTATAAAAATACAAATTTGGGGAGGATGTAGAATGATTAATTTACTCCTCAAAGTATGATCTGGGATAATTGTTTTGAAAAATAAATTTGCCATTATTAGGAAGATTGAATATATATATATATATATATATATATATATATATATATATATATATAAAATGACCTAGAAATTCTCCTCTTAAATATACCCCAGGAATTTCTTTCAACCAGGAATTGTGCAAAAATGGTCATAGTCAACGAATCCAAAGTTACAAAATACTGAAAGCATTTAAATGCCCACCAGCAGGATGCTGACTAAACACGTTTAGAGGTAATCATACATTGGAACACTGTTAACCAAAGATTAGTATCATATATAAAAGTTGATTAAGCTTAGAAACAGCAGTTAGTGAGAAATTAGTTCAGAAATTAACTACAGTATGCTATTATTTTTGTAAAGCTCAAAATGAGGAAAGCAGTATTATGTGTTATTTTGTTAATTAACAAAAGCGATGTAGAACAATACAGTACTTATGCATTATCTGGACTGGCTGGATAATGGTACTAGTTTGGCGTTTCCTTTGTTCTTACTCGGGAGGTGAGTTTGTACATATTAGTTTCATTATGCCTCATAACACACATATGGATGCATGTATTACTTATATTTTCTACTCTAAAATACTAAAAAGAAAAACTTGTAAAAAAAGGTATATATTTACTACGAATTTTCCAAAACTGGATAAATCAGAAGTGCTAAGTTCTGTAGATTAATCTGTATATAATTAAAGAAATTTAGGAGTGAAAGTGTGATTTATAGATGATTATTGCTGTGTATTTGAATGTACTAAAAGTTTAGCTTAGCCAAGAAACTAAAGGCACATTTGATAAGTTATCAAACTTTGAAAGATACAAAGAAATAATCAAAGAAAGATATAGACCTGCCCTTTTCTGCCTGGACAAATGGAAATTTGGATTAAATTGAAAAAAACAGAAAGCTGATTCGAGGAATTTATTTTGAAATTTAGAACAGACACTAGACCATGAACAGTTTCCACAGAAGGGGTTCAGATGGTTCATTTTTTTTTCATAAATGGATATTTTGTTGGATAATGAAAGTCAGCATTAGGTATAGACCACATAATTTTTAACTTACATGGAATTTCTAACTCCTATGAGAATAGTTTGACTATTGGCCTTTAAAAAGAATTTTAGAACTGGATTTGTACATAGGCTGGCATTTTCCTTAAAGTAACTACAGTTTGAAGGGAAAATTATTGAAAATAAAGAATTGAGAGATGGAATGGAGAGGGGAATTAAAAGAGATGGAGGGAAATAGAGAGTGGTACATGGGAAGGAGCTGTGTTTGCTAATGAACATATTGAGGTTTAAATGCTGGCTCTGTCATTTACTAGCTGTGTGACTTGACCAATTTCTCAGTCTCTGATTATATTCATTAAGAGCATCTGTGTGCGGTGGGGGCAACAGCTTTCACCTCCCCATCTTGTTGGGATCACAGACTTTGGGATCACAGACTTTGCAATCAGGGAAAAATTGCTCCAGGAAGGACCGATGAGGAGATACAGAGAAGATCAGCCGCATTCTTAATGATGTGTGTGTGTGTGTGTGTGTGTGTGTGTGCGCGCGCGTGTGTAAGAACATGTACTGTGCAGTACTACAAAAAGAGGGCAGGTATTGCGAGTGTGGCTATGTGTGAATGACTAGTGTGAATGAACAATTTGAAAGTGGAACTTTTTTAGGGAGTGTGACTCACTCTGTAAATGAAGTAAGGAAGAAGACAGCTGGTGTAAATAAAAACATAATTTTTTTTTTTTGGCCCAGCTCCTACTGTTACAGGTAACTGAGTTAGATTTAATCAATGTTACCTTAGCAATTAATCTTTTTGGTGACCATAGTTCTGTCCCACCTTATGCCCACCTTGCAAGTTCTTGTTTTTCTCCACCTTGGGCCCTTCTCACCTTGTAGTTTTACTCTACAAAAGTCCCTAGAAAAGACAGGGACTCAGGACCCCTTCTGTCTCTCTACTAGACAGAAACTTTCTTTCTCTCAATAAATATATTCTGCTCTTAACCTCTGTTCTTCCTAAAATTCATTCTTCAATTTTAGAGAACATGAACTTGTACCGGACACCTAGTAGTTTGGAAGTTTCCTTCCCTTATGTCACTGCCTTGCAGTTGGTCTTTGTCCTTGTCTGTGGCTACAGGAGGTATGTCTGGCACGCAGATGGGATGCTCTTGTCAGTCTTTGTGCTAGGTGGTCTATCATGTTTGGCTGTTCTTTCCCCAAAACAAATGACACCAACTGATGGCTAAAAAGGGGGGGGGTGTTTACAGTTCTGTGGTTGAAAGTGTGGTGAATATGTGAAAGTTCTAGCTTCAGGCTTGGTTTTTTTGGAAGTAGTGAGGAGAAAAGAAAGAACACTGAACCTGGAGCCAAGCACACCTGGGGTGTGATGGCTTGGTGTCCTTGAGTGACTCCCCAAGAATCCACTGTGACTGAAGGCTCAGTCTGAGAGTGGGGATATTGGGTGGTGGTGGAACCCGGGGAAGGCAGATCCTCACGGGAGGTCTTTGGGTCATTGGGAAGTGCCCTCTGAATGGCATTCTCTTCAGATCCCTTACATTCTCTCCAGAGGGTTTTTCCAAATAGAGCAAACCTGACTGCTCCTTTCTTTTCTGCTCCTGCTTGCAGCTGTCATCATTTGCTTGCTTCCATGTTCTCTTGATGCACTTTCCATGCCATGGGCTGATGCAAGCCAGGGTCCAAAGTGATGTCTTTACTACAGAACCTGCTATGTACCATTTGTACTTTGACCTAAAGAAACCTCTCTTCTTCATAAATAGCATGTGCTATGTATTTCATTTTAGTGGTAAAAATCCAACTCATACACGGAGTTAAGTTTTGGTTCTTCCATTTCCAGGTGAGTGACCTCAGACAAGCTACTCTACCTCTCTGTAGATGGATAAACATTTTGATTCCTTTGTGTTATCCTTTAATCTTTGCTTTTTAACTTTGTCTTTTGATATTTCCTATGGACTTGGCCATTAAATTTTTCTTTCTTCATTTGAAATGGGCTTCATTTCCAAAGGACTGCACCCTCCATTGCCTACTTGTTACACACACCCCATTGCCTTTAACCCAGCAGAAGGGCCTAAACTTCATAGGAATCACAATAATTACTAATAGTAAGGTTTTAAAAATTTTGTTACCTAGTTCATGTCATGATGGTAGCTTCCTTCTGAGAATTTTCCTTTTCTGGTGATGAGAATCAAACTTGAGATTCTCAAGAAGTTCTGATGCCAGGACATTTGCTCAGTAATTCTCTGCAACAATGGGGATTCTTGTTTCCCAGTCCTTAACTCTCTGCATACTCTTTTCCTTTTTACTTTGCTACAGAGAAGCATCAGCATTTGCACACTTTTTTTCTTGAATGGAGCTTTAGCTCTTATTTCCTGCCATCTGGACAACTCTAGGGTGCAAGATGGAGGGTGAGACTTATAGCTTTTTTCCTTTCTCTCCTTTAAACTTAAATTGGGACATTGATGTACCTCACTCACATTCTTCTTTGGAGATTTTATGAAAACCTGGCTTATTTTGAGTCTCCCAAGGTTATACCTCTTTTTCACCAGAAAATAGCCCCATCCAAGAACCTTGGCAGTACAAATACTACTTTCCTTTAAAAGACCCCCAAATGATTTTCTTTGCATTCCCTTCACTTCTTCCACCAGTTTTTCCCAGAACTAAATCTGTGCTACCTTTCTAGAAAAGACAGGAAAGTGTTGGGACATCTCCAAAGCTTCTGCCTAGATAGTTTTTCCCTATTGGCCTCTGCCAGTGAGCTGATTCTGAAGACACAGTCAGGGGCTGGAGCTAAGTCTTCACTGACATAAAATCAACCTAATTGAAAACAAAAAATGACATTTACTTGGGACTTATTAGAATTACAACCCAAAAGACACCAAATGGAAGCAATCTTGGAAATATGCTCCAAAGTTTTATGAGACGGTGGCTATTTTTGTAGCTTCCACTGTAAGGAAGTTTATTAATTACATCTCTTATATTTGTCAAGAATTGTGATTGGTGCAGAAAAGACCAAAATGTTGTGTAAGAAAGTGATTGGGCATAGTCTCAGGAAACAAGAGGGGTGGTTTCACAAACTTGCAAAATGCTAGTGAATTTTCTTCTAGAAGCTGTAGTTTGGCTCAGTCCAGTCCAAAATTTCAGCACGAACCCTTGAGATTTGCACAGACAACTCAGAAACTCTGCTGCAGGGGTGCCTGGAGCATGTTTAACAAGGCCTCCTGACTGCACTTTAGGGCCCTGGAACAATGCTGTGGACTTGATTTTCTTTCCTAGCATATGGCATCTGGATTATGGGGGCAAAGGGCCAGCCACAGATGCCAGGGAATGTGCGGATTTCATGGTCCTATTTGAAGATCAGCGTACTTTGCCAGGCTGGGCTCACTTCTTTAATAATGTTTGGTGAAGGGAAGAAGAGCCAATGCTTGTTGAGTACTGATGCATGCTAGGGATTTTGTCTGCCTTAGTTCTCACAAACATCCTTTGTGTTACTTGCTATATGCGCTACACTAAAGTTCTATGTTCGTTTTCTGGAATGTCTGGCTGCCAGGCTCTAGGTCTGCCCAGTCACCTCTACTCCCTTCTATTTAACGAAGCATTTGCATGGCTTATCCATGAGGATCATCCACCTGGAATATCTGACTCAGTATGGATGTTTTCCTTAACCAAAACCTCAGAAAGGAATCAGGGAAGACATTTTACAGATGAAGAGGTTGAAGCTCTTTGGTCATGAAGAAAAAAAAACAAACAGGACACTGAATCCAAAAACTTCAGGTCAGGCACTTAGAGTGTCACATGGAGGGAGAGGGGAAGACACTTTGTTTTGCAGAAGAGAACCTGAGATTCTATTTTGGGTGAAGAAAGAGCAAATCAAATCCCCGTTCCTTCTGACACTAACTGCTCCGTAAGGTTGGTGCTCTTTCCTCACTTTTGTTCTCCCCAGTGACTCGGCTTGAGGTAGACAGAGAAGCTGAGCAGAGTTAGTCACAGCTGGACCTCAGTCAAGTTGGACTTTGTGGTCCCAACTGTAAATACCTATGAATTTGTGGTTCTAGAAGCTTCTCATAAAATTAACTTATTCTGAAACCAAGACCCAGAATTCATGCCTGAGAGTTCCAAGTACCCCATCATTGCAAATGTGGAGGATTGAGACTATAAATGATTCAACTACTACTCTCTCTTGCAAATCACCCAAGAATTCCAAGGGATTTGTCTATTGAATTTTCAGCATTTGGCAGCAGGCTCTTTGCTCTGTGCGATGTGATTTGCACTGCAATCCTTATCACAGGCAATCACTATTTTATTTAAAAGGCTCATCAGTGTTCTAAACTTGAAAAAACATACTCCCCAGAAGCCCCTATGGCCTAAAGAAAGCATGTATCACCTTTAACTGTTAATATTTGCTTAAATCTACCTTCTTCTCAGCTTGTATTTCTACAACTCAGTGCTCTGAGACCAGACGTGTGTTTTTTAAATGAAACTGCAGTTAATAGTACAAAACATTTACATTTATGTCCCAAATCCAAACAGCCACAAAACTTTATTTTTCCTTTTGTAGTTTCAATATTTAATTAGTGATGAGGCACCAGAAACCTGCAGGGAAAAAGCACCCCATTATTTTTTAAGTTATAGTGTATTTACAACCCATTTCCACCTGCTCCCTTTGTCTCCACCTGTCTCTGCAGTACACAGATTCGTCTCAGCAGCCCCTCAGGAATACAGCTGTGTCATCACATCCTGTGGCATCCTAATATTTCATACTAAGCTTTAAACCAATTAGGAATGACTACTGGCCATGCTGACTCATAAGAAGAGAAGGGATAATGTGTCCTTCAGGTAATGAATTTCTTTGGGGACTTGACACATCTTTCATTTTTTAGAACTGTGGTTTTCCCTTGTCACATTTCTGTGGATGTGGCTTCATTTTGTTTCACTGTGCTAGGAGGATTATGCAGAGATTAATATTTGGGAAGTAACCGAGTGTCCAACATCTAAGCTTCAGGGACACGCTGGAAAGTTCAAGCAGATCTAGCTCAGTGAATGTGGCTTTGGCGGGGAAGGGTGGTCTCTTTGTGTGCGTTAGTTTTTCTTTATTCTGGTGGTTTTCAGTCTCAGACACATCAGAATTATCCTTTGGGCTTGTTAGGATGCACCGCGGAGCCTCTGATTCTAGTGTTCCTGACTCTTAGGCTTGGAGTGGGGCTGTCAAGTGCTCAGATGCATCTGGTGCTGGAGACCTGGGACCACATCTTTAGAACCACTGCTCTCCAGCTAGGATGCCAGGTTTCAACCCTGTGTGAGAGCCATCCTTCAGTGGAAGTACAAGCCAGCGTCAAATGTACCCTTGTTGTGATTATGTCAGAGGTTCGAGCTCCACAGCTTCCAGGGGCTTTTGGGTGTGTTAAATCATGTTAATAAATGAAGTGGGCCAGAAGGTGAAGACAGGCAGGAGTGGGAAGACCTGTAGGACTGGGTCTAAGACTCCATCATCAGAGCTCAACCAGATTGTGACACACAGGAAGCAGATCATTTAGTCACTCTATGTGTGAGAGTTATAGTGGTTCTCAGCTTGTCATTCTGCAATCTCTGCTCTAAAGGATCCTACCAACCATTTTCCGGAGCATAGGTAGGATTTTTCCACATGCAAAGATTTACTTTAGGGTTCCCTCTAATTTTGCAATTTGACCATTCTTGTTCAGTGGGCACTTGGGTCATGAATCTCTATCTAGGTCCTAGTGTTGGAGGATTAAATTAATGGTTGGTCAGTCAAGGGCAGGTGGGACAGCTAGGAGAGAGGCCAAGTGAGAGTTCCATGGTGTGTTATTTAGGGTTCTTCAGAAGAAAAGAACTAATAGTATGTGTCTGTGTATGTATCTGTTGGTATATGAAGTTACGAGAGGAGATCTGTAAGACTGTCTTACATACTTGGAAACTGAATAGCCCCACAATGGCCATCTGCATGTTGGAAAACCAAGGAAACCAGTAGTTGTTCAACCCAAGAACTCAAGAGATTCAGAATAAGAACTAATGATACGGTTCTGAAGCTGAAGTCTTGGAAGATCCTGGTGAAAGTCTACTTTCACAGATTGAAGAATCTGTAGTCTAATGTCCAAGGGTAACAGCAGCAGCATAAAATACACCAGTTTAAGAAGGATTGAACTTGTGCACGGACAGGCTTTCTCCTGCTTTTTCATTCCTTCCAGGCTCCTAGCCTGTTGGACAGTGCACCCCACATTCAAGGAGGGTGCTTCTCATTCATTTTTCAGACTCCAATGCCAATCACCTTTACCAAATAATCCAGGCCAGTTTTTTAGGCGTCTGCCAGTCCAGTGAAATTGACAGCCGACATTAGCCATCCAATGTTAAATGGATCTGACTGTCTTGAACTAGAGAGAACAAGTCCAGCTCATAGCAGTGACTGGGTCTAGAACAGCTTCTGAGCAGTAGATTAGGCACCTGTAATCTGAGGCAGAGCAGAAAAAAGGCTCAGGCATTTTGGCCATGGTTCCTTTGAGAAAGATGCGCATTTAAGGGTCCCTACATGGTGCACTTATTTTAATCTTCATGGCAAGTTCATGAGGTTATTATTGCCATTTTGCTGAAGCTGAAGAGAAGGTCAGAGGGCTTTTGTAGTTGGCAAGTGGTTAAGCCGTGGCTTACAGTAAGATGACCTAATAGGGAGCCAAGTGAACCTCCACCCTGCTTAATGTAATGTATCCCAGGCTCTTGACTGGGAAGGTACTGTGATGAATGGCTAGGTAAAAATGCCTCTCATTTATATTTTTATGATCCCAAATTTTATAGTGGGAATTTAGCTTCATATTTGTGCATATTCCTACATAGAGAGAACTTAATTTTTCTTGATTAGCATAAAAAATGACCCCAGAAGAAGTCCATTCCCAGCTCAAGTAACCTGTGTTGAAATAGTGTGTTAACAGGAAGCTCATAGCCCACGTCTGAGTCATTAACATCCTCTAGTTTGAACAGTAAGCTCCTAATTCTTTAACTGAGATTTCTTTGCTCCACTAAATTCAATCCATGTTGGGGCTATTAAAATGTCCTTTCAGTGCTTAGTCTGAAATTACCCCCTTTTACAAATTTCCCTGTTATGTAGATCTAGAGCCCTTTGGAAAATGAATGGCTTTTGGTGATGGAGGTGGAATCTCTGTGATTTTAATAGTATTATACATGTCTTGATGAATCAATCTTTGAGGGCCATGTAGCTTTAAGGTAGATTATGAGTAAATAAACATGGACTGGGAATCTAACTGTTGTCTCTTTAAAACTCCTCTGAAATGGAGATGATAGAAGCAAAGGAATGACAGTGCCTGAACCCAGCAACGTGGAAGGTTTAAGAGAGGTACTTAATATTCATCTGGTATTCATTGCACTAACATCAATCTTCCCAAATTCTCCTGGTATTAATGTAGATGTTCTGCATTTAATATATACTTCCCATGGAATTTCATTGTAATTGAGCACTAAATGATGTCCACTTATGGTAAAGTGGTTCCAGAATTTTCTGTAATAAATTGGTTTTAGTAGAAAAGAAGATCCCCAATTCATCGCTGAGTCTCTATTAGACTCTTTATGCTGTCATTGTCATTGACGGTCTTTACTGTATTATTTCCAGACAGTTCATAATTTCTCCTGTTGAACAAATGATGATTTGCGAGAGGAGTGAGACGCCAACTGGATTATGTGGTGCCACTGATGTTTTACTGCCCTAGTGTTGTACAATCTCTTGGTCCCCTGTATCTGCAGATGCTACATCTGTGGTTTCACATCCACGGGCACAAGGAACTATGGGTTTAAAGAATTTATAAAGATTGTGTCTGTATTGACCTTACATTGTTCAGATTTTTCCTTGTTATCATTCCCTAAACAATATGGTCTAACAATAATTTACATAGCATTTACATTTTATTAGGCATGATAAGTGATTTGAGATGATTTAAATGATATACAAGGATGTATGCAGATCATATGCAAATACTATGCCACTTTTTAAATAAAGAATTTGAGCATATTGGATTTAGATATCTGATGGGGGTGCTGGAGTCCATTCCTCTACAGATACCACAGAATGATGGTGTCTTAAAATTACTTGAATCTTCTCTCTTGGTGCCATTATTAATGGCTGTCAAACTATAAGGAGTGACTTGCATAGCAGCAAGGATAGCAAAAATGTGTTGAGAGCTTACTACCTACTAAACACTCCACTAAGGTAAATGGTTTGCCTTCCTTAGCTCATTAGAACTTCACAACAGCAAGATAGACCCAGTTTCTGTTTATACTTTAGTTAGGTAAATTGGGATTTAGGGGTGTAAGAATTTGTGTAAAGCCACAGAGCTAGAAAAAGGCAGCACTGAGGTTTGAATTCGTGTCAAGTTGGCATCAAACTTCCAAGTCTCTGCTTTCAGTCCTTCTGCCAGCCAGCTTTAGCACAGTTAATAGACATGGAGTTCCTCATAAGTAAACAGAGAAAACTATGGGTTCATGGACTGGAGAGAAGTCCTCTTTTTCTTTCTTTTAATCAAAAGTAGAATAAGCATCATGATAAGCCAAGAAGTTGCTTAAGAGCTATCTCTTCGTTTTCAGTTCAGGGATGATGGGGAACTGATATTTAGGGAGAATATCTCTCTGAAAATGAGAAATACATGGAGTCCACAAAGTGAACAGCCAGTAAGCTATGCTCATCCTTCTGAGACTGACCATGCTGAAGCCGTGGAGGCCGCGCGGGAAGGGCTGTCCTGTGCTGGAGCTCACCAGCTGATGACCTTGACTTGTCTCATCTGTAGAATAAGGGAGCTGAGTGGGATACATCTATTTACGTTGGCATGGTATGTTTTTCCTTAGAAGTGGGATGTGGAACACTGATAGGTAGAACAAATGAAAGCAGAATAACTCTGGTTAAAGTACGCACTTTCTTCTTCTCTTCCAGGATGAAAACTTCTTGGAGTTTCTTTTCTTGGAGAAAAGTGGATCTCTGCAATCCACTTAGTTTTCTCAGGACAGGTCCAGAAAATCCCTGAATCTACAGCTCTCTCAAGTTCTTATCGACCCACAGTCTGATATCCAATATATCCAGATAGAAGTATGCAGGAAGATGTGTAATGTTATAGACTAGAACACTTGGTCTGTTTTGACTGGGAATTGAATCATCAACCAACTTTCTTTTGCCATGGAATCTCCTAGTGGTTGAGTTACCTAGGACAAGGGTGTGAGACACTAAGCTTATGTGTTTTGGGGTTAATCATATTTTAGCTTTTATGCCCTCATTCCTTGATTTTCTTTGGCTTTTCTATTACATGTAATTGTGTGTTTAACATAGTTCTGCAAGCCACTTTAAAGTTTTTCCTCTTTTTTTTCTTAAGTAATGTGGTTTAGGCAACTAACCTAAGATAAACCACCAAAAAATCTCCCCAAATCTTTTCTTATATTGTTGATGTCTACAAATTTTGCAGCTTGGAGCTCAAGTTTACTTCTACCTTTATATATATCAGTGCCCCTATTCCTGCCCTCACCATACCTGAATCTTTTTTGCTTTTAGCCCAGCTTGTGATCCTGAGCCTTTGTGATTAATTCTATGCTGAGCTGAAATTTTAGGAGAGGCAGCTGGAAAGTGTGGGTTAGGGTCTTGTTTGATTGGGGCTGTGCTAACATGTTTGGCCTTCACTCTGTGGAGTTACAAAGTTACACAGACACACAGTAAGTTCTCAGTTAAGCACTAGTGAATGGTGGCTGGAACCCAATGAATCTTTAGAGACATAGCAGGAGGCTGCTATAACCACTTAAGTCTCCACAATGAGAAAAGGCAGTTCTTTATTGTTAATGCTAATACCTCAGATAATATACTTTTTATCTCTGCTCATAATGGTAGTGTAGATAAATTCCATAAATCAAATCTCAGCAGTAAAAAGGTTAATACGTTTACGCTGTATAATTGAAAGCCATACTGGTGATTAAAAGGATTTTATATATCAGTTTTCTGGGTCACCAACTAATTATTTTCAATGGCCAGTAATAAAACACAGCACCATGCCTGGCTAGACATGGCAAACTATCAGATGTTAAATCATGTAGAAAGGACTTGAGCAGGTAACCTTAAGTTGGATGGGTTTTTCCTTGGGGCCTGAAGGCACTGAAATCTCTGTTGTTTGTTTTTTGTCAAGTCTACATGATGTTTCCAGGGTTCCCTTGTACTAAAAGCAAGGAAGCTAGGCAAACCTCCCAAATGGGGAAGGACATGGTAAGCTCCGGGGACCTTGGGACAGCTGTACTCATTCATATTTAATGCTTCATTTACAACGAGATCATTGCTGCAGTGTGGCCCATCCTTGGCTATGCTTGTTGAGAATGGAAGATGCACAAGGGAAAAGCAAAGGATGCCCTCTAGAGTGGATGACCATTTATTTACTGCTGAACATATTCCAGAAACTGTGCTTTTAGACTGAGATCCAGTAAAGTCCGATAAGATATGTATTGTCAGACCAAGTTGATGATGGGAAAACTGAGGCTTAGCAAGTATGGGTAAAGTGGTCAAACTCATGACTATAAAGCAGCACTATAAATCATGACTATAAAGCAAAATCATGATTATAAGTGTTCAAACTTGGGTTTACCAGACACCACACTCAAGCAATTCCACTACTAAATTATATATAATATATATATATGCATTTTTTTCTTCTGGTTTTGTGGAGTACCATAGGAAGACACAAAACAGAGATAAGTTGTTTATGGTTTGTTCCAAGCCTGATTTGGCTTCAAAGCTTGATTTGTGTCATGAGGGGTGGTGGAAGAAAGGTTGCTTTGTGGCAGGAAACACACTTTATATTCTAGGTAATTGCTGTCTCCCGGAGTCACACAGGGGGTCAGACTTTGCACAAACAGTGGAATTTCCAGACGTGGAGGGTGAGTGAAGGTGAATGGAAATGTAACAGGTGACACATAGCATTTGTTTTAACTTCCTTAGGATGTTATTCCTTAAGTGTGGTCCTGATATGTCACTTACCATTACCTATAGAGTCAAAAAAATCCTTTTTTTTTTTTTTGCAGAGTTTATATGGAAACAAAAGCAAAACTAAATCATAAATTTAAATATGAATTAGAGGGTTTAGACCTAAAAAAGTCATTAAATTCTATGTCAGTGTCTTCTCTTTGACCCTCGAATGTGTCCAATTTGCCCCATTATGAAGAAATATTAAATTTGTAGACTTCCTATTATTAGAGGTCTTTATTTTTTTCTCTAATTCTTTACCAGCCTCTGGAATTATCTTGCAGTTAGGCACGCTGTTGGGTAGTGTGTATATGCAGAGAGAAATCTGGAGAATTTGCAAAACCAGTCCAGTGGGGCTTTGAAAAGTCAGCTATTCACGGATGAATCAGACAGTTTGAATTACTCAGATATTTCTTCAAAGGCAAATGACTCGCAGATGAAATAAAGAATGAAAATTGGAAAGTGAATGTCATTGTCTTGGTTGCAGCATTTAGTCCTTTAATGAACAGCCAAGAGTATCCAGGATTAAAAATGTATTTGACAGATATGTTAATCAAGCCACCAAATAAGGCAGCCGAGCTGAAGATGGCCCTGAGACTGGGCGGTCCCAGAACTCTCTGTCAGCTTGGTAATTAAACTCAGGTGCTGTTTTTCCTTGGTATCCAGGGCTGAAAAGGAGTGACCTGCCAGTGACTTAGGGCTCCCATCTGCCATTAGGCGGTATGTGAAATGCAGAGCAGCCTCCATTCCTTCCTCGAGGAAGAAGGAGATGTCATTAACCCTGTAACCTGGGCCGGGGGTTGGGGTGGTGCTCAGAAGAGTGCGCAGAGGAAAGGTGAAAGAATCTCCTCGGGGCCACAGTGGAGAGGTTCACATTGCAGGGAAAAGTTGGCTTCTCACATTACAGGGCTTCGTCTGCCCATTTGTGCAAAGCACATTCCAAAATTCCTGTTACGTGTTCGGTCGTATTTTAGAGAGAAATATCGAGGATAAGGTAGGGAATGAGGGGCGAGGGGGGAAACAGGTGGAGAAGAATGGAGGGCAGACGCAAAGGGCAGAGAGAAGAGGAGAGAGAATGACACATATATATCCATTAATATGAAAAAAAATGTACTTCAGATGGCTTGAGGCACAAGTGACATTTATCTTTAATGGGGAGCATATTTTGAATAAAAGCAAGGGAACATCATTTATCATCCTTCCCTCTGACAGGCTGTGACAATGTGTGTCAGGGCATCGGTGACACATGTGGGGATTGCAGGTAAGAGCTAAGTCAAGGGGTAGCAGTGTGTTTGGGCCGTGGAACCCAGAGCTGGGTACACAGGGCCGGCTGTGCCTCACGCATGGTGAAAATATTGGAACGGAGTAGAGAAACCAACACAGCTTCACGCCATCAGAGGTTTCCGTGGGGGACCTTCTTCTCCATGAAAAAGCCATCTGTGTCTAGAGTGTGGCCATGGCTGATGGCTTGTGTTCACCCTCAAGGGAGTCAGACGAAGAACAGAGGCTTAACTTACCCTGTGAAAGGCTGTGTAAATGATGTATGCAGTATGATCAGAAAATATGATAAAAGTTTAACTTTAAACAAATTATTACAGTAAAAGACACATTGTTTTAGTCCCCCTCAGAATGCTCCACTTTGCCCTGAGTAAATTTATTCCATCTTTCTTGCCACTGTTTGCAGCAGCCCTGGAAGTCCTCTTTCATGCATGTCTTCAGTGGCACTGCTGCGACTGCCCTGATGGCTCAAATTGACAGAAAATGTTTACCATCCATGGTCTTCTTGAAGCACCGGGAGTCTCACCAGGCTACATCTAGTAATAAGGTGGATGAGGACCCCAGTAATGGTTTTATGAGCCTGCCTTTCTGTTGGATGGCACTTGGCCACAGGGTTCACTGTATTGTTGGTTTTAGCTTCTGAAGACTTTCATGAAAGACCACCTCAAGATCTTCTTCAGAAGAAGCAAAAAGGAGGACCTAAGTGTGTTTGGAGTGGGGAGGAGTGTTTTGAGGGAGATTAATGGCAATGTGTTTTACTATAATACATTTTTAATTAAAATTTATTTCTATATTTTGATTACCTCCATCTATTGTCTCAGGTCCATTCTCCCCCTCCAGGGCTCTGGAAGCTCTCCTGATAGCTACTTCCTAATTCTAGTGTCTCCCTGTACAAAAGTTTAATGCCGTTTCTTGCCTGCTGGTCATCTGAGGAATATAGCCACTCTGGCATGAGAATTCGTACTCAGGGCTCACCTGTTACTACCAGAGAATGAGCTGAGACATCAACAGAGCGTACAGTTTTGCAAGCCTGTGATGAGGGAGGCTTGGGTGGAGAAATTTCCACCACTGTCATAGGCAGGCAGGAACAAGAGGGAGCACTGGCCTTGGGTGGGCATGCCATTTAATGGAGAATAAAAAAAAAATCCTTAATTAAGATAAAAAACATGTTGCCAAGATATTTTAAGGAATAAAAATGAATGCAAAAATCCATGATGAACAAATGTTCAAGTTTTAAACACAGAACTTACGGGCCATGATTAGGCTGAGGATTAGATTTAGGGTGATGTAAGTGCTGGGCACATCTGGTTTTTGTTTAGAACTTTGATATTTTGTTTCTGTTGAGCTGGGGCTGGTGGGGCCACGACAGTCCAATGTCCTGCCCCTGATTGCAGCCCAGCAAGACGCTTTTCCTGAATTCACGTTGCACTGCACAATAAATTCCCTGGTTGAGTAGTTGATCCTCGAATAAGACAGAAAAGAAAACGTTCATTTGTTTCCTTCCCAGCTTCACAGAGCTCTGTCAGAGAACCGGAGTCTTTTCTTCTTGAGTCAATCTTCTGTTTCCAGTTGTAAAGGGCAATTTCATAGTAAGAAGAAAGAGGCAATATATTGCCTCTAACACTATCAATAGAATTTAGTGGTTTTCATTTTTGCATGTTCTCTTGTAAGAGCAGATCATAGCCTTTTATAGTGAACATATAATTTTGTATTCTGCTTTTTTAGGTGAACTTTGCATAGTCCAGGTTTTCCATGCTGTTACATGTTCATGTCTTTGAGCCATTCTTTTGAGGTTTTTGTTTCAAATTTTACTTATTAATCTCTTATTGGTAGGCTTATAAATTTTCTCCAAACTTCCCATATGATAGATAACATGAAAATGAACATTGTCATCGTCGTAGATTTTATTTTTCCGACTTTTTTCTGAAGTTAGGATCTGAAAAGTCTGAATTCTGAGCCAAAGTCCATTTCTGTGCTTCTTAATGTATAATTGTTATTGCCATCTAAACTTGCAACAGCATTTGGAATTTATAGTGCAAATAATAGAATTTGAGCCAAAAGAATTCTGATCATAAACTGCCTTATTTCAAATCTCAATGGAAGAAGGAGAAGTAGGAGTCTTTTAAATTTGATTTACTTATGATATTGTTTGACTTCAAAATTAAGCTGCTGATGAATATTTTTCTTTCCTCTTGCAGCAGAGCCTCCCAGTGACCCCTTATAGCTACACCTCCTTCCTTTTCTCTCCCCAGCTTATTCTGCAAACCAGAGAAACATCATGTTTTGTGATTTGTCAAGAAACTATTTTTGACCTTTCTGGTTATCATCAAATATTCCCCCAAAATTGTAAATTTAAATGGGAATTCTCTGTATACGTAATAGATATTTAATGCCCAAATATTAATTTAAAAAGGTAACATTAATATCATATCAAGAAAGAATTAAAATATCCTGTGAACATACATTGCTGTACAACTTCCCCTATTCTGCCCCGTAATTAAGTATATGCAAATGAAAATTTTAAACCATACCTCACATTTCTGTGGTTTATTTTTATTGGAGCATTTAAAAATTATTTTTAAACAAATAATAAACATGAAAGAAATTCACAAGGTCCCAAAGAGCTCCTTTTCCCCATATTTAGTCAATAACTGAACTAGTGCTTACATGAATATTCGTTATACATGGGTCATTCTAGCCACATCTTCCCTAAAACCAACATTTCGAAGCATGAAACCCCATCTCAACCTAGATGAACAAAACGGAAGTAGAAAGGCGAAATGCAACCATGGAGGACTGAGTGTCTTGAGAGCTCGTGATTTTCTGTCCTCATGGATTAACATAAATACTTTCAGCAAATGCAGAATCAGGTCAACACATTGAAATCCAAAATGCCTTTCCAAAGGAGGATCTTCTGGGGTAGACAGGAAGAGGAGGCAAGTGAAAGATGCTTGGCACATCACAAAGATGACCCTCAGCCAAAGAAATCTGAGGAAAAGCTAACTCCTAAAAGCAGAAACAGTTCCAGATTATGGGTAATAGTGGAGATAAACTGCCTCAAGGTCAGTTTGGAAGAATGGAAGGCTTTTTGGGACATAGCTCACTATTTGTTCAATTCATTTCCAGATCACGCAATAGTACTGTGCTCTTCCTGGTGACAAGTTTGCAATCCTACCCCTCTTTTCCCTGTGGTGCTCAGGTTGATGCTCTGAGGAGCAACTAGAGGAGTCCCCCTTTTAGCTAGCACCACGGCTACTGATATTGGCTGACATGTAAGATCACCCCCAAGTTCTCCTACATTGCCTTCTGAGACTGGGACCCACTGTTCACCAACTTAGACATTGTTTTTCTTAACTTGTGTCCTATGGAAACTATGTAGTGGGCTCCACACAGTATGAGTGTATTGCTTTTGGGTTTGCTTTGTCTACCAGTTCCCTCCAAAGGAGTTAGTTGAAAAGTAGTTCCAGAGAGGTGGCTGCTCACAGGGGGCACCACTGAGCATCATTTCTCTGCCCTGTATTCAGGAAACAATTCAGCCAGGAATTGGAGTGATGAAGCTTTCAAGAAGAAACTGAAGGAGAATGTGTTAAAGGACCAAAAAAAGTGATATTGAAGCAAACCACGGCCGGTAACACAGGAAGCAGTTACTGCTGCTCAGGTAGAAAATGGAGGAAATAGTGTTATAAAACCTGACGTGAACTGGAGCTCTGGGCTCAGAGAGGCCTGCCAAAGCTGTAAGAACAAAGGATGCTCTGGTCTCAGAGATGCTGTACTGAAGCAGGGAGCCCAGTGGCAAGGAGAAATACCTTGCTCTTACCACCCTCTGTGTCCTATGGGCTGCCCATTGACCAAACCCAGAGGAAGCCAGCCAAGAAGGAACCAGGATGTGGACTGTGACTGCTGACCTCACTGAGGCCCAGAGCAGAGCAGAGGATAGAATTTGGGAGTGAAAAGGAAAATAGCAGCAAGTATCTCTCTGTTTGACTTGTCATCTAATATTCAAAGCAGTCTCATTTAATGCTTGAGGAAATCAAGGCAATTTGATGAACTGTTTTGAATTCTTTCTGAAAGAAAGTAGCTTATGAATCAATATATTTGCTCATGGTTACAAAGCCAGTGTATCACTGTGACATGAACAGGTATGTTTGCACCCAAAGATAATGACAATTGCTATCACTATGTAAGCCAGGCAATATTCAGGCACTGTGCTAAGACATTCACAGCATTAGCTCATTTAATTCTTACAATAGCATGAAGGATAAGAGGAATTATTATCTTCATTTTCCTACTGGGAGTGGAGTATTAGGGAATTTAAATGTAATCGCCCCTTGGTGTCTGCATGGGGTTGGTTTTATGTACATCTACAGATAACAAAATCTGCAGATGCTCAAGTCCTTTATGTAAAATGTGTTCCATTTGAAAATAACCTGTGCACATCTTCCCACATAAGTTTAATTCATCTCTAGGTTACTTATGATTCCTCTTACAATGTTAAAGCTCTGCAAATAGTTCTCATACTGTATTGTTTAGGTTCTAATGTACAT
Source organism: Hydrochoerus hydrochaeris (assembly GCA_004027455.1). Lineage (NCBI taxonomy): Eukaryota > Metazoa > Chordata > Mammalia > Rodentia > Hydrochaeridae > Hydrochoerus > Hydrochoerus hydrochaeris. The sequence goes on from PVLA01002449.1 coordinate 243,687, forward strand.
ATTCACACAGACAGTTTTTCGTGGAATATTGGCAATCTGTGGTTGGCGGAATCCATGAACAAAGAACCTATATATATAGAGAGGTCCAACAGTGTGTTCTGCTCCAGTTTGTACCATGCTGGGGGTAAAATTCAGTCAACTTCTATCTGGATCCAGAATGAGCCCTTCATCACTTCTCTGTTCCACATTATTCTTTGATGCCTCTCTGGGCTTCTAAAATGTGGGTGGGGGATAACACAGCATTATTTCATGTGGGTGTGCAGTCACTGACCTGCATCCAATTTTCCCTGAAGATGCTGGGAGTGGGTAATCTGGTCTATCTTTGGGAGGCTTCTGAGAGGTATTAACAGGTATATAATGTCTCACAGTGGACATTTCCCCTAATCTGTAGAGTAAGTCTGCAAAGAAGGTGCTAGCCCCATTTTGTAAGTGATAGAATTCATATTTGGAAGGATTTGTGCCTTAAGCAAGCTCATATGATATAAGTTGCCACCAGAATTTGTAGCCAGCACAGCAACACCCATTTTCTTACTTTTAATCCACACATTGCACTTTCTTGTCCACTGCAAATCAATTAAAGTCTTGGAAAGAAACCAAGTAGTTAGCATAGATTTGACATTTACCTCATGAGTCGTCTGCACAGGAAGACTTGAAACCTCCCTCCTCCTTTTGCCTGTCAGAAGAGAGTGGCTAGTAACATTCCTTGAAAGAGTGATTGAATGAATGTGTAAGTAAATAAGCATATGTATTCTCATTCTAACTCTGTGAAATCCGTAACTGAAATTCTTTATTGTGTCACTAAAACCTCGGCACAGGTGGCTGCTTCTGTTTTACTGAAAATCAGGCCTGTGGCAGTTGAAAGCTCCATGATTTTAAATTAGTTTTCCTTGTACTTTGGAACCTACCTCTGTTACTGTTTAGAATGGTGAGTGCTGAAAAAGCCTGAAGCGCATATTTAGTAGACATATTTAATTGATGTCTGGACAGATTCCTCTGAGGGTTTATAACCTGAGAAGTGGACATTAAAAACTGCAAATTAGTGGGGCTATGCAATTTGTCTGAGATCAAACAGCTCATGAGTGGCATGTGAGAGGTCTTGTCCAGCTTTTCTTCAGGACAGACAGCTCGCTCTCTGTTGGCCAGGAGGTTGTCCTCGTTACCGAGGTTTAGGAGGGTGTATGAAGGTGTGTGTGAGGTGGATGGAGACCTCACTGCCAGTCGCCTGCTCTGAGACTATCCTGGGAGTGTGGAAATAGTACTATTTCCCCAGCTTATTTCATGCATTTCATGTACTTGAGAGTCAACTGGGGCCCTGGTTGAAAAAAAAAAAAGATGCAGGTTAGCTCGATCTGGGGAGGGGTCAGAGTCTTCAGTTGTGAAAAGTTGGCAGATTGTGCTGGCATGGCTGCTCCATGAACCACACACTGAGCAGCCAGCTTTGAGGATATGCATTTATCTTATTGCTATAGGGGCCTTATGATTAGCACAGTGATTTCTCAGTAGCTTTACCTGGAAAAGGGATAATGCATGTAAGAGCATTTGGTGGTATTGTCATCATCATTGTCATTAAATATGCTGGAGTCATATTGGGATCATCACTGTCATTACTACTCTTTGTTGAAGATCTAATCGGGATAAAATATTTACAAGCACAAGGAACTCATGTAAGGAGGATTACACTGAAAAGAAAATTTATTTTAGGGTATGATCACACATACGTGAGTTTTGATAAAAAATACAGCAAATGTTCCAATGTAAAAGTTATCACAGTACAAGACACATTGCAACTGATCCCCCTCAGGATACTCCCCCTCTTCCATGGATGTGTTTAGTTGTGCTGTTGGGGCTGCCTTTATGTTCAAATCATTCAAAGTGCCCTCCTTTCATGTTTATTTTGACTTTAAGGAGGAGCCAGAAGTTCCACAATTCCAGGCCCAGTGAGTAAATGGATGAGGACACCCTGTAATGCTTTTATGAGCCTGAATTTCTGTTGGATGACACTTACCAGCAGCAGTCCCTGTATTTTTTATTATATCTTGGAAAGACACAAAAGAGGACTTTGAGAACTGCTTCAGAAAGTGCCAAGTATGATAGCATAACTGTGTTCAAAGCTGGAAGAAGTATTTTGGGGAAGGTTAATGGCAATGTACCTTTTACTCTAACAACTTTTTCCCAAATTTAAACATTTACTGTATGATTTGATTGTACCTCATCTATCACTTAGAACGTAATTATAGCCACATGTGGATTGGTGCTAGACAAAGTCGTTCTCTATCTTTTCCTACTACCTTTCTTCTTATCCAACTGCTTGCACACAGTCCATTCAAGCTGCCCACCAATGCTGGCCCTGAAAACTGAGTCTGTATAGTCTAGAAATGCATCTGCTCACAGCTGACATATGCACCTGGAAGGTTCTGATTCCAAATTCTTTAGTCTGAGAGGAAAGCAGGCAGCTTGCCAGGTCTGAGGGCTCAGGAGAGGCACAGTGGATGTGTCAACTTAGCAGGCATTATTATTCTTTTCCTTGTTTAATACTTGAGACAGGAGTGGCTTGAAAATGTTCTAGCTAGTTCTAGAAAGTGTTCTAGCTAGTTCTAGAAAATGTTCTAGCTAGAAAGAAAATGTTCATTCATCATATGAACTGGGGTTCACACCCACATCTCTCTTGTGTTCTAATCCAGGAACTTCTTACTCTGTTAGTATCTCTTCATGATTTGAAGGAAAAGCTTTGCTGTAACCTATCCCCTCTCTGTCTGTCTCCTTTAAAGAAATCTTTGTCTTAACACTTCTCTTTCAGGAGAACTGCACTTGAAAAGATAGCAGTGGGCCTGTTCTAATCTTCTGTTTAATTGTCAGTATGTTTACTATCTGTGTGTCCTGCTAAATTTTAAGTCCACTGGAGAACGAATTGGATGTGTTGGTGTCCCTGGGCCTCTTGTGTTCCTGGCATGCAGTGGCTGCTCATTACATGGTCAGTGGATGTATGGAAGCCTGAATAGAAGTGGAAGCACCTCTCAGATTTTGGAATTGGGTGCCAATTCCATGATCTTGGCAACTGATTGAGGAACAGGGTACTTGGTCAACACTTAGGTTTTTTCTCTGGTATGAGAATGGCAAAAGAATAAGGATTATAAGTGTCTTTTGACAAAAAAGCTAATGTATTAGCCCTTCCATAGCTGGAACAAAATATCTGACACCTCAATTAAAGGAGCAGAGATTTGTTTTTGGTTTACAATTTCAGAGAATTCAGTCCATGATTGATTGATTCCAAGACAGATATGCATGGCAGAGGGGCCCCATGGAAGAAATCTACTCCACCCATGGCAGCCCCAAAACAGAGAATGAGGGAGCAGGGGACCCTTCCAGATCATACCCTTCATGACCCAGCTTTGTGAACTAGACCCAACTTCCTAGAAGCACATTCAGCTATAAACTCATCAGTGGATTATGAATGCAGTGCTTCCATGATCCAGTCACCTTCCGGAAGCCCCAAGTTTGAACACATGAGACTTTTGGGTGACATTTTACATCTAAACCGTAACTGATAGGAAGTAAGATCATAAGGAACATGATCTGGAAATGCATTGTCAATGTCACCAGTGCCTGGTGGCAAGAAGCCACACATGAATAGGCTTGTTATGAATCTTTGCCATATTTCTTTTTGTCTCCCAGCATCAGTGTCCCTATCTGTCATGGGGAGGTAATAATACTTGCTTGGTAGAGATAACTAAGGTAAAGCTAAGCAAGGTTCTTGGCAGGAAGAGAACTATTTTTATTATATTATTACTAAGTTTAAAAATTGTACCACAGTACAATTATGCCATGGGAATGCAGCACTTTGTAGTATAAAGAAAGGGCCATGACTTTTGGAATCTGAGAATCTTAGCTACAAAAAACTAGGTATTTCTTTTAAGTTTGCTGAGCCCCATTTAAAAAATCAGTTCTTACTAGATGGTGATAGAAAGGGTCAAGTGATATGATGCATGATCATGCGTTGATTAACAGTGTAAGGCATGACCCTAGAGTAGGATTTTCTTAACCTGTGATGGCTGGGAAGATGCAGATAGCTCAGGCAAAGATCTAAGGGGGAAAAAAGGGTGGAAAGATCAAAAGATCAAAATCCTTTTGCAACACTATTATATATATTTTTTTAAGAAGTAGAGATTTTAAACAAGGTAAAGTGAAATTTTATTAACCATGGTTCCAATCTGCTTAGTGATGATTTTCATAAGTGTAAATTCTGGTGCCTCCAGCAAAACATCGTACTCTTTGTTAATTGTAACTTCAGCGTCTCCCGCGGGGGCATTCCTCTCCCATACCCTGTAAAACAGTGTGTATGCCTATGGCTGTCTCTGCAGCCTTTGAAAAAGCTATAAAAGAGACCCACAAAAGGGAAATGGAGCACGTGGCAACATCTCCCCCTCCTTCTTCTGGTTTTTTAGTTTCATTGAACAATAAAAGTTTTTATGAGTATCGAGGAAAGGCATTTTGCCACTTGAAGTTAAGGTGTGATTCAAATTAAGGATGGCACCGTCCATTTCCAAAGTGGTATTTAACACGTTTCCCAGATGCGTTTTTTAATAGGACATTTCTACTGATGCAGAGGTGAGGAAAAAGTGACAGGTTTAGAAACTCTCTGCCACTGTCCTGCCCTGAACTTGGTCTTGATGCAGCCCAAACTGCTTTTGCCTTCAGCCCTTTTTTCTTGATGCTTGTTTGAATAACCTCAGTATGCTTTCCCCCAATGAGCTGCAGGCTCTTACCCACATAAACTCCCCCTTCATAGTGCATAGGTGATGGGGCTGGTGGGTACTCCGGAAGGGCCTGCTTCAGGGACAGTTTTAGTGATTGTGTCCAACTTCTGTTGGACCAAGGCTAAGGGCCTTTTGTTAATACCGTTTGTGCCTAAGCACTGTCTTAACAGTTGTTTTCTGTGCAGTGAAGAGGAACAATTTGCAGGCTGAAATACAGTCCACTGTCATTAATGCTTGCAAAGTTTTGCATCAGAATGCTGGAGATAGCTTCCAAAGAACAAGTAAACAACTAACCAGAACCATTTCCTTATTTAGAAGAAAGGGTAAGTATTATTGATGCAGACATTAAATTAAAATAGTCCATTGATGTAAGGACCATAAACAAATTAATACCTAGAGGTCATGAGTGAAAGTCAGCGAAGTGGCTCTTCTTTTCTTCCTGGAAGTAATGTCTTCTTGTCAAGGGCATAACTAGCTCATTAATCTGGTCAATAATTCAAAAGACTTTTTAAATGGGAGAGCTAATTTATCTTGTTTGTTTCTTTTCCCATTTGTCGAATTAGCTGGATAATCACCTAATTGATACATTTCACTTCTCAAGTAGATCCAACTGGAATGTAGAACAGATTAAAATTGTTGTCCCTGCCAGTTAGAAATAGAAGCAATTCTTACCTGCTGTAGAATCTATGGTAGTCTGGAAAAGGCAATCTGCAGAACAGAGGGGTCAGGGACCAGTTCATGAGGAAGCTCTTATGTCCTTCTTTCATTTACCTCCGTAAAGGCCAGATAGCTTCCTTGGTTCAATTCGTATTGAAATGCCTTAAAGCATTAATAATAATAAAATCCTCCCAAAGTCTATTTACCCATATTTTCAATCAAACTAAAGGACATGGGAGACGAATTATGTTTTAAGCCCCCTCTCCTCTTAAAGTCAAGCAAATCTGAGTTGACTTCACCCATAAATTCAAGAACAAAAAGTTATAAATTGATCCTATGAAGGACATTCCCTCTTTTCAAGTGACGTTTCCTTACTCTAATGGATTTGGCTATGGCAGGGAGTCAGAGAAAAGCTGTCTTAACTAAATCTTTGACTGATTATGCATTTTTTCCCTATTCATACAAGATAGATTCATCATCCCAATTTGTCAAGCTGGCGAAGTTCCAATTAATTACACCCGGCCAACCTCAGTTTGTGTTATGGCCATGTCAGGCCTAATCTAGTGCCTCATTTGCCGGCAGCCCGATGAAGAGGCATCAGAGGTGGTGTTCCTTGTGGTACTTACTGTGATGGATGCCCCTGCTCCTCCGCTGGTGGCAGAGGCGTAGCCCCGGACGTGTCTTTCCTCTGAGCCTGAGGACTTGCTGCTCTGGTACTAATTTGAGGGCCCATCTGTATAGTGGATGTTGTTACTGAGTCTATCTTTCATGGTCAGGCTGAAGGCTTTGCCTGACATCTGGGCTGTTTAAACATCTACACACATCTAAACACACCTGTGTTTCTGTCAGCTTTGTCCTTGCAAAAATGGAAAGAAAAAAAAAGAAGGCAACTTGTCCTTGAGCTGAGTTCTAGAGCCCTGAGGGGTTGATATGTGTTGTGAGACAGAATCACAAGTACTTGCCAGGGGTACCCACAGCAGTTCTGATCATATCTGTGTTGCCATGGTGCTTGTGCGGAATGCTGTGCTCTTTTGACTATGGTGACTTTGTTTTTATGCTTTTAGCTTATCAGGCAATGACTTGCAAGGCAGTATTATTTATTATTCAATGTGAGGTTCACTGGATATTAATGCTCATGCTCTAGTGCATGCAGATACTAATGTTTTATCAAGTGATTCATCTGATGGTATGCCAAGTGCCACACTGGTGTAATGTCTGCAGACCAATGGTTACAAACCTGTGTAAGATGGAGAACTTAACTCAGAGACATTTGGTGACATACCCAGACTTGTATACTTTCTAATTTGGGGAGATTAGATTTTTAGTTCATTATAAGACTGAACTCTTCCCAGGATCCCTGAGGTGACACCTTTTTCTTCTTCCTTTTCCTTCTTCCTCTGTCTGTACTCCTGACCCACAGCCTTTACTTTTCTTCCCTTGCATCCACATGCTAACCTTCACACCATCGTGACAGCTGGAAGTACCTTACATGTGGTCAGGTTTGCAGGATCCCACAATGCTGTGCTGCCTTTGGGGCTGTGTCTCCACTGGGCTGTGAGACTGGTAGGCACCTTTCCATTATTGGCATTGAGGAAATGACAGGCAAAGGACATGGAGTGTGAATCCCAGTGTGGCCACTGGAAGGCTGGATGATGCATCTGAGAAGGCCTGAGCAGTTGGCCATGTACAGGACAAACTTTGACCCATGGCAAACAGGAGGGCAGAGGAAGTCATGCAGACACAGACACCTCCTTTTCTACATTTATCAACTGCCCTGAGGTGTGGTTGCATCTTGTTTCCTTTGCAGAGTTGATGAACTAAGAGAACACATTTGCTGAGCATCGGGCTGGGTCTCTGCAGCTCCCTGCGGATCAGTGGCTAGCGTTCCAGCCAGTCACACTCCGCCTTGCATCTTGGTTTCACACCTTTTGGAATTCAATTCCCCATCCAAAACAAAGTGTTGGTATCCTAATCCTTGTTGCTGGACTTGAAACACAGACCCAGAGACACTAAAAGAAAAGCTGACTACTTCTTACCTCTGTGACTCTCACAGAAGAGACCCTGAAAAGTGTTATCATGCTTTGAGACAAATTACATCAAAATATACTTTTAGTTTAAATGAGACTTCAGTGCATTAATATTCAGCATTTACATTCCTTCCTGGTTCTTAAATATAATGTGTTTTACAGTTATTAAAAACATATGCTGCTTTTCAGCAGCGTTTTATATACAACTTGCTCAACAGAAGGTGCCAGCATTCCAATATGTTTTGCTTAGTTTGGGTCTTAACCATCGTGTTGAAAGAACTCAAGTGCTGCAGTGTCATTTTTTTTAACGCAGTTTGGGATGTTGCTAAAGGTTGGCTCCTGAACCAAGAAAAAAGAAGGGAGTCATTTGTTCTCTCTCTCTCACTGAATTGATATTATGATATTTCTGTTATGGGGAATGCTTTTTTTAAAAAATTAACCTTGTGTGAGCTTTGTGGGTGGATCAATCCCGATCTTGTTTTCTAGAAACTTTTAGCTAAACAAAATACTTTCTTGAAAAGGATGGATATGGTGTTCTCTCTCTCTCTCTTTCTCTCTTTCTCTTAAAGGACTCGGTAATAATTCTCTTTGGCTGAACTTGTGGAACACTATTGATAGTTAGTATACCCATTGGCAAAGATGCATTATTCCAAGCTCCTACACCTGGGCACCTTGCACCTCTCCTGTGACCCATAAAGCATTGTTGCTTTCAAGGCAAAGGATTTCAACATTTTTCTCTTGCATTACGGCCAGTGTCTTATCTGATTTCTCAGAAGCCCTGTATCATCTGTTGTTAAATATTTGGAATGTCTTTCGTGAATGAAAGGACGTGTGCCTGTTATATTCAGATAATCAGCATCTATGATGGTTACATTTGTGTGTGAATTTTGGCTAGTCTACGGTATGTCAGAGACATGGTAAAACATTTCTGAGGATATCTGTGAAGAAAATCACGTTTGATTGGGTAGCCAAAGTAAAGAAGAACCATGCTCTTTACTCTGTGGTAAAGTTGTTGGGTACCATCCAGCCCACTGAGAGCTTAAACAGATGAAACCTATAGAGGAAAGGTGAGTTCAGTCTTTCTTCTGAGATGGAGTGGATCACCCATCTATTCCACTGTTAGACGAAGGTGATTCTGGGTTTGGGGCCTTTGGAATTAGACTGTGGCTTACACTCTTAACTCTATACTTCTCAGTTCATACTAGAACTACACCATTGGCTTTCTTGGGCTTCCAGATTGCAGATGATAGATCATGGTACTTCTTAAACTCTAATTGTGTATGCAAATTGTCATAATAACATTTTCCATATATCCCACTGATTCTGTTTGTCTGGAGAACCATGACTAACACATGATCCTTACTGTTACAGCCTCCATTTAGAATTATGGATCTATTGTAGTTCTTCAGTTGTTGCTTCATGTGTTTGGAGACTCTGTTAATAGGTGTGTATTCATTTAGAATTGTTATATCCTCTTGAGGAATGGGCTCATTTATCATGCAATGCCCCCCTTTTTAAATCTGGGTAATACTCTTTATCTCAAGGCTTATTTGTTCTCATTTATTCACATCTGTTTGTTTATGTGCAGCTTATATGATACGTGTTATAGCACACTTTTTCTTTAACTCTATGTGTGGCTTTATATTTAAAATTCTTTTCTAGAAGATAACTCATAAGTGAGTTTTAGGATTTTAAAATTTTTACTTTTTAATTGTAGTCAGAAACTCTTTGCCTGATAGGAACTATTTACATTTCATGTAAGTTTTGCTGTGATTGGGCTTAGTCTAATCTTTTGCTATTTGTTTTTAAATTGTGCACTTTTCACTCCTTTTTTTCCTTTCTTGAAGTTATCAAATATTCTTTAATATCTAAATATTCTTTATTCTCATTTGGATTTTATTTCTTCTTTTGTTTTGTTTTCTCTTTTCTTCATTTTGGATTACTATATGTGACATTACTTGCCACAGTTTATTTAATGTTATTATTATACTATTTAACTTAAATATTAGACCATTAAAACAGTATGATTTTATTTCTTTCTCACCTTTTGTATTGTTATCGTATATCTTTACATCTAAAAACATTATGAATGTATTTTAGATATACAGATACATGCTTGCTTTAAACAGTCGGTTGTTTTTTAAAGAAATGAACTAGAAAATAAAATTAATCTGTGCTATTTTCCCACAGTTACCATGTGCACTGTTCTTCATTTTTTTCCTGAGGCTCTAAGTTTTCACCTAGTCCCATTTTTTTCTGGCCTAAAGACCTTCTCTGGGTATTTGTTAGGTCTCTCTCTCTCTCTCTCTCTCTCTCTCTCTCTCTCTCTCCACACACACACAGAGATTGAACCCAGTATGGCATTTATTTCCACCTGCTTTTTCCTCTCTCCACTGCCTTCAAATAGAAGTGAATTGTGGATTCAGAATAACACAGATGATTTGTAGGGATTCAGCCTTCTCTCCATGATCGTATAAATGAGATCCCCAAACTGAGAGCTTATGTACTTCTGCCTGAAATGTACAATACTGACTTACATGGGGTTTAATGTATCTTAATTTTATTTTTGGATCTAGAGTATTTCATAGGAACTTTTAGATTTCTGATTTCTTTGAAGAATAAGAATCCCTGTAAATTTGAGGCCTTGAATTCTATGATCTCATTTGGTTGGGCACCATTGGTCAGAAGTAAATAGCACCTTCACCCATGGGTAAGAATCCTGCTGATTAGTTTCAGGCTTCTCATCCTGATTTACTCATAAATATTGTTGTTTTCGGCTCCAAAATTAAGAAGAAGGAGCAAGAAATTTACCTTGGGGTGAAGTGGAAGGTTTACATATGTGGCAACATACATCTTTGTAAATAGATGTGGGATGTCAGTGAATTTCTTCTTCACTGGGACAAAACATTTGATAACCACAATTTAAAGGAGGAAAGGTCTACTTTGGTTCATGATTTTTACAGAATTCAGTGTGCATGTTCAGCTAGCTCCGAGCAGGAAGAACCTGGCAGAAGGATTTGGTGGACGAAAGCTGCTCACATCTTGGTGGCCAGGAAGTAGAGTGCAAAGGGAGGGACTAGGGAGAGAAACATATCCTTCTAGATCATGCCCCGCGTGACCACCTCTTCTGACCAGACTCCTTCTCCTACCAATACATGCAGCTGTGATGCGCATAACACCTTTGTGAACCACTTACCTTCCAAAATCACACCTTTGAGCATACAAACCTTTTGGAGGCATTCTAGATCTAAGCCATAGGTGTGAGTTTTGGTGTGAAGTTTGGAAAACCCTACACTGGTGCCTCTGTAAAGCCAAATTAAATCACCTTTAAAGAGAATGTAAATATGGACAACTCTGTCACAGTGAAAAAAATATCTTGAATTCTTATATGAAGAGTTTAAGACTGAATAAATGGCATTGGAGTTTCTTGGGTTGGCTAAATTTGGGCATATTGGATAGAGGACTTCCACCTCAACATCATATCAGAATCGACATTTTCTGAATGTGTTTTCCCACCCTTGAAACTGAACATTCATCATAAAACAATGGCTATTTTTTTCCCCTAGAGACTGTAGCTTGTCCTAGGAAATATACAGATGAAATGCAAATCAATCGTGCTCTGTCAATGGTCAGACATCCTGAGAAATACTTTTGTCTTTTTGTTTTGGATTCACTCTGTTTCTGATTGCTACATTTTGACTATTACATACTGCAGAACGATTTCAGACTCCAGCACTGCCTCTGTTAGCTGGATTTCATGACTCCATTCATTGTCCAGCACTGTGGTGTGGAAGGGAAGTGTAGATTAGGGATTATAATTAACACAGAGTAATTTGTAGCTTCATTTTATATATATGATCGCATGCCAAATAAGCCAGGTGTTGCTAGTCAATGTGAAGGACATGATTCGTGATCTATAGTGTGATCTTTGTGAGAAGAATCTGAAAAGAAACCAAGAAGAGACTTAAAGTCATGCTGGGATGCCACATAGCAGACTATCAATGGAAAAAGAGACAAATACTCTTTGGCTCATTTTATCTATTTTAGAGCTTCATAGGGGAAAAAGTAAACTCCCTCTGATGATAGAAAATTAGAAAAGACAAGAGGAATGGGATGTCTGCCCAAAATCCATCCTTTTAGATTAATGCTCACTAATGGATATTAAAACATGCTAGATTAATGAAAGCCCAATAGACCATGCAGCTGGAAAAACACACTTTCTTTTGACAGCCAGGCAATCAAGAAATGCCCCAGGATTAAAGAGAAATTCAGATTAAATTACCCTCTCCATTAGGATGTCCTTCCTTGGTAATTCGGGAGCTGGAAGAAAGGGGCAGAGAAGTCATGAGCACTGGAGGTCATTTGCTCAAACTGTTCTTTTGACTGTAAAAATAACGGACATAAGATGTTATATGTTGGCCAGGTGAGCCCAACACCGGTCAACAGGCGACAGGAGCAAGGGATGTTGGAATTTGGGACAAGCAGCTGTTGGAAATTATGAGAGCATATCTGGGTAGAAGTGAAGGCTCTGCCAACTGTCAGTTGCCCAGCATACTAGGGAAGCATGGTTTCATCACTGAATCTTGTTTTTGGTGCTCTCTGTACTGCATGAATTTAGCTAATATGGAACTACATTTCCCAGAATTCACTCCTTTGTCTCATTTCCGGTTTGTGTTGGCCATAGGAGAACTTTGTGTGAGATTTGGGAAGGTACAAGTAAAGTAGAAGCTGATTTTATGCTTCTAAGATTGGGGTAGATGGGGTGGTTGCCAACTACTGCGGTGTCACTGAGGTGCTCGATCACAGCAGCTCTGGCTTCTATAGGCTTTTTCCTGGTGCCACTCAATGGCAAAGGATGTCAACTTCTTCTTATCAACTATGTGTTTTAGGTTAGAGGTGACGAGAGACAGGTGTAGGGTACAGGTTGTATTTGTATGCTCTCTCTTATCTCTCTGGGGGTCCAGTTCATCATCATCATCACGCCCTTTCCTTCATTGCTTCCCACCGAGGTTGGCAATGGTGGTGATTGCCATCAGGGTACCCAATGCAGGGACAGTGTCTTTGTCTTCATTTGCCTCTCACTTCATGTTTCATCTCAGAAATACATTTCTTATTTAAATCACCAAGAGTGGTTCTGCTTCTTGGACCAAACAAATCTCAAGAGTCAGAGTGATATACTTACTCTGTAGTATTATATGGTAAGATGGGCCCCTTGGAATATTATTACCCTTATTGTTGGAGGTTTCTCTCCTTTAGTTGCAGGAGTCAGGAAAATGTAATTTAAACTGTATATAGTAATGAAGGTTGCCAAAATGGAAAGATTCCTGTAAACTCAGTCTGCAGAAGGGAAAGCCATCTGCCCATTTCATCTCCTATCATTACCTTTGACATTTACACTTTGTAGTAAACAAAATCACTGCCCTTTTATTTACAAAACACTTGAAAGTTGGGAGTGTTCATCCTTATTTTGCTTTTAAGGGTTAATCAGGCAAGCAATTTCTTATTCTAGAAAAACAAGGATCACTTTCAGGGTTTTATGGAAAATCAACTATAAATCCTTGACTAGAAACTCCTGCATGTAAGACTTGAAGTTATTTTATTTCAGTTTTTAATTGACAAAAATTGTGTATATATATATATGTATAGTGTATGATGTAATATTTTTAAATACATACACATTGTGAAACGACTCCATTGGACTAGATAATATATCTATTGATTCACATAAGTATAAATTTTGTAGTCATAAACTTAATAGCTACTCTCAATAGCATTTTTATTGTCTGTGATCACCATGCTGTAAGCAGGTTTCTAGAATTTATTTTTCCTATCCAATTAACTGTTTGATCTTTAGCAGATCTCCTCACCCCCTACCTTCCAGCACTTTTTACCCCTACTTTTATGAGTGCAAAATTTTTAGATTCTACAGATAGATAAGTCTATGTACCATTTGATTTTATGTGTCTGACATTTCATTTAATATAAATTCTGCCAGGTTCTTCCATGTTATTGAAAATACAAGGCTTTCTTATCTATTCATCTAGTGAGAAACACTTACATGGATTTTATCATTTAACTATTGTGAGTAATACTGCAATGAACATGGGAGTACAGATAACTTTCTGATAAATTTGCTTTGGATATATACTCAGTAATGGGATTGCCAGACCCAAAGGTAACTATTTTTCACTTTTTGAGGAACTTCCATATTGGTTTCCATAATGACTGTACTAATTTATGTTTCCACCAACAATATACAAAATTGTTTTCTAGTCATATACTTATGGACACTTATCTTTTGTCCTTTTGATAGTAGCCATTCTAACAGATATGAGATGATATTTTATCATGGCTTATTTTTTTCATTTCTCTGATGATCAGTGATATTGAACATTTTTCATAAAACTGTTGGACATTTGTATGTCTTCTTTTAAAAACACTTGTTCATATAATTTACCTACTTTAAATCAGCTTACTTATTTTCATTCTGTAGAGTTATTGATTTCCTTATATACTTTGGCTATTAACTTCCTAGGTGTAGGGTTTGCAAATATTTTCTCTTATTCTGTAGGCTTTCTCTTAACTGTGTTTCATTGATTTTTTTTTTTTTTTTGCTGTGCAGAAGCTTTTTAGTTTGAGTCAATCCAACTTGTCTATTTTATTTTGGTTGCCTGTGCATTTGGTGTTATAATAAAAAAAAAATTGCCAGACCACTGCCATGGAGCTCAACCCTTACATTTTCTTCTGGTAGATTTATGTTTTAGAACTTTGTTTAAAATGTTAATTCATTTTGAGTTGAATTTTGTCTATGATGTGAGGTAGGGATCTAATTTTATTTTTCTGTATGTGGACATTTAGTTGTTGCAATACTGTTTATTAAAGAGACTAACATTTTGCGTTTCTTGGAAATTTGTCAAAAATCAGCTGATCCTTGGTTATTTATCATGGGCTTATTTCTAGGATCTGACATACTCTGTATGTCAGTCTTTATGTTAGCATTGTGTTGTTTTGATTATTATAATTTTAAAGTATATTTTATAGTATATTTTAAGATCATGAGTCTAGCTTCTTTGTTTTGTTTTGTTTTTGCTCAAGATTATTTTGGCTACTCAGGGTCTTTTGTAGTTCCACATGAAGGTTAGTGTTATTTTTATGTTTATGTGAAAAATGTAACTGAAATTTTATTAGGGATTGCATTGAATTTGTGTTTTGAGAATATTAATCAGTTTTATAATATTAATTCTTCCAGTCCATGAACATAAAACATTTTTACATATATCTGTGGTCTTCTTGAAGTTATTTTTAGAAAAAGTATTTTCTGTTCTTTTAACTTTTTAAAAATTTTATTAGTAGAAAAGCATTTTTGAATGTAGGACTGAGAACCACTTATTTATTGATTCAGAGGTCTTATAGGTTAACAAAAATAACATATTTATTGAGTAATCGTTGTGTACTTGTGATCTCATGAGTATTATCTGCATTATGTCCTTAATCCTCAAACTATGCAATAAAATTATGATTATTTATAACTGATAGGTGTTAATTTGAAGCCTTGAATAGTTGAGCTAATCTGGCTGGGCTTATTTGCTTATTTCACACATTTAAATATCTGTATACCATAAGCAATTCTAATCAAATTCTAATCAAAGATGAAGATAGGCTAATGTAATCTCATGGGGGTAGATGAGAGCCTATCATTAATTGACATAATACAGAGTTAACTTGAATGAAAAGTGCACAGCACTGTGCCATTTCACAATAAGTTGGCTATGTAATATACTTTTAGAATATTGGATCATTAGTGTGTTTTTTCAGTCCAAATTCAACAGAATTTCTCTTCTTGTTACTGCTATCATTCTTACTGTCACCACTAGAGGCCCCTCTCAAGTCTCAGTGTGCGACAGTGAGACCTACTTATGTGATAGAAAAAATTTAAAGTGAGACATACAGTTTAGTGGAAAGAGCAATGACTGAGAATCAGAGATTGGAGATCATATTCCAGCTTTCCAACTTAGCCAGCTCTGGTGCTGGGAAGTCCACAAATTGAGAACAAGGGTGCTTCTTATTTCTTCCTTCAAAAGATTAATAAAAATCATATTTGTACTCAGTGAACATGATAGTACATGGGACAACAAAACAAGAAAGCAAACACAAAATTAAATCTTTACTTCCATAGGACCCTGGTAGTTCCATTTTCTCTGAGGACAGTGGTTTCCATACTCTGTCTCAGATGTTTTCAGATGGTATCATAGTGGTGAAAGGTTAACCCTCACCACTAGAAGAGGTCTATTTTCTGTAATACGATTTTTCTATGGGAGTAAAGAATATGTGTTTTTAGAACAAGAAAACAAGAATAAATTTTGGCACTAAGGTTTGCAAGCCGCCGATGTTGAGTAAGGTTCTTAGCGATACTTTGTTCGGGAAAAAACTGTGCATCAAACAGGGAGATGTCAGTCACGTACACAAGTTGAATCTGGAGTATGGGGCCGGTGTAGGTATTTACTGGGTTAGGGAAAATAGTTTGGGAGTTCTCAATGTACTTCTGATTTTGTGGCTTTGGATGGTGGTTGTGAATAAATTCTGAAGCTCTTACCTGACTAGGAGGAGGAACTAGAAGATGCTTAGCTACCTAGCAATCCAAATGCAAGCATTACAGGTCCTAGAAATAGCAATGATTTGGAAGAAAGGGAGATGGGGGTCTAGTACAGCAATCATACCCATGTGTGGTAATTATCAAGTTATTTCCCCATGAAAATACTCATTTGAGCATTCTTGTGCAGGTACTGAGGTCAAAGTAATAATGGTTTGGATCTCTAACAATGTTCTAATATTTTATGCTCAGCTGGTGCTGTTTAGAAAGAGAGAGGTACAGATGGGTGGGAGAAAAGGGGAGAGTTGTCCAGAATGTGTGTGAGAAGAGTGAAGGAAGTGAAATTTGGAATTCTAAAGTTGGGCTGAGCCTGATTGTTGCTCTTCTAGCGCTTGATTTCTTCTTCTTTCTACAGTTGTCAGGAGGATGATGGTGAGTTTGGCAAGCTCTTTTGCCTGAGAGCATACATTAACTCCATGATCTAAACATTCCAATGTCTTCGTTCTTCAGTTTGAGTTATTCTAGCCGCCTATGTAAGCCATCAACAGAATCTAAGTATCCTGTAGAGATTATCTCTCTTCAGAGGAGGGAAATAGCAACCCTTTAATCTGGCTTTTGGCTTTGCCAACAAAGGGCATCAGAGCTGGACAGTGGACTTGTGGACAGTCATTTTGAGCAGCAGTCACAAAAGCAGCAGTCTTGGAGAGATATTTATGGGGACACAGGGCATCCATAGATATAAAAAGCAGGGAAAATACTTGTTAGTTGTGAGAAGGTGAAAGGCTTGAAACACTGATTAGCGTAGCAGTGTGGTCAGATGGAAATGAAAGCTCAGAAGCATAATCGTTAATTGGGTGCTTACCTACTAATTTGAGCTTGGATGTCAGCACTACTGCACTTCTTTTCAAATCCGGGGTCAGACTTTAATGCTACATCATAAATTACGTAAAGGCACAACACTAACAATTAGATAATTATGGAGACCCATGCTGTTGCAATTTAACTGGGTAAGTTCAGGGCAAACATGACAGGAATACTGCTTAACCCTTAGACTGCTGGCAAGATTTTTTTCCCAGAGAGACAAATGATTATATAAGATGATGTTTGTTGGCTGGTTTTCAAAGCCTATGGGTTATATAATTTCTTTCCCATAGCTGGAGTCATCAGACGATCCAAGGAGGTTCAGAGGAAATATTAGAGAAATGTTAAATATATTTTTAGCAAAATAATCCAATCTTTAAATCCATACCAGCTAAAGCACCTGGGGGGTGGCTGAGTTCCAGCTAAATTTTAAGTTAAAGCTTAAAATCAAAGTTAATTTTCACAATCATGAGATGTTTTGCAGACAGAATATGTGATTGTTCAATCCTAGTTCTCCCACATTAACATATGAAGCAAATTAGAAGATTTGAGTCAATTTTTATTCTCTTTGCATGCTTGCAGGGAAACTAGTGGCTGATTCAATCGATGAGGGTGTTTTCACGATCGGTGTGAGTAGAGGAGGATTTTGCTTGTGTTCCTAAGACATGCGTCATTCACTTATTTCTTGACTTGTTTACTAACATATCTTGAGCACTGTTGTGTGCCAAACTTGGGGAATACAGACATCATTAGACATTTAAATATCCTTCCGATCTCCTGATGAAGGTAAAAGACTTGTACAGGCTTAGCCCACATGCCTGTAGCAAAGATTCTGCTTCTGGGAGAGTTTTGTCTTCACTGCCAGGTTGTGGGCTTGGGAAAAACTCAAGCCATGCTTTGCCTTCTCTCTATTCCCACACATTCCTTTTTTGAACACACACACAAGTCTAAGCCTATTGGAAGGAAAGAATAATTTTGTCTTAGAAAAGAGAAAAGAAAATGATGGATAGTTTGTGTATTTAGAGTTTAGAACTTTGTATTGTTTGACAAATGAAGTTATAGTTTAACATGAGCAAAGATAATATTGTGAAATGGAATTCCAGCATATAAATAGTTGTCTGTTACCAGTGTCAGCTTCATGTTTCTCCTCTTGTTCCAAAAATGACAAATGTGAGCCAATTATAGAAATCTATGGATTATAAAATCAGACACCATGGAATTTAAGATTATTGAATTCAACAAGAATTCAGTATTAATTCCCATTATTTTATGTATAAGAGAATGGATTTTCCAAAGACCTTGTGGGTACTGAGACCTGAATTGGGACAGATATGGTTCAGGTCTATAATACAAAGGTGGAGAAAGAAAGCAGGCTCAGATTGTCAAGTTCCCTGTGGCTCACCAAGTTGGTATCAAGGGTGTGTGTGTGTGTGTGTGTGTGTGTGTGCATGTGCACCAACAGTCATCCCATAAAAAGAAAATGTTAGGAATTTGGAATTTTACCATTGGTTGAGATTTAGTATAATTGCAGTTCAACTTTGAAAATGCCTTTAATAAATTTACTTCATATACTCAATATTGATAAATCACCTTCAGAATTCACCTGACCACTCCTTACATCTTTGGGAGGGAAGTCAATTTTTATCATCATGATTGTGGATATGAGACGAATATTTAAAGTTTAAATGATGGTCCATTTCTAGTAGTGTGTTGGTGTCAGAGAACTTACTTTTCTAGCCAATGTTATATGGATACAAATGATAATAAAACAGAATATTTTCTTAATCCTTAAAAATTGTATTAAAATATTACTGAAATTTAGTAATATTACTATTAGTAATCTGTATTACTGAATATTAGTAATATTCAGTAATATTACTGAAATATTACTTAACCATATAGAAAATATAGTTGGGACCCAACTGACTCGTAAGTTTTGGTTTGTTTTGCACTGGTGGTTGACTCTAAATTAAACAATGGCAACTATTGTGAAAACCCTTATTTTAGAGGATAAGACAACATAATAATCTGAACTAGAGGGGACATAAGGACAGAAGATTTGGTCAGAAGAAAAGGGAAGACTGGCAGATTTGGGAAACAGATGAGTATGGGGAAGACAGGAGAAATCAAGGATGAAACTGGGGTTTTGATATTTGCCAAACAAAACTGTGGGTGATTTTCCTGAGACTATGACATGTCCCAATTTGGGAATTCTGGGTTTCTAGTGCCTGGGCGACATGCCCAAAGGGAATGAGCCCAGTGCTCAGCCACTCTTACATAATCTAACACAGAGACTGGTATTTGAGGGCAGCTGTGTTACTGTGGGAGGTTGAGCTAATTCCCTCCTTGTGCACGGATAGCATTGTACAACTGTGCATTGTGGGTGCCCATTTAATTGTAGTGTGGTGCTAGCCACTGTCTGTATTAGTATATGACCAATTCCAGATCCTTAGCATGCCTTGGCCATTCAGCAGGGCCACTGCACTGGAAGAAGACCATATGGTTTCCCGACTAAGGAAGAAGAGCCTAGCAAGGCTGACCTTTCTTCTCTTGGCAGCCGAAGTGTTTCTTAAGAGATGGCTGAATGGTCGAAGCTATTACTCTAAGTGTAATTTGTAATGGCCTCTAATGCTTTCAAGAGTGCTGGGGCTTCTTGGGATGAAAGGTGACTTTTAAAATCAGTAATTATGCTTGCAGTGAAAATGTGTCCCTGGTACGGTGTGCAACGATAGTATTCAGGGCATCCAAGAATTCACTGCTGGACAGGTCTTATATTAATCATAGTCTCACTGCTCAGAGAACATGTTCTCAGTAGTTAACCATCCTTCTTCCAGCTCTTTAAAATGTGGACCTTGTCATCAAAGAACAGACACACCCTCCACTATAGCAGGCTGTGCACTAAATAAAAAATTATAGTTATTATCTAGGGACTTCATATGGAGCAGAGGTCTAGTTATAACACATCTGGTAAACTCCATTAAAGAACTGAGTTATGTTCAGCTTGTGTTTTAATTAGCCTATAATAAACAAAGAATCAAAGGCCATTCCATTCTGGTGGCTT
The DNA here is from genome assembly GCA_004027455.1 of Hydrochoerus hydrochaeris. Taxonomy (NCBI): domain Eukaryota; kingdom Metazoa; phylum Chordata; class Mammalia; order Rodentia; family Hydrochaeridae; genus Hydrochoerus; species Hydrochoerus hydrochaeris. Next base: position 263,637 of record PVLA01002449.1, read on the forward strand.
TTATATTTATGGCTGCCTTCACCTGCACTTACGTATGGCTTTATGAAGTGTAGAAAGGGAAGAGTTCTAGTGGTGCTGTCCAGACCATTTACCATGATAGATCAGTCAGGAGGCTGGCATTTGGAGCCAGCCAGATGTATACAGTGGCCCACAGAGCTGGTGGACTGTTTTTTTTTTTTTTTTCCTTATAGAAACATTTGGGACAAACCCAGTCTCCATCTCCTGAGAAGGAAGTAAGCATCAATACCTCTGGATTGCTCAAGTTCCCTTGCAGTTTGTGAATATCTATGAGAACAATGCAGTTTAGAAATGCATTCTCTTTTGAGTTTAGACCTAAGTAAATCTTTGTGCTCCTGAACGATCCAATGAGAAATATTTCTAGAGGAAGGACATTATGCCAAAACCCACATCTGCCCCTCTTGCCCCTCACCAACTTTTCACTGGAACAAATCCTGTGCAGGCTCTAAGAAATTTTGCTATAAAATCTTCCAAACTTTAATAATCTCTGTGGCATGTTCCAGTTCTATGATTGTTGTGTAAAGGATTAACTTAGCTATCATGATCCTAAGGTGACGTGGGGTGTCATTTCTGGGCCTGTCAGACTCACCTGGAAGAAGCCATCTGGAATGATTCCTGTTCCTCTGGTTCTTGGACACACTTGTCACTATCTCTTTTGAATGAGGGTCCTCTGCCAGCTTCCACCTAGGGAATTCACTCATGGATTTTGGTTTTACTTCTATTTTTCCTTTCAACTATATTTTTTTTAAAAAAACTCTTTGCCTTTAAAATAAAAATCTGTATTTTGAACTATGATATACAGGCAGAGAAATGCAAGAATACTAGCCAGGATGCTTAGCAACCCCCTCTCCTGCCCAGACCTGGAGATGACAGCATCTGAGAAACTTCCCTAGGGTCCTCTTGCAATTATTTTCCTTCTGTGTTCTCCCAAAGTAACTATCTTGACCTCCAGGTTAGATTAATTTTGGCTGTCATTAAACTTTGTATAAATAGACCTAAATGGAATGCATGCTGCTCTGTCTGACTTCTTTTACACAGCATTTGCGAGATTCATGGATGCCTCACTGCTGCACTTGGATGTAATTCTGTTTTTTTTTAATTACAGTGTGATACTCTTTTGCAAGAATATGTACTTAATTTAATGACTTTACTATTGTTGGAAATTTGGTTATATTCAGTTTGGGCCTATTATGAACACAGACATGGACATTTTTAGAGGCTATTTGGTAATGCATGCATTTTTTTCTTACCTGTCCAGTCAATTTATGATTTGACCTCTAACAGATCACTGAGTGTGTCAGGAGTTACTCTCTTCTTTTTGAAGGATGTTAATGATACCTCTCACCCTGATTCATTGTCTCCACTGCACTGATTGTGGAATATTTTAAATAAGTTTGCTATCATTCATGGTCTCAAGGTTTTTCTTATTTTCTGCGTGTAAGCATATGCTGAAAATGGCTTGACATCAAGAAATTTGCACCGAATTCTTCTTTTAGACCCAAATTTCTCAGTGTGATCTGTAGATCTGCAGCATCAGCATCACCTGGGAACTTGTGAGGAAAAACCTCAATATCGGGTTTTCTCCTAGGCCTCAGAGTCTGAAAAAAGGTTGAGAGCCTGGCACCATGTTTTAATGAGTCCAAGTGAATTCTGATAACCACTCAAATATGAGAACAAATGCTTTTTTTCTCAGCACTGAGTATTGAACAGAGGGCCTTGGCACTGAGCTACAGTCCCAGCCCTTTCTACTTTTTGTTTTGAGACAGGGTCTGGTTCAGTCGCTAAATTTCCCAGGCTGGATGGAACTTGTAATCTTCTTGCCTCAGTCTTCCGGAGTACTATGCTTACTGGGTGACCCTTAGTACAACTCACTAAGAACGAATAGTTTTCTCCATTCTCCAGTCCTATCTTCTCTCAGTGTCTATTAGGTAGGAGGACATGGGAAAGTTATTCATTTATTTATTTTCCATTCATTCACCCAGAATGCCAAGTCCTGAGCCACATGCTTCTAGGAATATGGGATATGAAGATTCAGTGGAGATGGTTCTGGCTCCTAGAGAACTCAGTTAGCAAATGGAAGTCATACAGTGACATTTACTGGGGAGACGTGAGAAAGGACGATCTCTGCTGGGGAGGCCAGAAAATGCTTCATGCACTGGTCAGCCTTGTACTCCAAAGCATTCTGAATGAAATCATTAAATGGCCTACTGCACAGGACTAATTAATAACATGCACATTGCTAGTAGCCTCTTAGGCAGGAACGTAACAATGTGATTGTAATTTATGAAACTGAAGCACCTGAAACGGAGTGGGCAGCCATTATACATGTGCTGAATCTCTACATGAATGGCTAGGATTTTTGATTGTTTGTCTTGCAGTTCATTCATTCAGTGTGCATTTTTTGAACTGCTGCCTTAGGATAGGAGCCATGCTATATACTGATTTTAAAGAGGTGGATGAAAATGCTCATAATGAAGTCGATGGAACATGATACAATTTCCATGAGTCCCAAGACTAAAGGTTGAAGTTACTACTGTAATTGGAAGTCACTCATTTGAATGGTTGTAGCATATGGTCAGTGTTTACTTAGCTGGATTAGCTGGTTCCCAGAAAGCAGTTTTGAATCCTTCTACTGTAATTGGTCAAGGGCACCCAAATGGCAGTGGGGCTGGGACAGACTTGTGTGTCTAGTGTTTGTCATGCAGGAGGGGATGACAGGAAGAAATGTATTTACTAAGTTCCTCATGATGTTTTATAGTATGTGAAAGGTTCTTTGGATGGCAGGGTATGACACACTGACCTTCAGATAGAAGAAAGCTCTTCGTTACTCATAATAAGGAGGCTGCCAGGCAGAACCTCCAGAGAACTAGTTCATGTGGACTCTGTAGGTCTAGCTTGGTTTGAAGACTGTGTGGGTTTTAGGGTATAGTGACCATTGCCAGTTGTCCACTGCCTGGTACTGGTCCTGGAACTTGGGGCTCTAATAAAGGAAGTCATTGAGATGTGGACTTAAGCAGTCACTCTAGAAAAGAAATTAAAAATAAGCTTGGAGGTATAAGAGCCTCCAAACTGGATCAACCCTATACTTTAAGAAAACAATTATGTTACATAAAAAAGGCCTGTGGAATAACACACTCCTGTTTGCTAAGACAAAGCAATTATATGGTCTCCACGTAGCTGTCTCCTTCCCTCTGTCCTCAAGTTTTTCAGCCAAGTAGGGGGCTTCTATAGCAGCATACGTAAGCATACATCAGAATGTAAATTCTATGCAGCAGTTTTAGCCTGGTGAGGGAAATGGTTATGTTGCAGATGAACCCCATGAATCTTAAGGTGAAGCTACTTGTGATAGAAAATACTTCCTAAAAATGTGGGATAGCCAAGCACTCCTTGGTTTTGTTTGAAATAAGTCAAATGTATAAAAGATTCTTCTACTATGTAATAGAGCTCCTACATAAAATGTGCAGACATTTACTGGAGAACAGATGTTAAAAGTAAGCAAGCAACCACTTAAACTGTCTAAAGGATTCCAACTAATTATTTTGTGGTCTGGTGACTATTGTGCTTTTCATTCGGGTGAACCAAAATAAAATCTAGTGAAGCATAAGAGTCAAGGGATGGCAGAAAGCAACTCAAATGTTGGAGCCCAGATTTTTACTAGAAGCCGTATGCACGAATGAAGTGGTTGGGGATTGATCTCATTTAGATGCTCCTGTTGTGAACTCTGTCCAGTGCCTGCAACCATTTTGCTTGAGTTCTTCTCCGATGACAATCTCGGAGTCTGTTGCCCTCACGGCTGACTAGGCATTTGAGAACACACAAATGAATGGAAAGGTAGACCAGACACATGGAAAGAGCCCCCAGACAACATCTTTCTCAGTAAAACTTCTGCCTTGCTGGAGCAATCCAGAGATGCAGATCTGAGGTTCATTAAGAGACTGAACTGCATTTATATGTAAAGCATCCCCTGTCCCACAATACAAAGTACAATGGTGATATGTTATTCTTGGTGCATTTTATGTCTGAAAACTTGAACATTTCCACCCTTTTCATATCACTCTGATCCCATAATTCTTTGTCTGTTTTTTTAAAAATGTAACCTGCTCCTGCATTAAAAACAAGAACAAACCAAATAAAACCATCACCACGGTGCTTATTTTAGCAAGTTTATTTTTTAAAAAGATAAAAATCAATATTCTCCCTTGCATGGCTTATGTCCTGGGGGATGAGCTACAGGAATCATAGTTAAATTGCTGCTCCTCTGTCTGTGATAGAAAAGGTCAATATTTTTCTAGAAAGTAAGTGCTCTGCTTTCCTCTTGGGAGATATGAGAATGTTGCAATAGTAAATTAGTAGATTTCGTGCCCAAGTTATTTCAAGTGGTAACTCCACTTCTGGAATGGAAACATTCTCCCTCTGCTACATTTCTGTCTTCTCAAATCTCACCCCTCAATTTAGAGAGAGAGTTCCTTTGGTCTGTGTCACTAGTATATCCCTGCTGAACTTTTTGGCAGAGATTGCCCTACCTTTAAACTCAGCAGTATGGATTGTTCCCTATGTAAGCTGTCTGAAAATTTCAGAGCTAAAATATCCTTGTATCAATCAGCGTAGGCTGGCTTGGGCTGATGTAACAAAAATCCCAATCAGGATTGAAGTCAAGATGGCTGATCAGTGAGCAACAAAATACAAAGCCTCCCAGGAAAAACAACTTATATGCCAGAATAAAACACCCTGGAGACACCCAGACAGAGGGAGATGGGTCCTCTTGATACAGGAAGAAATTAAAACATAAAAAAGCTTGTCAAATACGTTGGGACTACAACTGGAACAGCTAAAAATTATGAAACACAGTGTTTTTGCAGAGACTTCCCAAGTTTGCACTGGCCTAAATTTGTTCCAGCTTGAATCCGTGCTGGCCAGCAGAGCTGCCCAAACTTGTTCCTGCCACCACTCACAGGAACCACAGCAGCACTGAAATGGAGGGTTGGTGAGCCCAACAGAGAGCGGAGCTGGGAAAGGGACTTTTGTTAATCCATGGTCAGTCCTGGGAATGAGACCCCCCCCCACGGGAAGGGCACCACCAAATGGGCAACATGATGGAATCAGGCAGGAGGAGCCTGAACTGGGAGTGACAGTGACTTCAATTGGTTGCTCCCTCCCCAGAGCAGATTTGTGGGATTTGCTTGGACTGGGCTGCAGCCCTGGCTGGGACCCAATGAGCCATCCCAAATTGATTCCTTGTGCCTAGCACGCACTAACCAGGTGAAGGCCCCTGAAGTTTGGCTGGCCCGGTGGGGAGGGACAGGCATATGCAGCTGCTGCTTACACCTCAGTGAGAAGAGCAGTCAGGACAGGGCCAAGGTCCCTCATCAGCATGCTTCAGAGGAAACGTGGCCAACAGGGAAGGGGGCTGGGACCTGCACAGTAACCTGTGTGGAGGAAGCCAGGGCCATGACAGGAGAAAGAGGTCAGGAGGAGGTCCCCAGCCCAGAACTCTGAGAGCACTGATCCAAGAGAGGGAAAAAGAAGGGAGACTGAGGGCGGCAAACACACAACATCAGACATGGCTTCAATGGACATTAAGAGATATCTTCGGAACCTTGTAGATGAGCTCAAAACTGAAATATTAAATCAGGTAAAGCAAGATATGAGTAGAGTAATAAAAGAAATGCTCTCAGGAAGCATCTCTCAGGAAGATACAGACAGAAGAAGGGAGGAACACAAAAAAAGGAGAGAAACATTCGATAAAGAATATAAAGAAAATATAGAATACATGAAGCAGATTCAAAGAGACTATCAGGAAATTAAAAACTCCATTGAAAGCTGGCAAAATGCCTTAAAAGAAACTAAGGATAGACTATCAAAACTTGAAGACAAGTT
>PVLA01002450.1:0-269412 GCA_004027455.1 Hydrochoerus hydrochaeris
CTTCTTCTCTTCTGTCTTCTTTTCCCTTCCCTTCTCTTCCCTGCCCTCCCCTTCCTTCTCCTTTCCTCTCTTCTATGCTCCTATCCTCTTCTCTTGTTTTCCCTCCTCTCCCCACTCACCCCCTGATGAACCCCCTGGCTCCATTGTGTTCTCTTTATTCTCTTTTGCTTTTCTTGATCTGCCTCTTGTGTTGCTAAACTTGACCTAAAATAATACAGTTTAAAAATGTGGCTTCTGCCCATTGGAAGCCAGTAGTAACCTTTCCCACCACAGTGATGACAGTCAAAAATGTGTCCAGCCAATGCAAAATGTTCCAACACCATCTCCAGCTGAGAACCACTGGTGTGAAATAGCCGCTGTCAGCCCCTGAGTGCCTGGAGCTGCTTCCTCAGTGTCCCTTAACCTGGCTCCTCCAACAGTAGTATAAGCAATTCACTCTCCACTAAGCATTTTTATTTCCTGCTTACATAGAGTGGCTTCTATTTTTTTAACCAAACCTGGTGAAGAGATGTTATATAGTGGGAATTTTTTTCCACATATAAATAACCCAAAATGTGTTTTTATTTGGTCTCATAAAATACTTAGTAGAAGAAATCAAATATTAACTGGAGTTACGATATGATATAGCTTATTCCTTTCTCACAGATAATTTATAAAGGAGACTGCTTACTGTGAAAAGAGTATTATTTTAACATTTGAAATAATATTCATCTTCTGAAATCTAGTGCATTCTGAAGAAAAAGTGACCTATTTGGCAAGGTTATTTCTTAAGGGATAATGCCTGGCTTGTATTTTTAGAAAAACGTTTCTGCAAGAGTTACATTATAATTTTCCAAAATTTTAAGTATAAAAAAGTCCAGCTAAAAATAAAAGTATTTGATGTGGTTGTGGCACAGACAATTTTGTAACATCGATGCATATGCACGACACATGAGGGAAAAGTAGTATTTTCCCTTAATTGTCAATGGTCAGACTGGGTTAGAGCCAAGAAGAAGCAAACAGAGAGAATTAAAGCTTCATGCTTTCTAAACTGGGGTGGTTCTATCTGACATGAGATTTTACTGACAAAATAAGAACGACCCCTTTCTTTCATTTCTTATTATAATCTAACCTTCAATGTAGTTTGATTAATCCTCATACCTATAATAGTTTAAGAATTGACCTATTTATAATCACCGTGAGTTTTCATGGTCTTTGAAGTTCTTCAGTGATGGGTATTCCCGAAGCACCAGGTAACTAGAGAGACAATATAAATCTTGACTGAACGTTTCACAGGATAGAATTTCAGGCTTTTCTTCTCCCATCTGTGCAGTAATCCTGCCTTGAGGAAACAAAGCGTGGGAGCGCATCACAGGGTAGTGCAGAAAATACAAATAAAACTTGCAAAAACTTCTTCTTAGTAAGTCTGCGCCCACCGAAGTCAAGCCAACCTGTGGATTACAGCTTGCTGATGCTTTAGAAATGAGGATAAAATGGCAGATGTGAAATGAAGAAATGCTTTTTCCTCGGATAGCCCGTAAAACAGAGCAATGGTGTGACCTAAGCTGATTCACTTTCTAAAACGCTGAATGTTTCTCGGCCTCTAAGAGTTTTGATCCACATTCATTGTCTGTCTTTCTCATTTCATGATACTCAAGTCCTAGACCAACAGTGCCAGTTGCAGTTGTGAGTGCAGCTCTAGCCCATTTCAGAGCAATTGCACTGGAGCCTTAAAAAGAGAATCAGGAGTGTGTTAGAATTATATCTCTAAAGTAATTATTTATTCCATCTCTGCAACCTTTAATGCAGCAGTTGCTAGATACATGTTAGAAATGTTCCAGAATCTATACTTGCTCTATTTTAAATGAAAAAAAAATACTGTAAGATGAAATATTTAATAGTTTATAAACAATTTCTTGACTTTTAATAAATAAAATTGTAAAAACAACAGTTCCCTTAGACCTAAGGATTATCCTCTCTCCTTGGTCTGTCTGGCAAATATGCTTTACAATATAGCCCTTCTAAATCACTCCCTCATACTTTGCTAATCAGCATTCCCTTTCTTGTGTTTTACTTTATTGAAGAAATATTAACTGAGGCTCTATTTTGTATCTGGCCCTGTTCCTGAATGTGAGGGGGAGAAAGAGAGAGAGGGAGGGAAAGCAAAAGAGAGAGACAGAGTTCTTACCATAAATGAGTTTGCACTCCAATACAGGGTTCAAAGAGTTGGCTGATTCATATTTTGATACATCATCTGATATTTTTCTCTCTTCATGTAAGTCTGAAATTTTCCTCACAGTCCAGACATCATCCATTACCTCAAAGAAGCAATGTGACAGCAGAATCAAAGAAAATTATTTTAATGCCAGATACCTAGCCCTTGAGAGCAGTTAGGACACAAATAACCCAACAAGACTAAGAGAAGGATTTCTCATTTTCCCCAGGTGAGATAAGGTTTCCTGGCAAGAAGCTAGGAAGGAGCAGACACTGCAAATTCCCGAGAAAGGAAAGCTTCACTCATGCTGCTCCAGAGCTGAGCCTCCCATCACTCATAAGAGGGATGCACTCAGATTATGTGGGGGAACTGAGGGGAGAAGTCCCTATTTTCCTGACTTCAATAGAGCTCAGTGAAGAGCCTGAGCTAGGTTACCTTTGAATACCTCTGATAGGTACAGAGGTACAGAATACCTCTGACACTACAAAATGATCCACTAGAGAGTCTCCCACATTTTCCATTAATTCCAGATGACACAGGAAAAATATACTAAAAAGTATTGGTTAAAAGATTGTAAGTCAATCTAGAAATAAATTAAAACACAAAAATTTATCAACTAACCCAAGAGAAAGCAGCAAATAGAAAAAAGAAGAAAAGGACACATGGAATACATAGAAAATATCCAGCAAGTTGACAGGATTTCATTCATACATATCACTGATTACATTAAATGTATTTTAAAGATAGTGGTTTAAAAAGATGAACATATTAAACAAAAAAGCAAGACCCAAATACAGACTTTATTTAATAAACTTATTTTATAGAGAAGCTAAAATAAAAGAGCATGAAAAGGTGCATAAAACAAGGCAGGAACAATACCCATGTCAGAGTATTCACAACAAGGTAAATCATTAGATGTAAAGAAGGATAATGCATAACAAAAACATGGGCAGTGGACCAAGAAAACGTGGTGTGCAAGAAAACATCTCAGATGTGCATGTGCTTGCTCAACACTAGGGTTCAAAAAATTTAATAACTGAAAGGATGAAAAGGAGAAATAATTCCATCGTTTTGGATAGAAATTTCTAGTTTTTCACCTCAGATTCAATAGCTAAGCAGAAAGTTTGCATGGATTTGGAATATTTCAGTAATAATAGCATCAAGATGAAACTAATCAACAAAGAATGTTCCATCCAATATTATCAGAATGAATATTTGTTTAAAATGCACATGTATGTTGACATTCACAAAGATAGACCATATAAACTTTAACACACTTAGAAAGTATTAAAAGTGTACGAAGTATGCTTTGAAACAAAACTGTATTAAGCATGAAATCATATAACCAGAAAGTCTCTAAATATTTGGAAATAAATAGCACATGTCTATCTGACTGATGGGTCAAAGAAAAAGTCACATAAGAAATTAGAAAATATCCCCAACCAAATAAGCATGACAACACAGTACAAAATTCCGTAAGACCCAAGTAGATCAGTGCTAAAGACAATTTTATAACATTGATTGTTTATATCTAAAAAAATGAAATAATTAATGTTCAAAGTTGTCACCGTAGGAAATTAGGCAAAGAAGAGCAAATTAAAGCCAAAGCCAGCAGAAGAGACCTTATAACACCAAGAATAAAAAAAACCTGAGCAAAAATAACAATAGAGAAAATAATTTCACCTAATAGTGGGTATTTTGAGATAACTTGGTGGAAATTTATAAATCTCTCATCTAACCAATAACAAAAAGAGAGAAAAGACACAATGGCAAACACCAGGAAGGAAAGAGGTGACATCACTGTGTCTTCTAAAGGCATTAAAAAATGAAGAAATCCCTGGCTTCATTAGGGCTATAACAGCAAAGTATCACAAACTGAGTGGCTTAAACCACAGAAATGTTTCCTGTCACCCTTCTAGAGGAGAGAAGTTCAAGACTGAGGCATCAGTCAGCAGGGGCATTCTCCCTTTGGCAGTGTGAGCTTGGCTCTGGGCTCCTCCCTTAGCTTCTGTAGTTTCTTGTTTGTAGATTTAGTCAATCAGGTCTATTGGTGTTTTAAGGCTTAGCCAATAGATCTGATAGGCTGAGTCTATACAATCAATATGAGAAGAAAATTGTCATTGATAAAAACTTCAAAGAAATGACACATGGATTGCACAGCATCTAAACTGAAGAGTCTCACATGGCCCTTGATGAAAGGTTTATAACTTGTGTAGAGCATCTATTTTAAGACAACTGTAAATCTGTCACACAGGATTGATGTGATTAACAGTAAGAAAATTAAAATGGTGGTGGCTCAAGTTGGGACCTGTGAGAAATGAAACTGTATAACTTAATATAAATTATCAAGGTCCTATGATGTCCAAAGCTAGAAAGGACAGAATCACTCAAACAGAGAAGTTGTTCTCCCGGGAAATTGATAAGGAAGTCTGAGAAAGCTCAATTTGACTTGAAGCTTTATGAAAGGATGGTTCAGGCATTTTTATCTTAGCCAGCTTAAGCACAGAGGGGTCTCGTGAGACTCTCACTGTGCCAGCTGTCCTTTTTCTTCAGGGTGTGTTTGATGTACAGAGTTGTGCCTGGAGCCCAGAGCTTTCAGATGCCTTCCCAGGAACACAGGCAATTTCCAGTCTCCTTTACTGACAGAAATAAAAGCACCAAGGAGTCAATTTAGTCACTGTGAATTGCTTCAGTGAGTGTCTTTCTCTGAAACCACAGATAAAGAAAAATAAATAGATAAATGAAAGGGATTCCACTTGGATGACATTCAATAAATTATTTGTTGAAAGCGCAAATGGATGAATAGACGAACCAATCAATAAGTGAATAAATAAATGAACAGGGCTTAATTTGTGTTATTTGGTGCTGGAAAAATGGAAGCTGGGGGATAATTGGCAATGATAATTAACTTGTATGGAACAACCTTTCAGAACACAAGCCTGCTTTTCTATAATCCCTTCAATGGATTTGCTATTGGCATGGTTCATTAGCTTCTCCTGCTTTTGTTTACAAATTTCTAGATAATGCTGTCCCTTAGGAAGTCTTTTTAGATACTCTCTCATCCTCTGAATTTCTCCTTGTCTTTCTCCTCTATGAATATCTTCGCTTCATACATATTTTTAGTAAAAGTCATGCCTTTTTGAGCCCAGAGGCTGGTCTTGTGTTTTATTCTAATGATCCAAGGAAAACTGTAAAGCACACTTTTTAACTGGAGATTACACCCACCACCTACAGAGTAGTATCTTCATTCTTATACCTTTAGAACAAAATAGAAAGAAAATCGCCTGTTCATTAATTCATCAGCCTTAAGTTCCCATTTCATTTATCCGGAAGACAATCATGGGCAGCAAACAAAGAGATGTATTTGAGATTATTGACTAAAGGAAATTTCATTACATTCTTATTGATAGAGTGTTCTGGTGCAATAGAAAAGCAAAAGTCCAAAGTGAACAGGTTTATTGAGGTGAGGACATGGAAAGGAACACACAACCCATGGTGGCTGGGCTGTCTCCTTCAACCGGAATATGGGGTATGGGATATATGTAACCTTTGAGCGGGGGTGGAGCTTAGGGCGGGCATGATGATGCTCCAAGAGCTGATTGGAATTTTCTTCATGCGCACTGGGAAAGGAAAAAGGAAGTTGTAATAGGGGAAGGAGGAAGTGACCTCAGGGTAAATATTCCCTGATTCAGCCTCCTACCACCATAATGTCCTGTAACTTATCCTAGGGCAAAGCTCTTTGATTTATCCAGCACAGTTCTGCCCAAATTACTTTGTCATTATGCTACAACAAGCAGAAACACCAAAACAACACCCAGGATTTAGAAGCATATTTATTTATGTCAATGGAAATTGATAGGAATCATTTATGAAATGTCAGTTCCTGATCTCTGGTGGTCTAGGGCTTATGTAGGAGAAGCAAGCAGGAAGTACAGACGTAAAATGGCTTATCAGTTGGGGATTGGTTTGTACAATGTGCATCATAGTGAGCAGCTAGGCAGCACAGTGATCAGCCATTTCTATGAGGCAGAAGCAATGGAACTGGAACAGAAACTGTCACCTGGGCAACTAACAAACCCAAGTATACTGACTGGGGGGAAGAACATTTTCTGTTACAATTAAACACAAATCATGAGTCGGAACAAAGCCAATGTTTCTTGAGGCAAGCAGTAGAACTGCATGCCAATCTATATAAACTCATTGTGATATCACCCAATCTATCTTGGGAAGTTCTCTCCCAAGATAGTGTTTGTGTTATTCATTGTTGACGAATAAAGAGACTAGGAAAGTGGCCACTAAGGTAGTGAATTGGAGAGTGTTTAGTCCTATTTCAATTTTAAGATATTTTAGTTCTAATTTCCTAAGGTAATGCAGAATCCTGAAACTCAGTTTAAGAAACTCAGTAGTACTGTATTTCACTCAGTACATGATTCATCACGGGTGAATCACAACTCTTCAATTTCCTACCACTGGAGAGATGATAAAACTTGCAACATTGATCTCACAAAACTACCAAGATTTAATGAAAAGTGAACAATACTTTGCATATATGAAAGTTTGCTGTAGAAAGGTAAATATATACACATTATTTAGGATATTTTGATCCCCAAATATTTTAAGTTCTGATCACAGATTAGTCACTTCAACCAGGTGATATTTTAAACTGTAAGTATTATCTTTAAATTATTTTAAGTAGATACTGGCATTCCTAACTTCAAGCATTTTGCATGATTTTTCTTCTGTTCAATTTTTCATAACAACTTAACTACTAAGTTTAGAAAAAGAACTGTGAGTAGGAAACAGAAAGGGAAGTGTTCCAGCTGCAAGACTGGAAAGTGATCACGGTTTACCACTGTAGTCCTCCTCCCCAAAGCCTATAGCCCCAGACTAATCAACTCCTGCAGAAGACAGTCTTATAAAATACCTTATCAGTATTTCTCAAAACCATTAAAGTTATTAAAAAAGGAAAGTCTGAGAAACTGTCATAGCCAAGAGTCATCTTAAAAAGATACGATAATGAAATTTGATATGGCATAGTGTTCTGGTTGAGACCTTTGAAACAGAAAAAGATTTTGGAAGATACTGGGTAAAAACTAAAGAAGTTGAAATAAATTATGGGATTTGGTTAACGATGTGTCAATATTGGTTAATTAATTGAAGAAAATATGCCATAATAATATAAGGGTTATTAAAAGTAAAATTGCATATATGGACTTTTTGTATTATTTTATCATTTTTTTTTCTTGAAATCTTAACATTGTTTTAACAATCAAATCTATTTTTAAACAATTCGTGCCATCTTTGTTGAGCAAACTAACTTTATGGGTAAGGCTGACTTCACAGTTCTCCATGTGTAGGTTAAGGAGGTGTTTGGGAATTCTGCACGTTTACATAATTTCACTGTGAACATTAAGGTTTAAAAAAAAAAAAGGTTTTTTTCTTAAAAAGAACCATGACACAAAGAAATACAATTTCTAGATCTGGCAGAGAAGTGAAAAAAGGATATTTAAATTCTTCAGTACGTGGTAGTGAATGAAAGAAACTGGGCTGCAAAGCTGTTTAAATGAAAGAGAAAAGGCTGTAAGTACGTTAGTGAGCCGAAGTGCCACGAAAGCACAGATAGTGAAGGGAAATAAATGGAACCAAGGGGTGCAGACTGTGATCCAAGCAAGGCTCTCACTCACTCACCTTCAGACTTCCTCCTCTTGGCTCTGTTACCCCATTCTCTTTGCTGCCTTTTCTATCACTTGACCGTGGTCTTGCACTGTGCCAGCCTGAGCGCAATTCTTTTCTTCTCTGTCCATGTTATTTCTTCAGTGATGGTTTCCAATACCATTTGTCTGCTAATGACTAGAATACACATCCCCAGCTCAGACATTTGCTTCCTATTCTGAACTCAGATATCCATTTGCTTACATCATCCTCACATGTCCAGCAGAGAACTCCTAATCTTCTCAGTGAAATCTGCTCTGGCTGTATCTTTCTTCACCTCATTTTATAACCACCCCATTCTTCCTAGAGCTCTGTCCAAAATCTTTTGGTTTATACTTGATTTCTTGATTTCTCTTATACCAAACTGGCAGTAAATTCTGTTGGATCTGTCTTCTAAATGTGCCAGAATTTGATCACTGGTTATCACCTTTTTTGCCACCACCCTGGCTTAAACCACCATTATCTGTCATTACCAAAGTAGGCCTTGCATTACCCACTGCCATCTAGTAATCCCACTGTAGCCGGCAAGCAGTTCGCATAGTCTAGGTCCAATCATCTCATTGTTCTTTTCACTCAGAGGAAAAGTCAAGACTCTTACAATAGCCTAAAAATAATAATAATACTAACAGAATATATTTATTATCATTAGTCACCATGCTTAGTGCTTATCACAGACATCATCCCATTTAACTCCAAGCTAAAGCTTGTGAAATAGGTAACATGATTACTCCAATCTTGTCTATAGGAAACTGAAGCTTAAGAGTAGTTAGATTCCCAAGATTTTACAATTAGTAACTATGAAAGCCGAAGATTTAGCAAGTCTTCTTACATATATCTTTGCTATCAGCAAGTCTGTGACTACATCTTTTTCAGAAAGACATTTAGAGCCATAAAATATTAGAAAGGCTTTAATGTATACTTCCTAATATAAAATCTCCAATTAAGCATGATTAATAATAATATCTTAAAATTACATAAATCAGTTTCCTTTTAAGTTTCATGAACCTAGGGAGGAAGCTTCTTTTCCCTACTCTCTTTCCTAAATACTTCATCTTCAGTTAGCAACTGATTTTTAAATGTTCAGATTTACTTAAATATATATAATTTTTATTTTTAGTTTTTTGTTTTCTCAAATGTCATTTCCTTATTCAACCTACATTTACTTTCCACCTTTATGCTTCCATAATTTCAATTTAGCTATAACAATTTATATTGATCTTTAGCACAGTATAAAGCCTTTAAATGTATTGCATTTCCAACTTAGTGCTGTGAATTTTATCAAGTTTTTCATAATTTTGTTGTAATCATAAAATTATTTTGATTTTCTTATTGTATGTTAATTTGTTTAAGCCAATAGTTTGTGACTCTAAGATGCAAAGCAAAGAGAAAAATAGTGAGTTTTCTAAATACCTGATTAATATAGTTTTAGGAAGTTGATCTAAAAGAGATTATAGGGTTGGGGACTTAGCTCAGTGGCATAAGCACCTGCCCTGCAAGTGTGCGGTTGTGAGTTCGATCCCTAGTACCAAAAAAAAAAAAAAAACTAAAAGAGATTATAAATTGTTCATAACTCCAATTTAGAGGTAGAATTGTCATATATTTATGTTTTTACTACCTGACATTTACCTTGTAATTACAGTTACCTGTAAAATAATTTAAAAGTTGTGACTTTTATGGCTTCTAGTTTAAATCTCCTTTATCATTATATGGAAAAATTACAATCAAAGGCATAGAGAGGGAAATGAGTTTATTTACAGTGACATTTTTCTCTTCATCTAGATTTTTTAATCATAGTGTTATAAATTGTGGGATAACCTCAAACAGCTATAAGAAGAACATACATATAAATTTATTGCTTTATATAATATATCAAGCCCTTTCATCTGAAAATACAAAGGAAAACTAGGAAAAGATTATTTAATAGTCAATCAGTCCATATTTATTCAGAAATAGTCTAAAAATGGCCAACAAAACATTTTACTTTCTATTCCCACCATTTCTTTATTTTAAAAAATTACAATATCTTAACTTAAAATATTGTTAAATTATTATATTTGTATCATAACAAGGCCATACACAAATGAAGTAAATAATTTTTACAATATTTAATCTTAGGATTCAGAAGCTCAAATATAACTGAAAGAAAATTAAATAGAATTTCCTTAGAAAATGGAAATATGAAAATCACTGACTCTTGGTGTGCCAAGCATGAATTCAAGAAAGTAAATTTACTAGAATAGAATCCACAACATTTTTGGGACATTAGGAAGGAATGCGGAAAACAGCCAACCGTGACTAGTACACTAGTTATAAACTTTTTTAGAAATGTAACTAAAGGAATCAGCATCCAGTTTTATTAGAATAATTTATAGTGGCTTTCTTATTGCACTAAACATTCTTTAATTTGTCTTACATTGAGTTGAAATTCTTATTTTACAGGAAGCACTTTATAATTCAGTAAAGATTTCACTGTGTAGACCAAAGTAAATTTGAAGTATATCTAACAAAGTTTATTTTTCTACCCAAGTGGCCTATTTACTTCTACCTTTACCAAGTTAAATTAAAAACAACTTGAAAGGTCAAGAACTCAAAATAACAGTGATCTAAGCGAGATAGATCTTTATTTTTGAATGTGAACAGTTCAAGCTCATAATCACTAGCATTTAATGGCAATTTTCATTCTTCTTTCTTCTTCTTCTTCTTCTTCTTCTTCTTCTTCTTCTTCTTCTTCTTCTTCTTCTTCTTCTTCTTCTTCTTCCTTCTTCTTCTTTCTTCCTCTTCTTCTTCTTCTTCTTCTTCTTCTTCTTCTTCTTCTTCTTCTTCTTCTTCTTCTATCCTATTGCTTCTTATTCTTAACCTACAGCTTTCATTTCATGGCTCAAAATAGCTGTGTAATTCCACCAGTCACATTTCACTTGAGACACCAAGAAAGAAGAGACATAGAAGAAGAGACACAGAAAAACTTTCCTTTTTTTTTATGCAAGGACACTTCTCAAAGTTGCACATAACTCCTTGCATTTTATTATCAAAAAGTTAAGTAGCATGTTGATATATACAATGTGTTCTTTTTCCCAGTCAGCCATGTATTCAGTTAAAAAATCAGAAGTTCTCTCGGGACAGGGGAGAACAAATATTAGGTGATAACCATCAATATCAGTCATACTACTTTTTATTTATTGATCTCAGTCTATTGAATGTCTACTGCAAATTCTCTCTCCACTGTTTTGATGATGATTTATTTATCAAGAGGTACATGTTAATTATTTGACAGCTATTTCTTTTAAAACAGGTCTAATTGATGAGATGGATTTTTCTCCTACAGACAGTGTGCTGTATTTATCTCAGCAATGTTGGTGTTATATGACTCTTGTGTTTCAGAGCATGATTGTGTATCCCTGAGAAACAACAGATTTTCCAGGTAAATGACCGGGCATCTGCTTCCACCATGTTTCTCTGCTACTCTATTTATCACTAGTTACAGATTTACTCAAAGAAGCAGGGGGTGATCAAATTACATAAGAGTGAATTAAAATTACTGATTGTGACTGTTAATCTTGGTTGTCAACTTGACTGGCTTGACAAATGTCTAGAAAATTGGTAATGCACATGTCTGAGTGTGTTTGCAAAAATGATTCCAGAGGTGATGTGTGTGGGTGAGGAAGCCCTTCCCTGCAAGTGGGCAGTAGACTGGGGGCCCTGATGGAATAACACGCAGCAAACGGAGGGCGCTTACATGCACATGTAAGTCTGTTGTTCTTATTAGTTCATATTTGCAGTATATAATGACTACATTCCTTGTGAGGAATTGGTAGGTGTACATAACACTTCTCAATTCTCTTTTCATTCCCATTCCTTTCCTTTCTCTTACCCCCAGCCCCATCTTCTGGTCCCCTTCTCTTTTGCAAAATATCTATCTCCCTATACCCTATTTTCTATCTTTTATTTTGCTCTTTGATTTATTTACATTTTGGGTTTTTCAAACAAGAGAAAGCATGCAATGTTGAAGTTTGTGTGCCAGATTTATTCCACTTAACACTGTGGTCTCTCAAGATGAATCAATTTTCCTATAAATGACTCAAATTCATCCTTCTTTACGGAAGAGTAGTATTCCATTGTGTATGAATACCACATTTTCTTTATCTATTTATCTGTTGATAGACACATAGGTGGCTTCCAATATTTAGTTATTATGAGTTGTGCTGCTAAAAACATAGGTATACATGAACCATTTCTCTTGAGCAGATGTATTTTAGCTGCTGACACCTGTGGACACCAGGATCCAGATTCTTCTACCTTTTGAATGCAGATGGCACCAGTCAGTAACTCTCCAGGGACCTTCCAGGACTTCTTCCAGATTTGGGCTGCATCATTTGTCCATTCTTGTACTGAGGCTTCCAGATTCTAGGACTGAGAAGTTTGTAGTTTTCTCCACTCTCCAGTCTGTAGATCACACTGTGGGACTGTGGGACTCTCCAGCCTCTGGCTGTGTAACTCAACCCAGAAATCCTCTCTGCTAGTGACATGTACAGTATACTAAATAATGTGATAACAAAAAATGAATACAAGCTATTCATATGACTGACTAACACCCAGGAAACTTATTCTTTCTTGCTATACACAGGCTGATTACTCCATGTAACATCTAGAATAAAACCATCAGAACCCAGCCACCCCTCAAAATCTCTTCTGAGAACCATCATCACCTTTCTTATTAATTATTGTAAATGTTTTTGAATGGATCTCAATGCTTCAGTCTATTTTTTCAACAAAATAGTGAAAAGGATTATTTCAAAAATATAAATCAGATCATCTCTTTGTGGTCCAAACCATTCCCTGGCCCCATCTCAATGGGTGTAAATGACAAAGTCCTTTCATGGGCCCTGAGACCTAACAGTATACAGCCACTGCTCCCACTCATATCACCAATGACTCTGTCACTCTATCTCTTACCTTCCTTTTTCTTACTCCTTGTGTTTCAACCAAGAAAGACTTCTTGTTTTATAAGATGTAATTGAAATATAGTCCATTGGTAAATTTAGTGCCCCATGATCTAATCACCTTGCAAAAGCTGCATCTCTGAATACATAAATATCATGGCAGACAATTTGGATCTAAACTGTAGCAGAAAGAAAAGTGAGAAGAGGAAAGAAAAAGGGGATAAGGGAAGAAGGAGAGAGGAAGCAAGGAAAGTAGGAAGAAAGATAAAGAGGAAGGGAAATAAAATAGAGAATCTAAACTGAGTAATAAACAATAAATTGCCTAGGAAATAAATTAATTCTATTTTTTTTTAAATGTAGGTTTGGTAGCTCAAACTGTCAAATTCATCTCAACACACACACACAGGTACATTCACTTTGCCTAGTTCAGATATTTTCTTCATAAGTACATAGATTTGTCATTATTCTCCCCATTATTTTTCATAACTAAGATTGCCTTCAGCACAGTAGACAAATTTATGCTCCTCCTTCAGGAGGACACTCAAGGCAAGTCTGATAAAATGGTGGACAATAAAAAATAAAAACTCCATACTAGAAAACTACTAATGGCTTTGCTCATTACTCAGAATCTAGGTAGCTTCATGTGAGAGTAGTTACCTTACATCAATACCAAATGAAGCCTGTTTGCCTTGTCTCTGAAATTCTTGGTAAGAACTCTGGTCAAGTCATCCCAGTCTCTACTATGGATTAGAGTGCTAAGTATTATAGGTCCACACAATGCTTGATAATGTATACAAGAGGTAAGTTGTCTCTAAATTTACTACTTAGAATGAGAAGAAATAAAAATGAGTTTAACAACATAGCTAATTTCTTGGCACTTTGAAAATGTTGACATCTTCAGCAGCTATCAAGAATATTTTACCACTTTTCATTTTCCAAGTGATAAAAAGAGGCTAAAACAAATTAAGTACATATTCCACATTCATAAAGGTTAATGGTAAGTATAGGAGCTGAGATTAGAGCTTATTCTGTGCAATCTAAGCCCAGCTATTCTGTAACCATCACAACTGCCTCAAAAGAAAACACACACATATTTTCTTGACACAGCTTAGATAAACAATATGCTTAAGATTTTCTGCTTCAAAAGGCATCAAAATCCCAGATTTCAAGTTATACTACAAAGCTACAGTAATTAAAAAGAGAATGGAGGGCCAGGGATTTAGCTCAGTGGCATAAGCACCTGCCTGAGAAGTGTGAGGTTGCAAGTTCGATCCCCAGTACAAAAAAAAAAAAAAAATACTGGTACTGGCAAAGAAATAGACCTGAGGATCAGTGGAACAGATTAGAAGATGCAAATACAACTACAAAGACACTCAGTCACCTTATATTTGACAAAAGGGCTAAACATGTTCACTGGAAGGATAGCCTCTTTAATAAATGGTGCTGGGAAAACTGGCTCTCCACGTGCTGAAGACTGAAACTAGATCCATGTCTATCACCATGCACTAAACTAAAGTCAAAATGGATCAAAGATCTAAATATTAAAACAGAAACACTGAATCCACTGGAAGACAAGGTAGGTAGAAATCTTGGAGACATAGGGGTAGGCAGAGAATTCACGAACAAAACGCAAACCACACAGAAAATACTTTAAAGAATCAACAACTGGGATCTCATATTATTAAAAAGTTTTACACTTCAAAAGAAGTCACCAACAAAGTGAAAAGAAAACCTACAGAATGGGAAAGAATTTTAGCTGGCAATTCCTCAGACAATGGACTTATTTCCAGAACATATAAAAAATCGAAAAACATCAAGGCCCCCAAATTCAAAGACCCTCTCCAAAAATGGGCATCTGAGATGAACACACATTTCTCAGAGGAAGATATACAAATGGCAAATAAGTACAAAAAAGAAATGTTCACCATCACTGGTCATTCGAGAAATGCAAATTAAAACAGTATTGAGATTTCATCTCACTCCCAAAAGAATGTCTGCTATCAAGAAATCAACTGATAACAAATGGGGGTGAGGGTGTGGGGAAAAAGGAACACTGCTCCACTGTTGGGGGGAGTGTAGACTGGTGTAGCCACTATGGAAATCAGTATGGGGATTCCTCAAAAAACTAGGAATAGAAGTTCCATTCAATCCAGCTATTCCCCTCCTGGGTATTTTCCTAGAAAAATTGAAAATGTCATGCCACAGAGATACATGTGTACCCATGTTTATAGCAGCACAATTTGTAATAGCTAAATCTTGGAAATAACCAAAATGCCCATCAACCACAGAGTGGATGAAAAAGATGTGGTATTTTTATAAATGGAACATTACTCAGCTATAAAAAGGATGATCTTGAGGCTTTTATAGATAAATGGAGATAAATTGAGACTATTCTTATAAATGAAATAAATCAGATTCATATTTGTAAATATCACATTGTCTCTCTAGTATAAAAAATAATAAGATCCAAAATGTATCACAGACATTGTAATAATTAAAGGGAAGGAAAGTGCTCTAAAGGAAAGTGCTCTCTATGCTTAAGTGTGTAAAATAAATAACCAAGCCACTAAGTTTTTTTGGTTTATCGAACAGAATGGTTTGTACGATCATTGTCTGATCATCTGTCCACTCTTTATACTTTGATTTTGCAACTTGAACAACTATTTCTAAGATGACAGTATGTAATTTATCAACTAGTGATTTCTTAGTGTTCTTTTTTTTTAAATTCTGTAATATTTCTACCCTTTTTTCTGTTTTGCTTTTTTTTTTCTCTAAAAAAAAGACATGTAGATTAGTGGGAAAGCATACTGTAGAGAATACAGAAAATCTCCAGACATTTTCAGTTATCTGATTTTTTATAAACAGGCCAAAAACATACACTGGATGAAAGGTAGCCTTTTTAATAAATGATGCTAGGAAAACTAACCATTCACATGCAGCAGATTGAATCTAGCTCCTTATGTCTCACCAAGTACTAAACTAAAATCAAAATGAAACAAAGTTGTATACTTTGTTTACAAAGTTGTATACTTACTCTGCTGAAAGGCAAAAATAGGAAAAAATTGTTGAAGATGTAAGTATAGGCAAGGACTTTCTGAACAGAACCCCAGTGGCATAAATAATAATACCAAGAATCAACAAATGAGACCATTTCAAATTAAAAGAATTCTCCACAGCAATGAAAACAACTGGCAGAGGGTAGAGAAAACCTACAGAATAGGAAAATCATTTTGCCAGCTATTCCTTAGATCAAGAACTGATATCTAAAGATCTAAAAGAAAAAAAAAAGACCCAATCAAGAAGGGGGAACTGAAATGAATAGACAATTCTCAGAAGAAGAAAAGCAAGCAGCAAATAAATACATGAAAAAAATGTTCAACATCTTATTCAAGAAAAAAAGACTGTCATCAAGAAATCAGACAACACCTGCTAGTGAGGCTGCAGGGACAGAAAGGAGCCCTTCCACATTGTTGGTGAGAAAGTAAACTAGTACAACCATTATGAAAATCAGTGTGGAGATTCAGAAAACTAAAAGTAAAACTAGGAATTCCATTCAACCCAGATATTCCCATTCTAGGGATCTTTCTGAAAGAGTTAAAGACATCATATTATACAGATCCATGCATATCCATACTGATAGCAGCACAATTCATAATAACTAAATCTTACAAATGGCCTGTACGTCCATCAACCCATGAATGGATAAAGAAAAGGCTGTATTTACACACACTGGAGTACTACTCTGCCGATAGAAGAATAAACTAGAGTCATATGTAGGCAAATGGATACACTTTCAGACCATAATGCTAACGAAACAAGGCAGACACACAAGGTTAAATGTTGCATGGTTTCTCTTATACTGTATGAGAAATCCAAAATATAAATGAAAAGAAAAACAAATAATAGGAAATAGTAAGATAGATCTTTTGCAAATGTGAAAAGGACCAAGAGATAGAGGGAAGGTGGAAGGGGTGAAAGGGATAAAAGAATTAGGATATGCTATGTACGTGTCCCCACTCACCATGTGGAAGGTAATCATCATATACTACAAACATGAACTAATCAATATAAAAAGTTAAAAAAATACAATAAAAGGCAATGCCTGTGACTCACCCTGAAAGTAAGAAAGAAGACTGAAAACAAAGATGCGTCTTTCCTGTTATCACCTGCTCTCTACTGCCAGACACATACCTCACCTTTTATGACCACCAGCCGCACTGTTGGGATTAAAGCGTTTGAAGACTGGAGGTAAAGTAGCATGTGGGTTGACGTTCTTGATCTTTCCCGGTGAGCTGGCAGGGATGATTCCAGATTTGTCTCACAATTCTCACTTTCTCCAGAGCCCTCTAAAGTATACCTGATAGTTCTCTCCATAGCATTTAAGTAACAGAGAGAAGATGAAAGCCAGGAACATAGCTAGAATGAAATACATAAGCGAGCGAGAGAACAGGAAATTATTTGGTATCGATTCAAACTAATCATTTTAACAACTAAAGTAGAACTGCTGCCTTTTTGGAGAGGGGAGGTACCTGGAATCAAACTCAGGACCTAGTGCTTGCTAGGCAGGCACTTATGCCTCTGAGTTATATCCCCAGCCTCTAGAAATAGAGCTTCTGAGAAAATAATTATCCTTTCCTCTAACTTCCTGAGAAATTCTAACTCCAGATTTACTCACCTCATGAGGGCCCACAGTTCAGCTGACTCAACTCCCTTGTGAAGTAGGTTACCAGCAGATTGTTAGGGAAGCACAGCCCCTGAGGGAGAGGAGAGACAGAGACTCTCCCCACTGTCATTCTTCATGAGATTTAATGGTAAACAGCAAATCTACAATTCCCTTTCACTTCTAGGAAGGATTAGCAACCTGTATGCATTGCCACCTGGAAAGTTGCCAGACTGATCCATCACTGAATTAGCTAGGCTTATCAAGATGTGGAAATCCACCCTTTCGTAGAGTGAAACCCATCCCAAGTGAGCATTTCTTACTCAAGAACAATTTAATGTCAGGTCACTAGTAGTTTTCTCTTTCATGTTATTCATTCTTCCTAGCTTCCCAACATACACATGATACCAACTGAGATCTTGTCATCGCCTCTAATTACTCCACTCCCCATTTCCTTCCTTACCTGTACCTTCTTGCCCAACTGTGCTCATTAGGAGCACTGGGTGTGAACGAGTCTCCAGCTTTCAGGTCAAATCTTCCATTTGTTGAATCCCACATAGCAGGCTTTGCCCTCTGTATCCCAGCATTGAACCCCAAATACTTTCTTGTGTGTACCATACCACCTTCAGGCTTGGCTTACCTAGTTTCTCTTCCTAAAAATGATACCTCCCCTTTCACCATTTTCACCCATTGAATTTTACTTTGCCTGTAGTTAGCTATAAATCATCTCCGCGATTAAAGTTCAAACTTAATAAATCAAACCTCAATAAATAGACTTTTCCAGATTATTTTTAGCATTCTGATTAACTGCAAATAAGAGAATTCTTGACAATGTATATGTTTTTATAATGAATATATTGGTCTACCTTGTTGCCTGAGGAAATAGAATATTTTGAATAAAACAGGCTATTTTCTTGAGGATTTTGCATAGCCTAGGATCAATATTAACAGCATGTTAATCATTATATAGTAAAGAAAACAGTGGATTTTGTTGTGCTTTTTTTAAAATCTGAATATGCACTGACACCAAACTATGCCCTAGAAGACTTTGGTGGAATTTTGTAAAGCAAAACTTAGATGCAACCTTATTTTGTGTGCGCTCCATCACTTTTTCCAGCTTTCTGAGGAAAAAAAGTTAATTAAGGGTTTCAGATTGATGGGTTAAATTTAATTAGAATTGACTATAGTGGAACTAAAATTCTTAAAATTACACACATAACCTTGGTTAGCTTCTTTCTTTTGAAACTATACAGTGCATTAAAGTTAGTGATCAAATAACCACCCCATGAAAAAAATGGCAATTTTCTTTTGCCAACATGATTTTAATAGTAAATTCTAATTTCTTCAGCATTTTGTTGTTTGCTGATGTGTAACTAGCTTACACAGCACCTTAGATTGCTGGTCCAATTAATACATTAGTTTTTTGGTCTTACCCATAATGAAAACAAATAAATATTTCCTGACCTACAGCTCATAATTAGTAATTAAGTGTATAAATTTTTCTATTTGTTGTTTTATCTCATAAAATTTCAACATAAAATTTGGATTAGCACACTCACTTTTAAAAGGTTTAATTTGTCAGATGACATTTAATGAGAACCTAATCCTTTCATAAAAAGTTTTATCTTTCATTTAGTGCACCATCAGGCAATTTCAGCTTTAAGGACAGGAATTCCAATCCTAGAATTACTTCCCATAAATACAACTTACATTTCCAATTTTTTTCCTTTGCCTCTCTGTGCTAAATGTAGACACTATCTCTACTTATTTAAACAAACACTGGTTACGTTTGAGTTTCTCTTTTCTTGATCCCACTGCGTATTTCTTTGCTCTGAATACTGTTTACTAAAACAATAGATTTTCTCTCTCCAAAAGTGAAACCAATCATGCATCACACAATCACAATAAAATATAGCTTACATTAGTTAGCCTCTGTGATCTAGTGGTTTAGGATTATCATGGAAAAAACTCTTGAGACAGAATATTGATGTCCCGAATGAGATCTAATTTCTCATTTGCTGTTGAATTGGGTTTATTACTCATTACTACCATCTGAAAATGCAAAACTCTGAAGGGAAAGCATTTGTGCTGAGTGTCACTTGGCCTGCTAGTTAGTAATATAACCTCATGTCTAAGTTTATTAGTTAGAAAGTCTGAAGAATGGTGCCACAAGTGCACTTTTATAAGTTTCTTCTTTTCTATCCTTCCACTCTGTCAACTGTCCCTGCCACACAGAATCTTGACCCAATCACACAAGGACCACATTCACTGAAAAAAAAAAAAAGTCCATTAAAGACTGCTTTTTGCATTGAAATATTCTGCTTCCCTAATGAAAAATGGTCACCCATCGGCAATTTCCTATGACTCAAACTAACTTTTCCCCATTTCTTTTATTAAAATATAAAGTTGGTTTTCCACAGATTGAGGAATTTAGTGCTGTGGTGGAATAATATTTTGGAGTATTAGCCAACATGTTATCCCTATATTTTATGTTATCCTATGACCCTTTGGCACCAGGGTTACTAATCCACACAGCATCTATTGACTTCTGGAAGAGCTATGCTTATAGAAACAGAAAACAGCCTATTCAGGATCAAAAGCTTTTAGTTTTTATTGGAAAAATGCAGCCCACAAGGAAATTCTGCACAGATATTTGATGACTCAAGGGGAATTTCACTGCTTCTGTCCCCTGCTCCCTTTTCTCTCTTCACCCAAAGATGAAAAGTAACTTCCAACATTGTGGGAAGAATTGTCCAGGAGTGAGTAAACATTGCAGGGCCTGGGTGGGAACATTTATGTTCTGTTGAAGAAAGCCTTTAGGATAGGGCTGACAGAAATGTATAAAATCTGTTGTGGAAAACAAGTGTAAAAATATTTCTCTCATATTTCCTGAGAAAAATTAAGAAAAGTAAAGTTTCTCAAAGTAAGAATGATTTCCCAATACCTCCGGGAAGACTCATGAAACCTACACCATGATTAATTGGTTATCTCTTTCCTTAATAAACAGGAAGTGGTGATGAGCTATCTGAGGTCCCATTGGCCACTGGGGACATATGACATTCTTAAATACTGTGATTGTTAATCCTTACATGCCACTCTCATTGGATTAATAAACACCTAGCCTGGTAGTAAAGCACAATTGTGGGTATATCTGGGCAAGTCATGGAAACGGATGTAGGTACTACATGGGGTCCCTTTTCTGTTCTCTGGTGCTTTTCCCATCTCTGCATCCTGGCCACAATGAACTAAGTAGCTTTGCTCCACCAAACCCTTCTGTCATGATGTCTCTGCCTTGGGGCCTTACAAACATGGAATAAAACCATTAGCAAATTAAACCTCTCCTCTTCTAAGTTGTGGTGTTGGCTACTCTATCTCGGCAATAAGGAAACTGACTAATAATACTACTGAGTACTGAGCAAGCTCCTTGAAGCACAGCTATACCCTAGAGAAAGGGAGTATATTTTTAAGGTAGGTAGAAGAATAGCAAGTGAGTAAAATTGAGTTCATGTTAGATAAACCACTGGGGGTAAACAAAGGAAATTCTGTTTCTTTTACATCTAGGTTTGGAGACACTTATGGTTTTTATCTGAATGTCTCCTCAAAGCCTCATGTGCTCATTGGTGGGGGTTTGGGGCAGTGATTTGAATTATAAGGGCATGATGCTATTCAGTGGATTCATATATAGAATTTATAATGAAATGGGATGATGAGGGGTAAGCCCTGGTGGGCCACTGGGAGCATGATCTTGATAAATATGTCTCCATTCCTCCCTCCCTTAACCTCTGTCTGCTTCCTGCCACTGTGCTATGAGCTCTTTCTCCTGGGCCATGCCCCTCTGCCTCACTGTCCTGTCTTGGAGCCAGCTGGCTATGAATTGAAACCTCTACAGACTGAACCAAAATAAACCCTTTCCTCCTTAGAGTTGTGGATATCAGGTATTCTGTCTCAATGATAGAGTAGTAACTAAGACAGAGTAAACTGGAAGACTTATTGGAAGAAAATAAAGTCAGCACAGTGAAAATACATTTCAGAACAAGAGAGATGGTTAAAGCATCTAACATTTTCTCAAACCTGAGTTAACAACACTCTGAGTTCCAAGGCCATTCTTGATCTGTAAGAAAAGTGGTTTCACTTTACAGTCCATCTTCCACCTCAGAACTATATTCATGTCAGCCATGTGAGCAGTTAATGTAATGAATTCCCTTTTTGGTTTCTTACACGTCCCTCACTAGTTTACAGTGAGTCAACTCAAGTCGTTCGTTCTGTCACTGAAGAATCCTGTTTTAGTCCCTTTTTTTCCTTCTCTTACTTTTGAGACTTTCCTCAAAATATTTTAATTTACCCTTGACTTAATCCCAATTCTTTCTCCTACCATTCTGCTGTGTTGCATCCAAGTGAGAACAACCACTTTGTCCTTATATTTCCAGCAAAGTTCTTTTCTATCTTTTATAATCTTCTCCCCCAAAAGCATGCTAACACCATTTTATCTAAAATGTATGTGTTAAGACTAAACTCTAAATTTGCATCATATCTTCCAAAGATAACAACAACCCCCATCCTAAGTACTTTCTGGTATTATCCTGTCAAACCTTCAGATGGTACAAGGGGGCTTAAAAAGAATTGCCCCACTGAGCTCAGGCAACCCACAGAAACATGGGAGGTCATTAATATTCAGTCATTGTATCACGGCGCTAAATTGTGAGGTATGCTAAGGTTCTAATTCATATGTTTTGTAACCTAATCACCAATATGATAGTATTAAAAGGCAAAGCCAATGAGAAGTGATTATTAGACCATGGGGATTCTTCCCTTACTGATAGAATGAGGATTCTTTGCCTTTTAATAGGATGTCTTCGTTGATAGGGTTGATAGTTCTGGAAATAATTAGGTAGGTTCTTTTGTGTCCTTCTACCTTCTGCCACATGCAGGTGCCTTCACAAAAACCAAATCCTTATCAGGCACTAATTATGCCAGAACCTTGACACTGAACTTAGAGACTCAGAACTGTGAGAAATAATTTTCTGTTCTTTATACATTACCATCCTAGGAATTTTATTATAGTAGCAGCAACGGATTAAGACATGATAATTTGTGGCCAACAGGGGCAGTAGGCTTGCGTGGCGGTTTGCAAAGTTCCAGCTTGCACAGTGGCAAGGGAAGTTCCAGCTCTCTGGTGTTGACTTAGGAGAGTTTGGGACATCACTCCTGGTGCTGGGGTGCCCACCCAACCCCCTTGGACACTGAACTAGCCTGGAGAGGTTTTGTGGGCTGCAGTGGACCACGGCCAGCGACTTTTATTCAACCAGGGGACCAGGTCAGGGCCCAGAGGGGAGTTAGGGCCCCGCAGTGGCAAGGCAAGTTCCAGCTCCCTGGCTCTGGCCTGGGAGAGTTTGGGACATCGCTCTCAGAGCTTGGGTGCCCGCCCAGTCCCTTGGGACACTGGACTAGCCTTGAAAGACTTCGCGGACCACGCCCAGTGACCTTTATTCAATCAGGGGAGCCAAGACCCATGAGTTCTGGGAGCTGAGGGTGCAGGAGGTGATTTCCAACACACCCAGGGAGAGTTTTGGAACATCACTCCAAACACAGAAATATAGGAAAATGACAAAACGAAAGACCAAAATGCAATCTCAAACCTCCAGCCCATCCCAAGAAAGCCTGGGAGCCACATACATAGAAGAAATTAAAAGCCATACACCTGAAATACATGAAATGATATCAACTGAAATAAAGAAGCAAGTACGGGAAGCTATGAAGGAACTCAAATTAGAAATAATCTCCCAGGTAAAAGAAGAAATGATAAAAGTAGTGAAAGAAATAGTGAATGCATCTAAAGAAGATACAACTAAAAAAATTAGAGGAACAAAGCAAACAGGTAGAATCCCTGAGTGAACAGTATAAGAAACAAACAGAATACATGGAGCAGATTCAAAGAGATATATATGAAATAAAAATTTTCTATTGTAAGTTGCCAAACCACCTCAATGAAAGTGAAGATAGAATTTCAGACCTCGAAGATAAGATTGCAGCTAGTGAACAGGAAAGGAAAGATCTTTTAAAAATAACAAGGAATCAGGAAATAACAATTCAACAGTTGCAAGATGATGCAAAGAAAAACAACATAAGATTAATAAGGATAAATGAAAAAGAAGGGGACAACATAAATGATATCAAGAGGCTTTTTACAGAAGTAATAGCTGAAAATTTCCCAAACACAAGAATGGAAACTGACATTCAGATTGGTGAAGCATATAGAACTCCAAACAGCCATAACCAAAATAAAACTACACCCAGACATATAATAATCACCATCCCAGAAATCCAACATAAGAACAGAATATTAAAAGCTGTTAGAGAGAAAAGACAGGTCATCTATAAAGGAAAACCTATCAGAATCACAGCAGACTTTTCAACACAAACAATGAAGTCAAGAAGAGCATAGAGTGAAATATTTCAGATCCTAAAGGAAAACAACTTCCAACCCAGACTGATGTACCCTGCAAAACTGTCCTTCAAAATGGATGGAGAAATAAGATACTTCCATGACAAAGAACAGCTGAAGAACTTCATGATCACCAAATCCACCCTACAAAGAATACTCAAAGACATTCTAGATACACATAGGAAAAAAACCACTAAGCAAGACAGACAGTTAAATCGAATGGAAAGTTAAGGTACAACATCAGAAAGATAACATGTCAACAATAAACCAACATATAACACTTATAACCATTAATGTAAATGGCGTCAATTTACATTAAAAGAAACAGACTGTCAGAATGGATCAAGAAACAATGTCCGACTGTATGCTGTCTATAAGAAATCCATCTAACCCAAAAGAAAATTCATAGACTGAAAGTCCAAGGATGGAAAACAATACTTCATGCAATAGGAACTCAAAAAAAAAAAAAAAAAAAGCAGGGGTAGCTATTCTGTTTGCAGACAATGTGAACTTCAAACCAAGAAAGGTCCAAAGAGATAAAGAATGTCACTACATACTAGTTAGGGGAAAATTTCAAGAGGAAGAGATAACAATCTTAAATATATATGCACCAAATTCCAGAGCACCTAGCTATACAAAGCAAGTATTAAAGGAAATGAAAAATCAAATAAACAGTAACACAATTATAACAGAGACCTTAACATGCCATTGACACAAAGGGATAGATCAACTAGACAGAAAATCGGCAAAGAAATGACAGAACTGAATCACACCTGTGAACAAATGGACTTGATGGATGTATACAGAGTGTTCCATCCAACAACATCAGAATATTCAGTCTTCTCAGAAGTACATGGAACATTCTCTAAAATAGACCGTATACCAGCCCACAGAACATATTTAAGTAAATGCAAAAGAACTGAAATTATCCCATACATGTTATCAGATCATAATGCCATGAAACTGGAAATTAATGATAAAAAAAATTGCAAAAACCCCACAAACACATGGAAATTGAATAATACACTCTTGAGCAATCAATGGGTCACAGAAGAAATTAAAAAAGAAATTAAACAATATCTACAAGCAAATGAAAATACAAATACAACTTACCAGAATCTGTGGGATGCAATGAAAGCAGTACTTAGAAGAAAAATTATTGCACTGAGTTCCCACATTAGGAAAACAGAATGAACACAAATAAACAACCTGATACTATGCCTCAAACAGCTAGAAAAAGAAGAGCAAGCCAAGCCCAAAGCCAAAAGAAGGGAGGAAATTATAAGGATCAGAGCATAAACTAATGCAATAGAGACTAAGAAAACAATACAAAGAATCAATGAATCAAAGAGTTGGTTCTTTGAAAGAATAAATAAAATTGATAAGCCCCTAGACAACCTGATTAAGAAAAGGAAAGAAAAGACTCAAATTCATGCAATACAGAATGAAAAAGGTGAAATCACTACCAACTCTGTGGAAATACAGGAGGAAGATTATCACCACCTATTTCAAAAACTTCTACTTTCATAGGTT
The DNA here is from genome assembly GCA_004027455.1 of Hydrochoerus hydrochaeris. NCBI lineage: Eukaryota > Metazoa > Chordata > Mammalia > Rodentia > Hydrochaeridae > Hydrochoerus > Hydrochoerus hydrochaeris. Next base: position 25,479 of record PVLA01002450.1, read on the forward strand.
TGATAACACAGAAGAAATGGACAGATTCCTAGAAACATATGAACCACCAAAGCTGGATCAAGAAGATGTAAAATTGCTGAATAACCCAATTTCTGTTAATGAAATTTAGAATGTAATTAAGTCCTTACCAACAAAGAAGAGCCCAGGCCCAGACAGATTCACTGCAGAATTCTACAAGAAATACAAAGAAGACTTAATGCCGACACTCCTCAAACTCTTCAATGAAATTGAAAGGGAAACAATTCTCCCTAAGTCATTCCTGGAAGCAAATATCACTTTGGTACCAAAACCTGAGAAAGATGCAACTAAAAAAGAGAACTACAGGCCAATCTCCCTAATGAACATAGATGCAAAAATTCTCAATAAAATATTGGCAAACAGGATGCAGCAAATCATCAAAAAGATTATATACCATGACCAAGTAGGATTCATCCCAGGCACACAGGGATGGTTCAACATATGTAAATCAATAAATGTAATCCACCATATCAATAGAGCCAAAAGTAAGAATCACATGATCATTTCTATAGATGCAGAAAAAGCTTTTGATAAGATCCAACACCCATTCATAATAAGAACCTTACAGAGAATTGGAATAGATGGTCTCTGCCTCAATATGATAAAGGCCACTCTGACAAACCAACAGCCAGCATTATATTAAATAGCCCAAAACTGAAAGCCTTTACCTTAAAATCAGGCACAAGACAAGGATGTCCCTTATCACTGCTCCTATTGAACATAGTACTGGAAATACCAGAGCAATTAGACAAGAGAGAGAAATAAAAAGAGTAAAGATAGTAAAAGAGGAAGTTAAACTATCATTATTTGCAGACGACATGATACTCTATATAGAAGACCCCCAAAACTCCACTGAAAGACTCCTGGATACAACAGATAAATTCAGCAATGTGGTTGAATACAAAGTCAATATTCAAAAATCAATACTCAAAAATCAATAGCATTCCTACACACTAACAACAAAATCACCAAGAAAGAAATAAGAGAAGCCACCTCCTTCACACTAGCATCCAAAAAAATGAAATACTTAGGAATTAATCTAATGAAAGAAGTAAAAGAGCTATACAGGGAAAATTATAATACCCTGAAAAAAGAAATTGAAGAGGACCTCAGAAATTGGAAAGACATCCCTTGTTCATGGATAGGAAGAATAAATATTGTGAAAATGGCCATTCTCCCATAATTGTTATGGAAATTCAATGCAGTCCCAATGAAAATACCACTAACATACCTCATAGATTTAGAGAAATCACTCCTACAGTTCATCTGGAACCAGAGGAGACCTAGAATAGCAAAGGCAATTCTAAGCAGCAAAGCCAAGGCAGGAGGCATCACAATCCCTGACTTGAAGTTATACTACAAAGCTACTATAATAAAATTAACATGGTACTGGAATAAAAACAGAGCAGATGATCAATGGAATAGACTAGAAGATACAACCACAACTATGAACACACTCAACCACCTTATCTTTGATAAAAGGGGCCAAACATGTTCACTGGAAAAACGATACTCTTTTTTTTTTTAATCACTACCAGGGATCAAACTCATGACTCTGTGCTTGCAAGGCAGGCACTTATGCTACTGAGCTAAATCCCCAGCAAAGATAGTCTTTTTAATAAATGTTGCTGGAAAAACTGGCTATCCACATGACGAAAACTAAAACTAGACCCATGCCTATCACCATGTACTAAACTAAAATCCAAATAGATCAAAGATCTAAATATTAAAACAGAAACACTAAATCTGCTGTAAGACAAAGTAGGTAAAAATCTTGAAGACATAGGGGTAGGTAGAGAATTCATGAACAAGAACCAAACTGCATGGGAAATACTTCCCATTATCAATAACTGGGATCACATCTTATTAAAGAGTTTCTGCATGTCCAAACAAATCTCCAGCAGATTGGAAAAAAAAACACAAACTGGGAAAAAAATCTTAGTGAACTGTCCCTCAGACAAAGGACTTCTGTCTAGAACTTATAAAGAATTTTAAAAAATCAGAACCCCAAAATTCAAAGATCCCTTCCAAAAATGGGCATCTGAGATGAACACACAGTTATCAGATGAAGAAATATGAATGGCAAATAAATACATGAAAAAATGTTCACCATCATTGGTCATTAGAGAAATGTAAATTAAAACCACACTGAGATTCCATCACTCCGGAAAGAATGGCCACGATGAACAAAACTACCAACAACAAATGCTGGATAGGCTGTGGGGATAAAGGAACTCTTCTGCACTGTTGGTGGGAGTGTAGACTAGTGCAACCACTGTGGAGGTCAGTCTGTGGAGGTCATTAAAAAGCTGGGATTGGAAGTCCCATTTGACCCAGCTATTCTACTCCTAGGCATGTTCCCAGAAGAAGTGAAAACATCATACCACAGTGATATATGTGCACCCACATTTATAGCAGCACAATTTGCAATAGCCAGATCTTGGAAACAACCTAAGTGCCCATTAACTGAGGAATGGATAAAAAAAATTGTGGTACTTTTATACAATGGAGTACAACTCAGCTATAAAGAATGATCCCATTGAGATATTTATAAATAAGTAGATGCAACTTGAGACCATACTCATAAGTGAAATAAATCAAACTCACATGTATAAATACTGCATAGTCTCCCTAGTGTAAGAAAAGGTAAGAGTACATAAGATTCTATGGTAATCATGGTTCCCCATTATATTGCTTTGAAGACTTGTAATGTTTTCATTCATTAATTGAAATGGTTTTATTCTGTTTTGTTTGACCTTATTATGTGTGATGGTATGAACAGCTACTTTGAAGAAAACAAGACATTATGGCAGCCACTGCTGATTTAATATCATCTTGCTTTGAAATCCTACCATGCTTTTGTTCTATTACCATTGGTTCTATCATGTTGTATTTTACTGGATTTTAATATGTGTAATAATATAAACAAATTTTTATGGAAAATGAGATATTATAATAGCCATTGTTCATTTTCTGTTATTTGGTTCAGAATTAATAGTTTCATTCTCTTGAATGCTTTTATTCTATTTTGTTATGTTTGATAGTATTGTTTGTGAAGCTATGCTCAACTATTTCAAAGAAAGAGATATTACGGTAGCTACTGTTGATATCCAATTGTCTTATTGTGAAGTGCTGTGTCACTTGTATTGTTCTGTTCTGATCTGCATTGTTCTGTCCTCTTTTGTTTTATTCTCTGTAAAATAAAATTTAAAAAAAGACATGATAATTTGTTACAGTAGTAAATAATTGAAGCAAAGTACATTTGTAATCTTACCATGTTAATTTACCATGGCAAGATAGGGTGGGGAAGGTGTTCTCTGAAGCAGAAGTGTGAAATGGAAATAGTAGTTGAAAGAACTGGGGAAGAAACCATACTGCAGATAAGGAGAAAAATGATGGTTTCGTTGTAGGTAGTAAATTGCTCCAAGGAATGTTCAGAAAGGAGCTGTCCACATCCCTTTTGTTGATTGGCCTTTCCAGAAAACACTCACTCCAACCCGTGATTCTTTTTTCCATCATACAGAAGCCCTTGTTACTTGACTCATTTAAAACCGAATGATAGACTTTCTCAGGAAATTCAGTATGTAGCTTCTCCGTAGTCATGAATTTTCCTTAAATTCTAGAATATTAATAACCTATGGGAATATATCATACAGAAATAAAAACCAAAAATCTAATTTTCTTATGTAAAAATTAGACATATAATATATATTTAATGGTGTTGCAGATATGTTAAGTGCTCAATAAATATGTCAGATGGATTATAGATTTGTATATCAATTAAATGAGATGTGTTTTCTAAGCCTGAAGTATTACTTGTCCTTCTAATGTTAAATCTCTTGACACGAAAGCAAAACTACGGAGAACTCCCCTTATTTATGGTCATTCTGCTGTGTTTATAGTTAGCAGGGAATCAAATAGAACTGACCCACTTATTTACTTGACAGCTTCAATAAACTGGGGTGAATTAGTTGGTGAACCATTAAATCACTCCAGTTCTGCCACAACATAGAGACTCACACTTTACCATTTCCCAGAATATTATAGCTAAGTTTTAACTGAATATGTATCTACTTTGATGACATTTTGATGACAAACTTTCATTAATTGTGCATAGAGGGCATCAGATCTCCTCAGTTCTGAGGAATCAGGTGGTAGAGAATGGGGGATGTAGTATTGGTAACAATAAGCTAATGACCAAGAGATTATATATATATATATATATATATATATATATATATATATATATGAAATACTTAACCTGCAATGCCTGGAATGATGGTGGAAGCACACTTATAGTCCCAATTATATGGAAGGTTGAGGCAAGAAGATCTCTTGAACCAAAGAGTCGGAGGCCAACTAAGGCAACACAGTAAGTCCCTGTCTCCAAAAACCAAAATAAAGCATATTAGCAAACAAAAGTAAAGCTGTCCTCCTGTAGGTTGTTGCGTGATAACTAGGCTTCTTTCCTTGGCTCTGCTTCCTTTGCTTCCTATCCTACTGCTGCTGATGCAAACAGCACTGCGAAATTGGACACATAGTGACAAGTGAAGAGTTTGGCCTCCATTATTCCTTTCATTTCCTCCTTAGACCCTGCAAGACACTTAGAACTGGTGGAGGGAGAACTAAATTCGGGACAAGAACTGGGTGCATGACAATAAATTTGAAGAGTATAACAAAAGAAAAAAACATAGATTGTCCACACTGTTTTCACTAAGAGCACCATAAACACCCAGGGACCAGATTTGTTATGCAATAATAAGTGACTAAAGGAAGAGACAATCATTGTCTGACCTGATTAGTTTATCACCGAGCACAAGGGCAGGGAAGGTGTTCCCTGAGGAAGTCACAATTGAACAGAGATGTGAAAGGGTGGCAAAGCAGAGTCTTGGGGAGGAAGGTTAATTTCAATATAAAATCCTAAATAATTAAAGAAGAACTGGTTTTGCAAAGTATTTAATTGCTAGTACATCTAAAGATAATTCTGGTATAGAGAAAACAGAAGTAATCCGGGGAAATTTGAATAAACTAATTAAACTGTCAGTGCGGCCTTTTGTGTTTTATTAGAAGTCTAAACAATGAGTGACTCATCTGAATTTTGTAATCTAATATACTGATATATTTTCTTTAGATAAGTCTTTTGATCATATTAATTATAATTCCCTAAGAGTTAAAGAAAATGCAGACTATTTTACTGACATACTCATTTTTCTGAAATATAATACCCAAATAATTAGCTTGTTTGGCAAAAAGAAATTCAGTGAAGGGAATGCTAGACAAGTTTTGAGCACTAGAGGTTATAATAGTGATTCAGTATATGAAATTCTCATCACAAAAATTCAATTAATGTTTGATTCTATTGTTCTATATTTAATAAGACTTTAGAGATAATGTTAAGATCCAAGTGAGTTCTTTTTATTAGACATGAAACCGGAATTTAACTGTCTCTCTATAAGAATTAGTCATCCATTATCTCTCTAAAAACTGATTTTATCTCCATCTTGCTAAGAATTCTAATAAAGTGTCTTAAATTATCAATCTATAAAATGACACCTAACAATTTTCTATCTTTCTGTGCCTTGGTATAGAGATCATACATGAAAACTTGACCATCACACTATTTTTTTCAAAATCCAGTATTTTTTGCAGTCTATATTTGTAATCAAAGTCATTTCTTGGTTTTAATGGAAACATGTAAAAAATCTAAGAAAATTATCAGTGTTTTATGTAATCATCTTTCTCACATAAAACCATTTTGTGCATGTCTTCATAGGTATATACTTATCCTTGCATGTACTTAAATAGTTTTATGAAGTGTTGCCTAGCAGCAATAGACTCTTGCATGCCTAAGACAGAGCTTACAAATAACTCAACAAGCTTAGGAGGACAATGAAATGTCATTTCTGACATAATTTGGTTCCTAATTGTAAGGCCCAGCTTGTTTGATGTAACTAGAAGCATAATTAATTATGGTTTATGTACACAGTTTCAAATGTATAGTCTTCATTTCCTAAAGACTGAATTACAGAAAATTGAAAATTCAATTTTGAAATCAGTAGTGATTACAAACATAATTTTTTACAAAGTTAATGCAGTAACTATAGTTACTTTTACTTTCCTAAATGCAATTTTTTTCTTTTCTTTTTTGCATTTTCTTTTCTTTTTTTAACATTTTTTTGAAGGTATTAAAATACAGCAGAACAAGATGAGACAAAGCCAATTGAGACAGTGTAGTGAAATTGGTACAGAACTTCACAGCAGGTTACCAGGATAACAGCAATACGTATAAATAGTATATCTCATTTTCTTCACAATAGTTGTTCCTTCCATCAGGTACAGTAAAATCAAAGGAAATACCAAACTTATAAAAAAAGAATATTGAATAGAGCACTACCATTAATTAGAACAGAGCAAAACAGTGATAAAAATATTTGCCTTCAAAGAGATGGAAGAAGGAAATCCCACTTACTGGTTATATTGCATATAGTCAAACTTGCAAGAGATGCTCAGATGTCTGGCTCCCACTTGCTCACGGGGGAGGAGGGGATGTGATGGATGTTTGATTCTTAGCCCACCACCCCCTTACCAGAGTGTCGAGCTGGCTGCTTGTTTTCCCAGCACCCCAAGTTACAACATGGCATGGATCTCAGGAAACGCTGATGGTTCTTGCCCTGGGGCAGCCGTGTCTTGCCAGGTCATAACCCCTTACCAGAGCAGTAGCTGGCTGCTTGTTTTCCCAGCGCCCCAAGTTCCAACATGGCCCTAAATGCAATTTAAAAAAGAAAAACACCATGTCGCATATGGGACACAAATTATTACAAAAAATAAAAGTCTGTTTATATGAAATGAATTCACAATAGAAGTTTCTTTACTTAATCATTAAAGTATTTTGAACAACAAATTCTAATAATTTATGGTCTAAAAATATGAAAAGCTACAAATCTACTCTTTGAAGATGCTTAAAATTATTTTTACAGCCTTAAAAACATATGATTACTTGCTTTTGAAAGGTAAAACATAAAACATTTATAACTTACTTTTTAAATGTATAGTTTAATAGTGTTAAGGATACTAACATTGTTGCACAACTACTCTACAGAATTTATAAAACCCAAACCTCATACCCATTAAACTGAAACTCTCTTTCCTCCTCACAGCCCTTGACAGTCACCATTCCTCTTGGTTTCTATTGATTTGTCTACTACAGATACTTCACATACATGAAATCATAAAATATTTGTCTTTTGTGATTGGGTTTTTAGTATAACATCCTCAAATTTCATCCACATTTTAGTATGTATCAGAATTTTCTTCCTTTTTAAGAGCAAGTTCTTTATTGTACATATACATCACATTTTATTACCCATCGCCCATCAACAAACACTTGATTGCATCCACTTTTAGCTTCTGCGAATAGTGCTAATATGAACTTGAGTATGCAAATATTTCTCTGAAATCTGCTTTCAAATGCTTTTAGCCATATACCCAGAAGTGGAATTGTTGGGTCATGTGGCAAGCCTATTTTTAATTTTCTGAGAAACTATCACACTTTTTTCCATAGTAGCTGTACCCTTTTATATTCTCACCAATGATGTACACAAGGGTTCCAATTCCCTCACACCTTTAACAATTCTTGTTATTTTCTGCATTTTTACTTTTTGTTTTCAATAGCAGACATCCTAATGGGTATAAGGTGACACCTCATTACAGTTTTTATTCTTCTTTGGCTAGTGGTTAGTAATGCTGAGTATAGTTTGATACATTTGGTAGACATTGGTATAGAATCTTTAAAGATATGTCTTTTCAAGTCCTTTGCTTAGAGATAGCCTTAGAAAATTCACTAAATTTTCTATATATAAAACAGAAGAAATCATTATTTAATGAGAGCTAATAAAATTCAGTATCAGAATAGAAGGAATTTATGAAATCATTCTCAAGGGTTTTTTTGTTTGTTTGTTTTTGCTTCATTGTTTATTTGTCATGAGAACTGACAGGTTTAAAAAAAAAAGGATTGCACATTGGTCATTCAGTTAAATTTGGTGAAAACAAAACTTGACCTAGATTTGATGAAATGAGACAATTTTGGCCCCCTCACCCAGAATAGGTTATAGAGGTGAATAGGCAGTCGGTAGGAGCATCAGTCACAAAGCCCTCTAGGACATGACAGAAGACCTTTGCTCTTGAGGCTGTGCTCCTCTGAAGACCAACAAAAGTTGTAGGCAAGGCATGTGTCACTACAATCATCTGAGTAAGTCACTCTCCTTAACTGTATTTCTACAGAATAACCAGAATGTTTCTCCTGATTTCAACAGTCTGACTATTTCTTAGGTGTTTGCCACAGTCACTTAAAGAGGTATTGCCCAATTCTCTCCTTTCTGTTTTCCTTAACAGAGGTGCCCTTTCCAAGAGTGTGACTTCTTTCCCGAGGAGAGTGAAAGAAAAGAAATTCCCCCCTCTAGTGACAATGTTATGAGATTGGAAGCCCCTAACCTATGAGAAACCAACCTCCAATAAAATAGTATCCAGAAGGAACAGCTGGGAGATTGGCAGAAGGGTGCCTGGTTCCTGATTTCCTGACCACTTAAGGTAAGCTACATCATGATGTAAGCTACATCATGTCATCTTTCTCAAGAAAGAAAGTTCTTTCTTGGTGGGAAATAATTTAAGTGGATTTCTATCAGTAGAAAATATAAAACTCAGGATAAATATGTTTTATCACCTGTGACCATTGACCAATCTTTTCTTTCTTTTTAATGAGATGGTAAGGTCTTAGCTGGGCAGGTCTTAGCTTCTATTTGGCATGGTAGCATACCCTCCAGACAAGGATTTACTGAAATCATCTGAAGCAAAGTACTCTTTTTTGTTTGTTTTAATGCAAAGTGCTCTTGTCCTATGGCAATATTTCATAGGAAGCGGTTTTGAAACGTTGTTAGAAAACTTAAAAACTTTTTCACTCAGAAAGTGTTTGTAACTAAATGAGGTACTTTATCATTCAGGTTAGATGTTCTCAGACCTGTCCCTGCTCATGTTTCCTGATAACAGATTTAAGTACATCACCCTGCCCCTCACCCAAAGGAGCAAGTTTGTTTTAGGGGAGATATGAATAAGTCTCCATCTACATTAGGGTCCCAAAGAAATGATCTGAAATGGACTCTCCATCAAAAGGAAAGTTATACTCAAAGCTATAATACTTGGGGTATTAAGAATAATAAGAAAGCAGTCTTAACGCAGTGGTTTTGCCACTGTAGGATGGCAGTGGGTTTGGGTCACTGGAGCCATTTTGGTTTCTTTATTAATTGTGTGATGAATGCCTCTCTGTGAGTGGCAGCACAAAGTGCAGCAGTGTTCTGCAAACGAGTCATGTATAACACTAAATTTGAGTGTGGTCTCTGTAGTAAACCTACAGCCAGAAGGAGCTCATTTCACAGAGCTGTACCTTTACTCCTTAGCCCAAGCCCTGATTCTGATGTAAGGAGGCATTTCAAATATCCCGTGAGAAGTACAGCTCTGTGCTTGTTGAGAATATCCTTTGTATTCTTTGCTTCCATTCAAGATACTCCAAAACAGACTGGGGGGAAAAATAAAAGAACAATAGCAATAAGCAACACCTCTCTTCATAAACTAATCATTACTGTACGCCTCAGTATGTTTATGCCTGCTTCAAGCAAATCTCCATGAGAATTCTAAGTGTTTTGATTGCTCAATAACCACTGGCAAAATGCAAGAGGCCTCCTGAGCAGCCATCCCTGGGCCTCCCTGAGTGTGAATTCCCATAACCTACTCATTTGCCAGCAGCTGCCGGCTTCTGATCTCCAAAGTTACATTTGCTTGGAGCCTAGGCTTTGTTTAGATCAATTAAAGTGCCCTGGGCAAAATGCATGTCTGCCTCTTTAATGTATTTTTCCCTCTGAGATGTCTACAATGTATTTACTTTAAAGAGAAACTTATGGATATGAAAAAATTTGTGCAGAGCATTAAAAACAAAGTTGTAACGGTGTAAAAATAAGCCTTTCTTTCACCTCTTGGGCTCGAATGGGGAATATCACTGAAACCTTCTTGGCTGTGGGGAGGGGTTCCATGTTCTTTGAAGTGTGTCAGTCATTAACTAAAACATACTGCCTGCATTCTGAACCACAGAAAATACATGCATATTTTGGGAAAAGGAAAGCAATGAAAGATTGTAGCCATTCCAGTTTTGTCTTCCTTTCTATAAGGAGCTTTCCATGTTCGTTAAAATTAGGGAGGGTTTTGAAAACATTTGTTAATGTATGGTATAATTCAAAAAGTGGATATGACTTCAAGCTTAAGATAAGAAAAAAAATACAGTTAATAATGACAAATGTAGGGACCCAAAGGTCAATAACAGATTGGATGAAACAAAAATAGGACCATGAAAATGCAAAATGATATTGTCACACACCAGGGTTACAAAGAGGCTGACCTGAACAAAATCAAATGCTGTCATTAATTTCTCTTTCAATATTTGAATATATTTTTAATGTTCTGTTCTGCACTCAAACATCTTTGTAAATGTTTGAGATTCCATATCACCTGCTTATTGAGAAGGTGCTAGAATTTATGACTGTTCAAATTTAGTTCTGATCATACTACTTTATTAAAATTTAGAAGTAATATTGAATTGGACCTCAAGTTTAGACATAGTATGTCTCATTTTTTGCTTGGAAAACATTTTCATATCATTGTATGAACACTTGGATGGACAAGAATTATTAATTTTGCTTTGCAGATGATAGAACACCGGCTCAGGAAGGGATGTTGAAAAATCACAGTAAAGAAAAGATTACTTTCCAGGACTCCAAGGTATTAACTTGGTGCTCTTTCCATTACATCACATGCTATAAAAACCTTTTTCTCTCTAGATTTTAACTACAAGAAGAATGGTGTTACAAAAACTTATGAAATTAAGCTTAGGTTTTTAGCTATACACACACACACATACACACACACAGTACATCAATTAACATAGGTGCGATAGATAATTTTACCAGGAATAAAATGCATGAAGATGTAAGAGATTTTCCAGCTTAGTATTTGAATCTTTAGTGCATGGAATTTAGGTTTCAAATTAACAAAGCATACCGACATTATTTCAAAAGTTTCCTTGCAAGACAACTAATAATACCCTATTTATCACTGCTAGTTGAAGAATCCTGGTGAAAAGGTGCGAACACAAGTTTACTGTTGTAGTTTTAATGAATGAAAACACTTGCAGTTGTAGATTGGTTTTGTAATTGGTGTTTTGGTTTGCTTTCTTTAATTTTGTCTTGTTTTGTTTGGTAAAGGCATTGAGTTTGTACCAAGGTCTAGTTTCAAAATCTGTTTATATATAAAATACTTTATCATGTTTTCATAATATTTCTTTCTCTGCATTCAAAGATAACCAAATCCCTGTGGCAACTCATGTACTCCCTTCACATTCAAAGCCATGTTGACATAAATACAGATTCTCACTTTCTGAAACCACTGGGAATCCTCAAGTAGGATTTCCTAACTATTAAATATCTCCCTACAGAGCTCAGAAAACAAGAAACTCATGAATCTCTGACCCTGCTTTGACATCCGCTGGTATGTTTGGTAACTTTTCCCTTGTTTCTCATAATAGAGAAATGATAATTAAAAAGTCATTCATTCCAAATCCTCCCTATGATCTTTCTCACCAAAATCACATAAATTTTATTTTTACAGTATTCTCAGGATTCTCAGTAGCCTTTAAATTCTTCCTATTATAAAATTATTCATTATACATTTTTTTCTCATTCAAGCTGTTCTCATTTTTCTCCTTTTATTTATAAGGTATAGAACAATAGCATTTTCTCCATTAACAATATGAATACAGAGATAATGTCTGTCACCCTCCATCATTTGTTTCTCACACTGCACAATCTTAGTTCAACTGACTCTTGTCCTTGACTTTAAATTGGCACCCTTTCCTTTGACTTAACATTTAACAATGACTAATACAGAACCTCAGCTCTGTTTTTACTTACTTGGTGACAATGAATGAGAGCCACTTAACTTCTTTAAAATTATTTTCTTAATTAATGAACTATAAGTCATAAAACTCATAATATTTTGTAAACATTAAATGCAAAACAATTGTGTAGAGTGTATTCAGCACGGTTCCTGGAACATAGGCTCCTGACCTGGTAAACTGTATAATCTCCCCCACTCCTAGGCTGAGGAGGAGACAGGCATAGATAGAAGAGAGGAGGGTAGTTGATTAAAAGAGAGACAGACAGACAGACAGAAACAGAGACAGAAAGAGAAACAGACAGAGAGAGGAGAGAGGTGGCAAAAATCCTCAAATTAGCCTTCTACCAAAATTCATGGATTTCCTAAGAAAGGAATCCCTCCCCACTCTGGGCAGTTCTCAAATGCTGCCTCTCTACTGACCATATGCTATGGCTGTGTTCACAGGCAGGTCTCTGTTGCTGCCTTTGCCCATGACCTCATTCTAAATAGGCTATTTCTTTGCAAACGCATCCCCTGATTGCTTTACACCCATGTGTTCTGCCTGCTGTTCTCATTTCCCCAACCCCTGAGCTGATGTTACCATTCTTCAAATTGAGGACACCCTGAGGGTGGAAACCTGCGGGGCAGCAGAATGAATTTAATCCCATTGTTAGTGTCTGGTCTAAACTGCACAGCAAGCAAAGAGCAACTCCTTACAGAATGTTTTGCTACTGAGAGGAAAAGGGAAACTGTAAAACCAGATGGCTCCATCCCCTGAAAGCCATTACAGGGTTAACTTCCCCGAGGTCTGGGAGGAACCAGGGTGCCATCTCCTTGGGTGTCTCTCCATGCCCCAATATATCTAATTCTGCCTTTAATTTTTTTAAGTCTCCTCTTTGGGGAGAAATAAAAAAAAATTGTTAAAATCATCAAGAAAATGAGAACTCTCAGTTCCTCATTGTAAAAAAGCTTGATACCTACCATTAATTCTCCTTCCTATAATTCCAGAGAGTCCTTTAATCTGGGAAGATACACAGAAGGTTTTGCCAGAGAATAAAAAGTAGGCTCTACTCTCAGCAGTGTGTTCTACAAGATGCTTCATGTCAGTATTTTTCTTTCTTTCCTTCCTGCTCATATTAAGAATTAAGAATTCACTTTAAGAATTTTAAGTGAATTTAAGAATTTTAAGAATTCACTGCCAGTGCAGAGTTCCATGTCCCTTTTAAAGGCTAATCACCCCTGCATGTACTTTCCTACTTTTACTATGATGTCCATATGCAGTGCTTACTTGAAAAAAATGGAAAATAGTTTCCAACTTTTTTCTTTTTTATGCCTTTTATCTTTTGATGGGACAATGACAGGGGCCATTTGTTCATCTGATCCATGTTACAAATATGTTGCCTTTTTGCTCTTTTCAGTGTTATAATGTTGTGATGAATCAAATAGAATTACAACTCTTATAATACTATTTCCTTTAGAAATTTTTCCAGAATATAACTATTTTGGCATAAAATTTCAGAATACATCTTTGTAAATTTATTTTGGGAACAAAATGTCATTACTTGAAATATATATATAACCTTGAGTTTTAGCTGTTGAGTTTTAATAAAGACTTTCTCTTTGACCAAACTTTATGCAGGTACTTCTAAGCCTTCTTTTCAGTGAGGTCTCAGCCCTGGCCTTCCCTGTTTGGTCAATTAGGGTTCAATAGAAAAATAGTTTTAATACAAAATATACATATAATTGTGTAAAGGATTTGCAGGTTAGATTTGCAGTGGCTACCTACAGAATCAGTGGTGGCAGAATACAAAATAACCCTCTGTGCACTGGAAAGCCACAGGATCCAGGGAAAGGTCAAAGGCCTGCAGCTCACTGCATAGTCTAGAGTGAACGTGTGTCAGAAAGCTGGAAAGTCTGAGTTGAATGGTGAAGAGTCTGTGCCTGAATGAACTGAAGCAAATGTGCAAAGGCAATGACAATGAGCAGAGCTCCTCTGAAGAAGCAAAGAGGAGTCCCTTCCTCTACTGTTTACTCCATCCTGGCTACAAGCCTATTCATTGGTGCCACCCACATTCAGGACGGGTCTTCCTTGAGTTTGTGGTGTGGGTGTCAATAATCCACAGACACATCCAGCATATTATTAATCTGCTGGGAGGTTCTTACTCAAGTCAAGTCAACATATCACCATTTAGCAACATACTTGTTCATCTTCGAAGAGTGTAGATGCAAGAAATCTCCTGCTAAGTCATTGTAGACAGTGTGTTAGCCAGGCTCCTGTCACTATAACAAATACCTGAGATGAACAAATTAGGGAGAGAAAAGGTATGTGTTGACTCATAGTTTTTGAAGTTTCAATGTATTGTTGGTTCCATTGCTTTTGGCCCTACAGCGAGGCACCACCTCATGCATGGAAGAACACAGTAGAATAAATTGCTCACTTCACAGCAGTTAGGAAGTGGAAGATGTCAGAGAGGAGCATGCCTCTTCAACCGTACGCTCTCCATGATGAAAAAACCCCATTAAGTCCCATCTCTTAATGGCTCCTCCTCCTTCCAACAGCACCAATGAGAGGACTAAACTTTTAGCACATAAACCTTTAGAGACATTCCAGATCCAGACTATAAGAAACTATCTCTCTGTCCTTGAAATCTCTTCATGGTTTGTGTCTAGATGTCCCCCCAAAAGCTTCACACACTTTTAGATGGGGCTTTTTTGGAGGTAGCTTCATCAGGAGTTTGTGATTGATTCATGGTTCAAAACTGGAATTAAGGATGCTGGGATTCAGGGTGTGTGATTGCTGGGAATAGTTCACTGATTGGCTTGGCCCCGCTCTAATCCCAGCAGTCTAGATAAAAGGGGCAGAAAGAGGCTTGCTTTTCTCTTGCCTGGCTTGCTTCTGCTGTCTTCTGCTGCCATGAACTGTTAATCCTCTGTGAGGCCCCTCTGCCAAGCCACCCCTTCTTGCAGCCAGCCAATTACAGACTGAAACTTCCACAAACTGTAAGCTAAATAAACCTTCTCTCCTTTAACTTTGGGTGTTGGGTATTTTGTCTCAACAACAAGAGAAAATAACTAAAAAATCAAATAAATTCCTCAATCCCACTCTTGCCTATCTTTAGCACGAATCTTGTGAGTTCAAGATTCTATTAAGAATAATCCTGTATAGTAAAACTTCCCATCCTTTTTTCCTGTTCATAATTTTTCATCTATTAATCTGCTCCTCCATCTTGTTTCTTGGCTAGATTTCTCAGTTTTTATATTTGGAATTAATTCTGGGACTGATTTCTTTCTCCTGGTTGGACAGTCTTGATATGTAGCCCAATAGTCCTAATCTAGTCCTAAGTCTTGCTTGGCATTTTAACCAGTCAGAACAAGACTCGGTAATCCATTCACAATTCCCAAATAAATCACAGATACTCACAAATGAACAAATCTGTAGCTTCATTTTCTTAAGTAGAATATTTTACAGCACTTACTAATCTTCAAAAAGAAAGTTTATAGGTAATGCTATATTGGATTTTAATGTGCTTTCACCTCTTCTTATGTATCTCTTTCACTTTTATAACTCACATAGCATTTTTCAGGTATAAATTTGTTTTGTTTAGAGTCTCTAGTTCAAAGCATAAAACTGTATACCTATCAGCAATTCTGATCAATGAAGGAAAAAATGCCTGCACACTAAAATCTATTTAGTGTTCTGATTGAATTAACTTTTCCCATGAAATTCATAAACCAGCAATTAGTCAGCATTTTATGAAGAACTACACTCTTTTTATTTAAGTTTACAGTCTACATTAGTCATAATATCCGGAAAGTTAAAAAAAAAAACTTATATGAATAAAAATCTAAGCCAAACTTGTTTATACTTGGTCAGGTTATGACTAACTAGAAATAGTGAATGAATAAGGCACACTTTCCTTATTCAAGTCAGTTAATTTAACATATTGTTTATTAAAGCAGTAATTTCTACAGGAAATAAAGAGAAAAAAGAGCAGTAAAAATTTAATTTCGTGTCACAGCAGGTGCTTTATGTATGTCTTTTAGTTTTCACAACTTTGTACAGAAGGCATTATTTTCATTTTTCAAAAAAGAAATTGAAGCTAAGCGAGATTAAGTGATGGCAGTCGTCATGGCAGTAAACGGTAGATACCAGATTTGAAATTCTGTCTGGCTGACAAAGTTCACACCTTCTTCAAGACTTGCCACTCAGGCAGGAAGGAGGTGAATCATAGGATTACAGCTATGGTACCTATGCTAAGCTAAACTGTGATGAGTCATGGGGCATGACCCCTGGGAATGTACAAATGGGTAAAAGGGGCCTCCTCACAGTTAGGAAAAAAAAATTTTAAAAACCTCTTAACAAATAAGTAATATTTGGAAATATTGTGGTGGAAAACAAGTTTAAATAATTAGATGTATAAATTGCACTGAAATAAATTCACTTGACAAATAAATAAGAACTATCTAGTGAAAAAGTCTACTTTCCTCTTGACAATCAAGCTGGATTCCCATGCTGGTCTTTCTAAAATAACTGCTGGTAGCCATCTTATCCAGACTTTACTATCACCTTCTTAGGCAGCATAAGACACACATTGTTCTGCACCAGGGTTTTTCTCATATGACAGGACATCTTGGAGAGTCTCCTTATTCATGTTTTTTTCATTCACTATTTTGCTTTATACAATTGTAAAATGTTTCATTGTAAAGATAGACAATATGTCTTCTATGGAAATTACCAGACTCAGTTCTATAAAAATTCTTTTTTTGGGAGTGTAACTCAGCAATAGAATGATTGTCTCACATATGTGAGGTCCTCGGTTCAATACCCAGTATCACAAAGAAACAAAATTAAAATTAAAATTAATAAATAAATAATTTTTTTAGATCAGTAATGGGAAATTATATTTTCCTTAAAAATGATCCATTTCAAACAGACTTTTAAATTTATTTAAGTAACAGTAAGCAGTTCTTGAGTAGCAGGAGATATAGGAGGGATCCTCCAGGGATCCCTTGCCTAAAGACCAGCTATTTTGCAGCAGAGTTGTTAACTTGAGATCTGCTTCCCCTGGGCCACTCACTGCTCCCTTCCCCTCAAACAGTGGCCCTGCTCTGCCCCCCAGGATGCATCAGCAGCACCCTTGCCTGTGCTCAGTTGATAGTCTCTTTCATTGGAACCGATGAATTTGTCTGGCTGCTAATTTCATTGAAAATGAAGCATGCATGTTCTGTTAGTGTTTGTCTTGTTGCTTTTGTATAATGCCCAGAAACTGGGAAGCTGCTGGCTTGCATGGCATGTTTGTTCTAGGATTACTCACTGGTTTCTCAACATAATTTTATTGTTTAATATTTGTACTTAAACTAATAAAACTTGAAAGGCTTTATTTAGTTGTTTATTTTTTGATGGCACTGGGAATTTAACTTATGGCCTTTTATGTGATAAGCAAGCACTCTACCACTAAGCTACATTTCCAGCCCTTTTTCTTTTTTTAAATTTTATTTTGAGGCAGAGTCTCAGTAAATTGCTCAAATTGACCTGGAACTTGTGCTCCTTCTGCCTCAGTTCCCAAGTGCTGAGACTATAGAAATAACAATTTAGTATCAAAATTCAAAACATTTTGTTTTGATACTAAATTATTTTATCATTATAGTTATTTAATTATTTTATTTAATTGTTTTTATCATCCTTATTTCCAGGGACCTGTTTGTATGGAAAGTTAATTATAAAAGGATTGCATATGTGAGTTTTAAGATAATGAAGGAAAGTTTTCTATGTTGATTGTAGTGGCAGCTATATGAATCCAAATATGTGATAAAGTTTTATATATCTGTGAAAAAGACTACATATAAAAATTTGTAGAATACAAGGAAGGTCTATAATTTTTCTAGTTTTATTCCAATGTTAATTTATTGGTTTTAGTTAATGCATCATGGTAACATAATATATTGAAGGAATCTGAATCTCTGAACTATTTTTGAAAGTAAAATAATAACTTTCTTTACAGTTCAGCAGATTCTTGATCTAATTTCTTTATATAGAAACTTAGATGTTTAGACATTTATATAAGATTATTCCTAGTTGGAAACTCTGATATTGTTTAGTCTATTCACATTTAATGTTCATAAAGTATATCATATGTATTGTGGTTATATTTCATATACCACAGTTCTCTCTCTATACTAGAAAAATTGGATGAAAATTACTTGTAACTGGGATAGATGTTCCCTGTACTGATCTCTGATGGTGAAACAGAAGCACTTCTGTTCTGTGAGACAAGTTTAAGAAGGAAATATGATCCACTCTGATTTGAAATAGAGAAACTTCACGTGGATCCCCTGATGGGGAAGGAAGAATGTCAGAAAAATCAATGTGAAAAGTAGAAATTTAAAATCTTTGAGGCTGAGAGAGGAATGGAAAATCACTCAACATGGACTAAGAAAATCTGTTACAAGATGAACAATAAGTTACTCTGCTAAAGGAAGAAGTTGACATAGAGGACTGCGCTTCACGAACACTGCTTATTTCTGAAAACACTGGGGAGTTGCTGATATGATTCTTCGGTTCGCTGGGTTTCAAAGTCACTGATCCAAGATAAATTTTACACCTAAAATTATTTTTAAGCAGGATAGAAAAATATTTGTTGGAGAGATAAATGATATACCCATCTGAAAATTAGAGAGACAGAGGAGAGAGAGAGAAAGAGAGACAGAGAAATTAACAACTCAAATATGCATTTTATTACTTTTCATCCACTAGAAATTCTGGATCACCTTCAACACTTCATTCGTAAGCATCCCTTTTGAGTGTATTTCACATAAACTCATCCTAAATAACAGCTTAATATGCAACAAAGTCAAATTTTTCTCTCAGATATGGTGAGATAACAGTGATTTTCTTGTTCAAGATTTGAATAGAACAGTGGGGCAGGGAGGTATTTCAGACACTAGTTGTACATACTTCTTTAGACAACAGTGTGTTTCTTTCTTTTTTTTAAAGGGAAAAAATAAAAATAATGGTACAAAATTTCAAAGCAAGATTGTAGGAGAGTAACAATGGTTAGTACACTGTGTACTGTTACCTTCAAAGTAGTTGCTCATATTACAAGGCAATAAGCATGAAAAATTGATTCAACAGTATAGTTTTAAATCTTTCTTTTCAATGAACTAATAGCAATTAGTAGTATATACTTTATTTTATATTCCCAGAGCTCTTAATTGTTTAAATTGCAAAAATGATTTAGCAGTTGTATACTTCATTTAAAATACTTTTAAAGCTGTTTAGGTAGAATCATCCACTCTGTACCTTGGGTTTAAGTTTTCAAAAAACATTTACCTCCAGGGTTTTCTTCTTTAATAGTAATGCTTGCCCTTGAATCATTAATATATTTTTAAAACAGAAACCAAAAACTGCTTTCTGAAACCTTCCCAAGAGGCACAGTGCATGAGAAACAGGTATAAGCTTGCCCACACTCGCCCGTCTTCTCTCATTAGGGTTCTAGGGTGCCACTCTTGTTTCCCGTCCTGCATTTGTACTCTCATCACTGCCCTGTGGGAAGGGCTGGGATTTATAATCATAGAGTTTGGCTTCTGCTATTCCAGGAAAAACCTGAGAACCTAAGTAGAGAAGACACTATTATCATATATGGTAAAGCACAATGGAGAAAATACCTCAAAGCATTACGGCTGTACCCTTTTTTCCCTCTTAGAATACTCTGCGATGCCTGCTCCTAGCTGGGAGTACCAGTCATACAGAGGGAGCTCACTGGGTGAGCAGGGAAGTGCTTCCCCACCAAGGCCAAGTCAGAGGTGTATGGCCATTCCTAGGCAGAGAAGTGGAGCTCAACTCAGTTAAAACCCAAACTAAGCTGTGTCTGTTCTCCATATGCTCCTGTATCTTCCTAAAAAATACTTTTATATAATTCTTCAAGTTCTAACAAACACAT
The DNA here is from genome assembly GCA_004027455.1 of Hydrochoerus hydrochaeris. Classification (NCBI taxonomy): domain Eukaryota; kingdom Metazoa; phylum Chordata; class Mammalia; order Rodentia; family Hydrochaeridae; genus Hydrochoerus; species Hydrochoerus hydrochaeris. The sequence continues at coordinate 45,410 of PVLA01002450.1, forward strand.
AGTCATGGGATGCCTACCTTCCCTTTGATGTGGTAAACCAGACTGATCTATACAGGCAGGGTTTAAGGATAATTCCAGTGCTGGCCCCCTCTGTGCTACGCAGCACACATCTCTTAGCTATGTGACTTTCATCTTATCTCCATCTTCCTGTCCCTTCGAACTTAGTTCTAATCTTTTAGACATTGACTTTCTCCTCCATCTTTGATCTAACTCAGATATTTGCCCATCAGAATCTCTTTAACCATCTTACCTCATCCTTTCACTTTGTTTTCCATGAGTTTCTCATGTTTCTGCCTTTCTTGGGACATCTTTTATTTCTGGGCTATCTTTTCAAAGATGATTGTGTAACCAGAAGCTTTGGTGATAAAGTATCTACTTCCAGGGTAGAGGGCAAAATGTTGTTCAAGGTAATTTAGATTGTGGCTGTCTCCAGAGCCAAGTCTGGGCAAGTTTGCTAGTAGACCTTTTTAAGACTGAGGGTTTCCTAGAATCTGAATTTCATATTTACGAGGTACAACCACTGTCTACGTGGTTCTACTGGGTGTGCCTGCAAATTGCCTATTTGGAAGTTTGGGGATGAGGAGGGAGTGTGGTGGCAGGAAAGAAAACCAGCGCAGAGCTAAGCCTTATGATGCCTACTATGCTGTAAGTAGTAAAGTTCTTTGTCTCTAACTCAAAAGTCCTGTGTCTTCTGCTGGTATCACTGGACAAGGACAGGCTAACTTGTGCAAATAGGGTAAAATCTCAGACCCTTCACAGTTTTTGACATGTCTGACTTGAATTAACCAAGAGAGGTGGCATAGTCTATTTTGGATTTTTCCAGCATTTATTTTTCTTTCCTAATAGCACCCCAGTTCTCTCCTGAAAATTACATATTCCCCAGTGAATACTATCTTGAGGAATTAAATTAGGTGTTCTGTCCTCGATGTGAGACAGAGGCATGACCCAGGCTAACCTCACAGGAACTTAAACAGAGTGACAAAGACAGTGGAAACTACTGGCAATCATTCAAGTGAGCATGAACAATTATTTCCTGCTATTTCTGATACATATATTTTTAGACTGCATAGATAACTTGAACTCTGCCTGTGTCCAGACAGGTCCTTCAGATTTCCCATAAATTGTGTGAGCTTTTATTGTCCCCAAAATACATTTCTTTTGATTTAAATTGGTTTCTCTTTCCTTTACACAGGGAATTCTAATACAATCAATCAGCCAGCATCTTAGGAAGTTTGAGTTTTACTCCTTACAAACTTCGTAAGGGGTTTTCAGTGTGGTGGGCTGCCTTTTCTTGTGGTTACTCCCATGGAGGTTTGGGGATTAGAAACACTACATATAAAAATAAAAACAATAAAATACTCTGTAATATAAACAGTAAAGCACCCTGTATTAGCTACTTTCTAATTACTGAGATGAAATACCCGAAACCTGCAATTTATAAAAGGAAAAGTTCATGTGACTCAGATTCCAGTGGATTCAGTCCAAGGAAGAAAAGCAGAAAGGTATGATGGAAGCCCTTGTGGAGGAGCAGCTGTTTACTTCATAGCAACCAGGAAACAGAAAGTAAAGCACAGGGAAGCATGGCACAAGAACACAACCTTTCCAGGTCACAACTGCCATTATGCACCTACCATGGGCCCCACCACCTAATATGATGTTACTGAACTCATCAATGGATGAATCCACTGATGGGAATAATGTCTGATCTCACTATCCCATTACTTTCCAAATATCTGAGACATTTGGAGGAACATTTTATATCTAAACAATAGAACATCCTAAATTTCTAGATTTTATAGGTTTCTTCTATGGTTAGAAACCTTTTCAGAGTATTCAGTCATTAATTAAATTAATATTTGCTGAGCACTTCTTGTATGCCAAGAAGTACTGGAGATATCACAGGGAACAAAAGAGGAAATGTCTCTACTCTCACAGTGCTTGTAATCTAATTACTATGCTCCTATACTCTCTTTGTGAGAACAAAGACTCTTAGAATATAAATACCTTGTAGGAAAAATTATAATTTTTCTTTTGTGGTGTGAATGATGGGTGTCTTAGTTAGTTTTCTCATTGCTGAGACAAAGTACCTGACATTCAAAGTTAAAGGAAGAAAGGTTTATTTGGCTCAGTTGGTAGGTTTCAGTTCATAGTTGGCTGGCTCCGAGACAGGATGGTATGGCAGAGCAGCGTCACAGAGGATAAACAGTTCATGGCAGGCAGAAGGCAGCAATGCAGTAAACAGTAAGCAACCAGGGACAAGCAGTCACTTATATCTTATCCAGGCCACCCACCATATTTCTCTTACCATTACATCGTGAATCAATCCAGCATCTCATCCTTGATCTAAACATCACACATTGTAAATTCAGCCACCTCCAGAAAGCCCCACCTATGATCAAATGAGGGTTTGGAGGGACATCTAAACACAAGGCATAGTACTAGGCAAGGACTGTACTACCGAGTTGCACCCTAACCCTATTATATTTTTCTTGTGTGGAAATTAACAGATAGTAGGTATTGAAATTATAGTTCTATATAAACACATTACACTTCTGTGGAAATTGCTGAAGCTGAAATCAACATGTCCTTAGTCACAAAGAGAATTGTTTGAAATGGAGATTAAAAGTGTTAGAACCCACGGGGATGAAAGAACAAAATTCCTTTGTTTTTAAGTGAGACCTATCTAATGGTTTTTGTAGTTACTATTCATCTGACAAATTCTCATTGACCAGTGGGTCCTAAAAATGCTTCTCTGTTAAGAATTAAACCAGAAGTGCTAGTGTGGTGGTGTACACTTGTTATCTCAGCACTCAGAAGGCTGAGGCAGAAGGACCAACCACTGTGAGTTCAAGGCCAGCCTGACTACATGAGGCCATACCTCATTAAAAAAAAGAAAAAGAGTTAGAAAATGAGCATGATTATAGTCAAAAAATGTCAGAAATACAAGTAAAAACCAACTGAGAAATGTCAAACAAAATGTATTTAAAATTTTAATAAGAGGATTTCTTCATAAATCAAATAAAATACAGTCTGGCAGTTTAAAATAAGGCAAATTATAATCTTTATTGATTTTGTCATTTGATCTTTTGTTTTTAGGGTTTATATTTTGGTTTTAAAATTATACTTTTATTATTACCCTGGTATACATTTTCTTCTTTGACTTCACTAACTTTATCTTCCTTAGTGAACCAACTGTTTCCGTTTCAGATTCTATTAAAATTTATATCAAAGGAGTTATTACCAGGCCTTAGGCTCATTAATTGCTACTGTGCCTACTGAATTCAGGGTGGACACTCAGACAAAGGGCTGGTCAGTCAGGAAGTGGAGTCTGTGATTCAGCTGGAGCTGACTACCCACACTTATTATTTTTGCATACCTGAAAACTGCTCATGGTCTGTGCTTGCTGGATAATTAAAGAATAAATGCAGTGTTTTGTCAACTTTAGTGACAACTACTAAGTTCTTCTTAAAAGAATCAACTTAATTCAAATTAATCCTCTGCAACATAAAGCGGTCAGGGCAGAGTATCGGCTAAAAGCAATTAAGCCGTCAGCCATAAATGCTCCAATGAATAAGTGATTGATAATTGGTTTGTTTTCCTGTTATATTCAATACAAACTGAGTGAGTAGAACAGATGGGAAAGCAGCGTTAAGAAAATACATACTGTTTTGTACTAAGAGCTGGATTCCTGTTCCAGCATGATTAAACCAAGACAATATTTCAACAAGAGGCCTAAAATAGTAGGATTTAAATGTTTCTTGCTAACATGCAGCTGTTTCTGAATGAAAAGAAAGTGCAGTTCAAAGAACAGTAATTGAGCATTTACTATGTAGAAGACAATCCCAAAAGATATCCAGATAAGTAAGAATCAATATCTATCTAACTGAAGATTATAGTGAGAGAAAAGAGGCAATCTGTAGCATAGCATAGAAAGAGAATCACAAAAGGCAAAGATTAATTATAGTAGTAATTAAAAAGAAAGATCTCTCACTGGGAAATGGGGACAAAAGTCAATGTGGGTAGAGAAATATATCCAGAAAGCCTTTTCTAGCAACAGCAAATATTTTTATGAGAAATAGAAGCAGAAGGCTTGGTGCATGTCTGGTGGGAGTGAGGCAGTTAGGGAAAAACCAGGAAGAAGCAACTGGAAAGGTAGGTATAACAAACTGGGTGTGCTGTGCCTTAACTGTGGCACTGAAATGAGAGCACTTGAAGGTCTGTAGGGAGGTGAGTGCCATAATCAGATACAGGGATGCTCTTAGGAGATAACTGATCAGGGCATGAAAGAAAGTCTGTGCAGAAGACAGACTGAAGACTGTTGGAGAGGCCAATGGGATCAGAACCCTGCCCTAAGGAATCTGCCACTGGCCTGTAGAGTTGCAGAAGACAGAGATAAGAGAGGAGAAACGCTGGCTGATAGGGGTACCAGGAGAAAGGAGAGATCCTAAGCGCAGATGGTAAAAATGCACAAGGAACAGAGACTAGGAATGGAAGAAACACCATCTAGTTAGAGCACATAGAAAGAAAGTACTTAGGTGTGAGAGGTGAAGAGAGTAGGTGACCCTGACATGTATTTCTTACTCATGTCTTAACAGATAGATTGAGAAAAGAATATGGAGCGGGGAGGACAATCAATCATCCCCATTTTTTGAAAAAGTCACTTGTTTATATAAAATTATTTGCTTATTTCTTGAAGGATTGCATGAAGACCCTAATAAGATGACAGATGTGATTCTCCAAACAAGAGTGACATGGAATAATTATTAGGCTCAGTGTAATATAAATCCTTGTTTTAGACATACAGAACTAATACAAGTTGGAAACAAAATGCTGAAAGTGATCATTTGGAGCCCCAAACAGTGAATTGTACAGTAGGAACCCCCTATTGATTCAACTAGAATGGATTAAATTTTTTTTATTTTCTTAAAAAAATTTTTTAGTCATGAAACAAAAACATACATTCCTTCACTAACTTCCCAAAGCAGGACCAAAGGCTTTCCCCCTAGGAGGATTTTCCTGATGGGACTTTCCTGTGCGCTGGGCATAAGCCTCCCTCACACCACATCATCTACAATATCATTTCAGTTTCTCTCTTCCTTTCTTCTTTCCTTCCTTTTTTTCTTTTTTGGTACTGGGATACTGGGAATTGAACTCACAACCTCATGCTCCCAAGGCAGGAGCTTATGCCACTGAGCTAAATCCCCAGCCCCAGTTTTAGTTTCTTTAAAACAGAGCTAGAATCTGCTCCCTGGGCCTTGATGGCTACCTTAGTCACACTTCTTAGGAAGGTAAGGAGATGCTCCTGAGTTACAGTCCTTTGCATTCTCGACTTTGAGTATGTGTGTCCTGTTTATTGACTGATTTGAGAAGAAATGGAAGTGAAAGTGATGATAAATAGAGGTAATTCATTATAGATGCAGGTCTTTTTACAAGGACTAACCTTTATGACCACAATAATTTAGAAGTTGGAATATTCTACAGACATGAAAGTTACTCTGAATATTTTGAGCAAGACTGCAAATTTTCCTTAAAGTTTTTTCCCCTTAGAAAATTATATAATATTAAAAAGTAGGATTAGGTTTTTTTGGTTCTGGGAATTGAACTCAGAACCTCACGCTTGCCAGGCAGGTACTGCGCTGCTAAGCTATATCCCTGGTTAAACAGTAGGTTTAAATATGAGTATTTTCATAGAGTTTATAGCTAGATTCACCATAATGAGTGAAGAAAACTGAAAGAAATTTTTAATTTTAAACCATTCACAGCAAATAAGTTACTAAAACAACAATTAAAAATTTTATTGAAACATACCAAGAAAATTTACAATACAGTATTTTATTTGCATTTTTCTTGTTGGTAGAGTCCTTTGTAATACATTATATTTATTATATTAGTGGCGTTAATCCTGGCTTTTTGACTCATTTGTTGTATGAGAAATCGACTAAACCTCTGTACAAACTTGAAAATACATCTTATGTGTAAAACAATGAAGATTCTTTCTAATGGTTATCCTATAGGATTAGTATAAAGCTTAAATATTATAAAATATTCAAATCATACTATGCCTTGAAATTGTATCATTTTGCTGTATAAAACTGTAAAAGATCCTCCTAAAAGCAGAAACTGAAGACACAGGCAATTAAAAAATTTCGTGCATTTGAAGTAGCCTATGAACAAGAGGAATGAGACACAGCAAAGGAGAAATTTTGGAGAGTGTAACTCCCTCTGGGGGTGGACAGTAGGGCTAAGTCAGGCAGTCAGGTAGTAAGGCCTCCTGCAGATGGACAGCTTTGTTGTTACAGTTTAGATCTAAATTCTCCAAAAGCCATATACATTAAGGTGGGGCTTTATTGTACATACTCTGGCCCAAGCTAGTACAGACATTTCTAAGAGAGGTATGCGATCATTTGAAGTATGAGGAGTATCTATTCTATACTAACACTGTTGTGTATTTCCTATACATGTGACATTTTTCAGGGAGCTATGTACCTTATGTCCAAAAATACCAAGTTACCTTACTATAAGTAATCACAGATGAGTGACAAATGCTAAACTCTTCCTATAGATAAGGACTCTATAGTTGGCAAACACTATCCGTTTATTTACATGGAAATCTGTCTTTAGTACATTTGAAAAATTAAATAATCACTTGTGCCTCCTTTCCTGAAATGGATTTCAGACTTGTTAGTTAACTCCTTCCTTTCTATGTTGCTTTCCTGTGTTTGAGTTCTATATATTTATTTTGTATCCCTTACTTTGCTCACCTAAACCGCTCTAGAATATCTCACATGAATGGGCAATTTACCAATGCACTTTATGAACTTGTTTTCTCAGCTCAAAGCACAAAATAGGAACTCTGTATGTATCATCTTCATGGAAAGGTAATTAACCTGTTTTTCAGTGATGAATTTTATTTGGACATATGAAGAAGTTAAAAACAGTATTCCAGTTCACAGTAAGCAGAATACCAAAAATGGAAAGAATAAAAGTATCTGAGTGGAATTTGTCTCTTACAAGAGTTAATTTTTATTTTTTTATGATCATAGCTTTTTATGCTTTGAAGACTGATCTAAAGTAACTATAAAGTACAAAGCTTATTCTTCCCTTGTCACAATGACAATCTTAAAAAATGTTGATATTAGACTAAACTTTGGCTTATAGAATTGTCAGTTTATGAAACAATACATGCTCAATTATAATAATTTAAAAACTTTAATGGGATTATATATTACACTCTTTAATTAACATATTACTATTTAGCAGATGCTAATTACTATATAGAATTACTATATAGAAGATAAAGTTGAAAGGATATTTCATTCCAGATGCAGTATCTGTATACAAAAGGTAAGCTAGAGTTGAAATAAAAAAATATATATTGACACCATCTGAAAGATCTGAAAATACAATACTCCTTTAAGAAGTGATAGAATATAGTTTTTAAGAGTACAGGTGCTGGAGTGAGAATGATTTAGTTCAATCTCCCCATCACCTCTTGCCTTTGTAAACTTGGACTGTTTAACTCAGCTCTCTGTGACCATTTACCATTCATTCAGGATTAAAAATTGTCCACAAACTGGAAATAGAAACATCTTTACATGACTGATGGCATCCACAAAATATCTGAGCAAGCATTATGGTTAATGATGAAAGACTAACTTTTCCTCTAAGTTTGGGAATCACATAAAAATATCTATTTCTAAAACTTTTATTCACAATTGTACACAGGGCTCTAGACAAACCAGTAAGGCTAGGAAAAGTAGTAAAATGGATATAGATTGGAGAAAGATATGGCTTTTTATTTTTGCCAATGACATAATTATTTAGAAAACTTCTAGAATGTTCTAAGTGCCTGAGAGAAATAATAAATTAATTTACCAGATTTATACATATGCAAATTTTATTTCTATATAAGAACAATAAAAATGGAAAAAGAAATAAAAAATAACATTTTTAAAAGCATCAAAAAACCCTTGAAATCTTAGGGATTAATTTAACAAATATGTACAAGAACTGTATACTGAATACTTAAAATATTGCTGATTCATCATATTGTTTTCAGGGATTTTTTTTTTTTTTTTTTTTTTTTTTCCCGGGGATTGAACTCATAACCTCGTGCTTGCCAGGTAAGCAAAATCCCCAACTTGTTTTCAAGGACTGGAAGACAGGGGGAAAAAAAAAAAAAAGGTTTTTAAGACAGTGGTCAATTCTCCGAAAATTATCTATTAATTCAATAAGATCCCAATCCAGGTCCTTGGAGGCTATTTTTGTAGATGTTAATAAGGTGATTTAACACACACACACAAGTAAAATTGGGAAATCTGAATAATATCGGTGGATTATATCAGTATTAACATCCTGGCAGTGATACTGTTGTAGATTTTTCAAAATGTTACCCTGGAATGAATCTGGAAATGTGATAACTGGCATTTTTCTGTACTACTTCATGTAATTGTCTGTAAAGTCACAATCACCTCAATTAAAATGTCAACTAAAGGGACTGACAATACCAAGCTTGGATGAAAATGCAGAGAAATTAAAAATCTTATCTGTTGGTAATGTATGAATGCAAAATGGTACATCCACTTTGGAAAAATGTTTCATTTAGTTTCTTTTAAATTTTAACACACATTTACTTTGCAATTCAGCAATCACATTCCTAGATATATACTCAAGACAAATGAAATCATGTGCTGAAACAAGTATTTAAATATGAACTTGCAAATGGATAAACCAATTATAGTACAGCCTTATCCAAAATGCTGAATACTGCTCAGAATTAAAAAGCTATGCTACTACACATACTACAACATGGGTGAATCTCAAAAGAGCTAAAATAAGCCAGGTACAATAGGCAATTTATTATATGGTTTCATTTATAAGACAATCCAAAACAGGCAAAATTATTAAGAAATAAAATGCAAATATGAGGGTTGGGAAGAAAACTCATTTCAAAGGGGCATTAAAGAACTTTTCAAAGTGAGATAAATATTGTATATCTCAGCTGTGGTTGTAATTACATACACTTATCAAAATTCATCACACTCAGGCTAGGGATGTAACTCATCAATAGAAAGCTTGCACAATGTTCTGGATTGAACATACAACTCATCAGCACCACTAAATAGCTAATTAAATAAAATTAAACTTTATAAAAAATACATAAAACTATGCTTCATTTTATTGTATGCAAACTACTCCTTATTCAAAACATGAACTTTTTCAGACTTTTGAGTACATGATCAACATGCTGAAATAAACTATATTTCTATGTTGGCAATGAAGGAAATTGATATTTAAAATGTCATTTACAGCAGTATCAATAAACAACAGATTACTGAGGATTACAGCAAATCGATGCACACATCTACACCAAAACTATGAAACATTACTCAAAGTAAAGAAGCTCTAGATAAATGAAGAATATGACACTTTGCAAGACTAAAAAGTGCCAACAATTCAACCAGCCACAAATTGATCTGTAGATTCAAGTAAATTCCAATTAATATCTTAGTATTACTAAGTTTTACAATAATTGAAAATTTTAAGTTCCAATGACATACAGTATACCAAGAAAAGCTAACATATGAAGCTACAGAAATCAACTGGACATCAGTTCAAAGGTTAAAAAAAAACAAGCCACACAAGTGCCCTGATAACAAAGGTGCTACCAACATGCTACGAGAAATAGAAAATTTCTCAATGACTACTGCTGTATTAATTTGGTTATCAAAGGAAAAAAACAAAACAAAAAAACTACTACAGGAAAATATAAGAACATATCACCAGTACTTTGAGATTAGCAAGGACTTCTGAACAATATAAAAAACCTAACCACAAAAAATGATTAGACTTTTCTAAGTAAGAATCTCTGCTCACACAAATGTGCCACTATGAGTGAAAGTCCAGAACCTAAGGTATTTTGCAATATGTATGTTAAGAACCTATATGCAAAATGTCAAAAAGAACTTCTACAAACCAGGAAGCACAAGAAAAAGTATGAATTTCTCCCCAAGAAAGAAATCAAAATATAAAATCATATGTATAGTGGCTAATTATTTGAGAAGTAGAAATTCAAACCTAAATGCAATGTAAGTACACAACTAAACAGAATGAGGAAAACAAAGGATGTTTAATAACATATGTTGCCTAAATGTAGAACAAAGATTTTTATACACAGCTAATGGGAAAGAAAAGTGATGAAACCATTCTGGAACACTGGCAATATCTACTACAGCTGATCATACACACATCCCAGGTCCAGGAACTTCGAGTTTATTAAAAGAAATTCATACCAGCTGTGTGTGGCAGTGTATGCCTATAATCTCAGCACTCAGAAAACTGAGGCAAGAGGATTGCTGCAAGGTGGAGGTCAGCCTGGATTACATAATGAGTTCAAGGCCAGTTTGTACTACAAAGTACTCTATCTTAAAAGCCCAAACTCAGAAATATCTAAATCCTTATTTTGTGAAAAATGAATTTTCAAAATTATGACATATTCATTCACAGAATAGGATACTACACAATTTTAAAAAGGACAAATAAAACTACTACATAGCAGTGAAAGAGAGCAAGTCACTGCTACAGTGTTATATGACTATCACAAAAATAATATTAAAGGGAAAGAAACCATGATGAAAAGAATGAATTGTTTGATACTTTAAAAAAAAGTCAATACTAATATAATCTATGGTAATAAAAGAAGAGTGGTTTTCTCCATTGAGTGTAGATTGAATGTACAACTCATCAGAACCACTAAATAGTTAATGAAATAAAACTTAGGAGTTGCAAGGAAGGTTTCTGAGATTAAGGTTATAGCCTACACCTCGATCCAAGGGATAAACAGTTGTATTCAATTTGTAATAATATGTACTACAGCAATTCAGGACTCTTAATTTTCCTGAGTATACATTGGAAGTTCAATATACATTTATTTAAAAATAGGCCTTATACACTCATTAAATATGTAGCTTCGGTTTCATCAGGACATACCATTTTATCAATGTTCAGATGTACAGACTAAGTATCAGCTCTGAGGACAGTGGCCTTCTAAACATTACAACCACATTCTGAGAATATGGCTCCATTTTGCCAGTCCAGCAAAGAAGCTATAAAATGAGTGGAAATCTAAACATGGTACAAATTTCAAATGACTCATTTTATATTAGATAATTTTAATTTTAGTTTAATACTGGTTGACAAGCAGAGGCCTTATCTTGAAAACAAAATTAATGCACATTTCCATGATAAATAAAAAATTTCCCAGAACCTCAATAATGTACTCTTTCAGTGAATATCTTACTATTTAGTTGGAGTTCTTCCAACTGCCTGGGCTAAGGAGTGAAAACATTAGTCACTGCCAAGTTCTCACTGTATTTTCTTAAACCAGCAGGGAAACCCCATACTTCTAAGTTTATTCTGTCAACCAGTCTGTTTTAAAATTATTCTGTACTACCCATTTTTATGTTTAAACACTATGCTACTAAGATTAAAGATTAACTCAATAAATTTATAAATGATATGAAATTACTGCAGAGGCTATTATGAAGTTACCGAACAGGAAACACTTTGTTGACCTTTCTAGAAATTTCTCATGGGAGTACCAATATATATAGAATGTTATAGTTTATATCTAATGGGCCCCTCAAAACTTCATGTGCTCATAGCTGGGGCTTTTTGGAGATGGCTGAATCTAGGGTGTATGATAGTTTAAAGTTTCATTGGTTTAGCTTTGTTTTAGGTATGGGAAGCCCCACACTGAATGTGGGAAGCACCAAGCAAAATGCTTATAGTGTGGATGGAATATCTGTACAGGATAAGATGGAAGTCTGTTTACTGTTTCCTGCCTACCCTGCCATGGACTGTTTCTCCTCTGCCATGAACCTCTTCCTTGGAGCCGAGTGTGGACTGAAATCCCTACAAACTGTGAATTAAAATAAACTTTTTCTCCGTTAACTTTGGGTGTCTAGTATTTTGTCTCAGCAACAAGAGAAGATGAATTTTGGCACCTAATGGGCACTGATATGTACTCTGTATGTTGTTTTAAAGAGGGGGATGAAGGTTGTAAAGAGAGACTCAAGTTTCCTGAACAAAGAGCATATAAATTTTATCTAGAAAATTTTTTTGCAGTAAAACTCTAAAAACAATGTAGTGTAAGAATTGCTGTAATATTCTGATATTCAAGCACATACATATACAATTTATTGGATTACTTATATGTTCAGAGGCTTAAAATATGACATGGTGACATGCAGTATGCGATCAGTAAGAGGGTAGGGGGGAGAACAGTCCTCACACAAGGTTTAGAAAGACTTAAAGGCTAAATTGTTTTTCGACATTTTTGAACGGTGGTTTATTTTTTTTTTTTGCTTTGTAAAATGTTTCCAAAATCATTTGCTCAGTGTTCTTTTAAAACATTAAGACAACTAAGTTTTTTTTGTTACTGTAAGCATATCATGTATGCTTTACTAGTTCGAGAATAAAAACAAGATTTTTTTCTGTAAAGCAAATATATTTATTATGCACTTTCATATACACAGGGATTTTGCGTAATATAATACAAGGAATAAAATAAAACTTTTACAATGTGAAATTCAATGTACATTTTAGGCTATTTACACACCCCAAACCAAGGGAAAAATGAAAAGAAAGCATATGTTTGCAACTACATTTGCTGCTGTGTAAATGGAGGACAATAATCAAAACAAACATTTGCATAGCCAAAACAATATGAAGAAAGGTACTCTCATTGTGTAAGTAGTGAACTATTTTTGGTGAGCACTCTGCTGAGTGTGGGAGTGGTGATGAGGGACAAAAGTTAGTGGCTGTACACTGTAATTACACTGACTTCCGGTCAATTTTCCTCTCCTAGCCTTTCCTAGAAATATCCAGGTTTTTCTCATTTCTGTATTTTTATAACTTCCCTTATTACCAAATCATGACTTCTAGGGAATGGGGATGATGGAATGTTATAAAATAGCACATGGCATCCTAAGTTGTGTGGTGGCAATAGCTGATTTACAAAATTTAAACACTTTGATTTAAAAAATAGCTTTTTAGGAGTTTTATATTTGCGGGTTTTTTTTATTTTTTTACTTTTTAATGGAGCAGAAGCCATGGGAAACCCCCCACAGAAACAAAAAAGCAAAGCAGGGCATTTCCAGCACCCTTATCCTTATCCTAACTGAAAGTCACTTTTGTTCTTTTCTAAAACATAATTTATATAAAAACACCCAGAGAAATAGTTATGAAAATCATATTTTTCCAACAGGCTCTCTTCCTACTGACTGTTCCAAGTATATAAAGAAGGGATATGAAAACATTTAGTTCTTTGAAAACATAAATCCCTAATGCAGAGTTGTATGTTTGCCCTTTGGCCACAAGGTGCAATTTTGTAAAAACAATAAAATTAAATAAATACAATTTCAATAATTCAAGGTTAATAGAAAAACTGGCAGCTTTCAGGGTTCTCTTTCTAAGGAAAAATACACCTAATAAGAAATTAGCGCTTCATCTTCTACAGTAATGTAAATGTACTGTATCTGAGATATAAGTAAAGTTGGTTCTAGTAACAGTATGTGTTCATATTAGTATTAGAGTCATTAACACTTTTAAGGCTACTTTGCAAGAGTCCTATTAAGTGTATTTAATAAATGTCCCATAGGGACAAGAATTCAATACTTGAAACATTCACATTCGAGCTATCAATATTGCCATGTCACCTTAACTTTGACTGAACTGATCTTCTTGTCCTGATTATGATTTACAGATGACACAGACAAAATGAATTTCACTGACTTTAAAAAACAAAAGAAAAGCCTTACACAAAGGTTCAAATGAGAAACATTTATCACTACCAATTACACATTTCCATGCCCATGAACAAAAACATTACATGTGTCCTTCATATAGATGACATTACTGACCTCTGTTACTAAGACATATTTAAAGAATTTTCAGTAGTGGCAATGGTTTTGTGCTGAATCTCCAAATTCTCTTTCCTCATTCCTCCTTACCAACAACACACAGAAAGAACAGAATTTCTTGAGTCTGTAAGACTACCAGAGCTCATCCAAAGATCAAATTGAAACTTTGGCTTCTAAATCAGTCAGCCTTTCCAAACATACGTATGACCTATCACTGGTTTAGAACATTCAGGATGCCAAGGCCGTGAGTCACATGGTCATCTGAACCAATTATAGTTTCCTCACTGATTGTTCTCTTACCTCAGCATGCAACTGTCCAAAGAAGAAAACAGGAAAGAGTATGTGGATAGAAAAGTGCAAATCTATCACTTGTCAAATAACAGTTAAAATACGCATGTGCTACGACTAATGGGTTACTGGTGTCATCTGTAAAGGACAGCACATATTACATTCATCTAGAATATTCACTGACTGAACCATTACATTTAAACAACTGATTTTTCAGGACGCTGTTTTGGTCATGCAGTGATTTATAAGTAGAAACAGCTGAGAGAAGCCGGCAATAATGTTTACACTGATAAATTAGTTTACTTAGCTGTAAGGAAAGATAAGGGTAGTGAATGAATAGTTCAGGGATCAAAAAATCTACCCTCAGATAGACAGGTGCATCTCCCTCTGCACACACACGCAGCTGAGGCATGGCTTTGTACCTGAGAATATTCATGCCTCAGGAATGATAGTCTGTCTTCTTGGAGGAGGAAGGACAACTGAGTGTAAGGTGAAACGGCATCCCAGTGAAGGAAGTGGAGCTCTGTTCTACCTATGGACTGACTGACTGCTTGTCTTAACACTTTTAATCAGAGACGAGGAGTATTCTACTGGGAAAATCGAGATTTCAACTATTTGATGCAGCTCCCTAATATGAGAAATTACTATTTTTTGAAAATCTGTCAAGGAATCATCCTTTTTTATCCTCAATGTGGCATTTCTATAGAAACACATTGTTATCAAACGCTGAAGGTGTAGTGAACATAAAATAACTGCAAGATTTATTTTATTGAACATTTTTAAAGATACAAGAAACAGGCCACACACTACAATGCAAATGTGACTGAAACACTATGCATAAGTTTCTTCTGCCACAAAAAGAAACACAAAAAATAAATACAAGGAACACTGCCTTTTCGTATATATTTGACCATGGCACATGCACATTTATCAAATCTTAACTTAAAATACTTAAACATTTTTCAACTTTATCGGGGAACTGCAGCATACACCGCATTTTTTCAAAAAGTGCTTGTTCTGTGTTGTGAATACAAAGCACACAAAATGAAATTTTTTAAGCACAGAGGAAGGATTACACTGAGAAGGCAGCCTTACTCTTTAGGCACATTACAGTAATTAAGGTACTGTACTGCAGATAGCACATTCTTCACTTTTTTTTCAGCAAATCAATAGGCATCTTGTTTTCATCCAGTAGCTGAAGAACCACTCCAAGCATAATGTCTTCTGTTTGACAGAACAGGAAACTAATTCAAAATTTAAAACCAAAGCACAATTAATTTTTACATCTTACTATACAACCACATATAATTTTAAGACTTCATATAAGAATATGATACATATACTTGTACCTAATTATGGATGATTAATTAAATTACCTGAATTACAAGATTCATAAAATGTGTATATTTTATGAAGTTCAGTTCTTACAAGTAGAAAGTTACTAAAAATTAGCTTCTTAACAGACTCTTTCCAATTCTGTATAACAATACAGCAGCATTTACTTGTAAGTCTGAAAATGTTAAGAGATAGTTTGAAAATATGTGTAGGTCACGCATTCATTTGTCTGGAAGCAAGAGGCAGATTTAGATAGTAATTAAGATAATTTATTTTTCTATTGAAAGCCAGGAACTCTTTGTTGCTATGTTTGGTAGTTTATGGAATTAATTTATAAATAAAAGTTTAAAAATTCTTAAAAAAAGAATATGTATACTCATTCATCTATGTATGTAAAGCACAAATTTAACAAACTTATTAGAGATTCATCATTTAACTATGTCACTTTTAAAGATGCTATGAAATGCTAACTAACCTTGATTTACATGTGTTTCCATTCCATATGTATTTATACTTTGCCTTTACAAAAGATTGGAGTTGGAGAGGTGTAGCATAAGAACTGAGTATTTTTATGAGTTGGAGAGGTGTAGTATCAGAATTGAATATCTTTAAGATAAGTGAAACTGGAGAATGAATTAACTATTTCATACAAACTATTTTTAAGTGACATTTTACTGCTATCTATGAATTCACTGTGAAAGGTGTTTATTACTGGAAGATGGGGATAATTTTAGAGTGATGTTTCACATATTATGCCCCTAAAGCATATCTCCAAAGACATGCAAAAATGACAGATGTCAGTCTGCTTAAGAGTACAACTTTGTTAAAAAAAAAAAAAAAGAGTATAACTTTGTTAAAGGAAGAAAAATATTCTCAGATGTATCTCCAGTATGGGAAATATGTTCCTGAAAGTGTCCATTTACACTTAACTATTTTCTCACTACTTTTCCCTTATATAATTAGTAAACTATCCTTTGTGGTGGTGAAAAGATAAAATATTTTTATTTAATAAAAAACTATTTTGTCTGAATATAATGGACTCTAACTACTCATCTTGCCAAAACACTCATTTACCGTTTTTCAAACCAATTCTGGGTACAGTACATTTCTAAAAGATCTGCCATAATAAAACTAATTTTTACTGATAAGGAGAAATAAAATTAACATTTATGAATGATTTACATGCACTATTTTTTTCAAACCAAAAAAAATAATACAGAAGTAACCACATCTCTACCACCATCAAAGATCTCTTAAGAGGGGAAAATGATTGTTAAGAAAAAATTCTTAATCTGGAATCCATAAACAGTATATAAATTAATTTATTAATGCACGTATCCAGCACATTTTGACTGAGAAATTACCATAGGTTCAAGCACTATTCCAAGTATATAGAATATAGCATTGAGCAAAACAAAAATTCCCACACGCACAAGCTTCCCCTTCAGTCAAGGAGACAAAAGTAATCATAGATAAACAAAGTGTATCAAGTATGTTAAATAATAACTGCTTTGGGCAGCAGGAAGAGGGAAGGAGGAAAGTAAGTGCTAGTGGTGGGAGAATTCAAATTTGGTGGAGAGGGGAACTGGGAATCGAACTCAGGACCTTATGCTTGCCAGGCAGGCACTGTACCACTGAGCTACGCCCCCACCCCACCCCGGCCCAGAGAATTCAAATTTTGAAGGGAAGGAAGGTATAGCTGGAAGGGAATCAGTTATGTCGCATCCCAAAGAGAGGAAGCTATGCTTTTGATAGCTAATTCTGTATGTTGGTGAACTATTTACCTTTTACAGCGGTGTTTCCTTCTTATAGTTGAAGCTCGGGTCAGAACCCTCTATCTGAAGCTTCAGGGCTTGCTTAAGGCTTAGTTCTGTCTCTGAGGAAGGGTACCCCTCCAACACGTCCTGAGGCCCTCTGTCCTGGATTGTTCGAGGAACTGAAACCCTCCCGAGAAAAACCTGGTTGCTCTGCAGGTGGTAGTTTGGATTTGTCATTATGCCATTTCTCTTCTTCTGTTCCCCACTTTGTTGGTGAATGAGAAACTGCTGCTGAGACCGGCCAATTTCCTGCTGAGCTGAAGGTATGATTTTGCACTGAGATTCTATGGGGACTTGTTTAGGTGTTGCATTTGTCCCAGAGTTGGCAACGGGTCCTCTTTTGTCAAACTGAGTCATCTCATACTCTAAAACCTTTGGCTGTGACGAATTATTTTGTTTAGCTTTCTTCCCCCCAGGTTTGGTGGAATTTTCGGACTTCCCCCCTTTATTTGCTTTAGTTGACTTCAGACTGGGCTTCACTTGGCTCCACTCAAACTCGCTACTTGGGGAATTATGACTCTGTCCTAAGGACTGGGTTGTGGAAGAGGGGGAAACAATTGACTGTCGACTTCGGCTGCGTGGCAACGAGTGTTGCTGAATTTGTTCTGTAAATGACAAGTTGTGAAAGCTATCAATTGGCACTGTTTGAGCTGTTGCTGTAGATGAAGTAGTTCTCAAAGAGGAATTTTTTGAGCTTTTCAGGGAATTATTTGAAAGTGATGACTTCTGCCTATCAACAGTAGAATCTGGAGATTCTGACGGGGAACTGAAGGCATGAGCTGGTCCGTTAGGTAAGCCACGCAGGGAAGGCTGCATATCCCCTCCGCCGGTACTGCCGGAGCTGTTTGATTTAATTGTCAGTGACTGCATCTTTGATGACACTGACTGTAGAGGTTTTTGTTCCATTGTGTGAACAGGGGAGGGAGAACAGCCATTCAAGCTCGATGCACCATATTTTTCTAATAACTTAATTATTTGAGAATGTCCATTTTTGGCTGCAACACGCATGGCAGTGCGTCCAAACTGATCGGCATGGTTTGGATCGGCACCATGCTCTAGTAACACCTGCACAACATCAATGTGTCCTTCCTGGGCTGCGATGCAGAGTGCGGTTGCACCTTGATTACATGTATGGTCAACTACTGCCCCATGCTCAATCAGAAGCTGAACCACTTTCACATGGCCCTGCCAGGCTGCAGACTGCAGAGCAGAGCGCTTTTCATTGTCTGTGGCGTTGATGTCGGCGTGGTAGGCTATCAGCACCTGTACCATTTCCATGTGGCCTTGCCAGCAGGAAACATGAAGAGCTGTCCTTCCTTCAGCATCACTTGCTTCTACATTTGCACCATTTTCTAAAAAATATTCAGCCATTGTAAGTTGGTTTTCTAAGGCCAGGATATAAAGTGTGGGCCTCCCATCAGCATCTTTATAATTAACATCAGCGCCATGGCTGAACAGCAACTCAACAATGTCTCTGTGTCCTTCCAATGCAGCAACCCGCAGCGCATTTCTTCCATCATAGCCTCTCTGATCGATATTGGATTTATTTTCCAATAGTATCTGAACACAATCATAATGACCCTCTTGTGAAGCTAAGATAAAAGGAATTCGGCCATCATTGTCAATCTCATTTGTTCTAGCACCTTGTTCAATAAGTGCTTCACATATTAACCTGTGGCCTTCAAAAGCTGCCATATGCAAAGGGGTCCACCCAGCATCATCTCGGTGATTCTCATCTAACCCTCTGTCCAGGAGAGTGCGGACCACCTCGACATTGCCTTGTGCTGAAGCTATGCTGAGGACTGTCCTGCCTTCACTATCAATACTATCCACAGCTGCACCCCAGAACAAAAGTGTGTTCACTACTGAAGCATGACCCATGGAAGCTGCTGCTAACAGGGGTGTTCGACCATTGTTATCTGTGTGATCTACATCTGCTCCTCCCTCTAGAAGCAAGTCAACCACATCGACATGTCCTTCGTAGGCAGCTACCAGCAGCGGAGTCATGCCATCCTTATCACAATGATCTACTTCCGCACCTCGATCGATGAGGAGGCTAACAACTGAGGCATGCCCTTTACTTGCAGGCACACAAAGTGCAGCTACAGACAGTGCGGTCCTGCCATCAACATCTTCATGATTTACTTCTGCTCCATGGTCCAGCAGGTGTTCCACAATCTCTCTATGCCCCATGTATGCTGCTGCTATTAAAGCAGTCCTACCTTCGTTATCAGCTTTGTTAACTTCAGCACCATGCTGCAGCAAATTCAGTACAATGTCCTCATGGCCTCCCCAAGCTGCTGCTCTCAAAGCTGTCCGACTATCAGCATCTGCACAATCCACTTTTACACCAGCATAAAGTAGTGCAGAAACAACCTCAGTATGCCCGCCCCAGGCCGCAGATCGTAATGCCGTCCAACCATCTTGATCAGTATGATTAATATTTGCTCCACATCCAATCAAACAATTAACCACCTTGGTATGTCCTTGTCTAGCAGCTAGGGTGAGTGGTGTATGTCCATGAGCATCTTCTATTTCTAAATCTGCTCCCCTAGAGACAAGTAAATTCACTACATCAAGATTGCCACTGTAGGCAGCATTAGCCAATAACGTTCTTCCATTTGAATCACACTGATTTACTGAAGCTCCATTATCTAATAATGTCCGAATGGAATCTTCTCTCTCTAAGGCTTGTCGGACAATGCATGATGTGCGGTCATCTTCACTATTAACGTGAGCACCAGCTTTAACCAGCAGCTGTAGTACTTCTTGTTCCTTGGGAATTAAAGTAGACAGAGAGTCTCTGACAGGTGCACCATTCCATATCATCCACAGAGCTAATTCGGCTGTCTCTAATTGTAAGTTTGAATTAATTAAGTGCAAAGCAAATTCTTGTGCTTCCAATGGTGTTAAATTCTTTGCTTGACAGGTATAACTCATAGCCAACATTCTGTGTCCTTCTGCTGCATTACATAAATACTTCTGAGTGCAGTGTTTCACGTCTAGAAGCCACTCTGCAAAACTATAGTGAAAGAGTATTTTAGTATTGCCTAGTCCATCAACAAGAAGTTTGGAGAGGACATCTAACTTACGTTGAAAGTCTTCTAAGGTTAATGACATATTTTTGGTCCATACTGCATGATATAATTCTGTTATGGTCAAAGGTCGGCAGGCTGCAAGAATCACGTTCAAAATAGGCTGAACTTTTGCAAACTGTTTTCTTACAAAAAGTCTTTGGCAAAGCCAGAGATAGAGACCATTTAGAGTTCCTGGGATGTCACGAATCTCTCTTAACATAATAAAATTTTCTACAACTCCATCTAAAACTCGTTCTAAATAAAGAAAGCATCCACTGCTTTTAATGTGCAGCTGATTTAACATCTCTGCAGTTTCTTTTGTGAGGTGTTGTCGCAAAGCCTCTTCTTGATCTAAACGATGGAGAATGTACTGCTGAACATCCTTGACGATGTATGCCTTCCGAAGGTCATCTAAACTTATTTTACGAAAACCTGGAGGAGAAACAAAAAGTCAGATGCCATCAGTTGGGACACATCATAGAAGCTGCCAAATTGCCAAAGAAAATGTCTTCAACATGTAATAAAACAATAAAAAAAACAATCAATAAAATATATGGATGGCAGACAAACAATTTCATTTTTTGTATCAACAAATAGAAATACTTCTTATACTTTCAGTGGTTTGTTGCCTTTTTCAGCTTCACTGTAAGACACTAACAGCATTAGACAGTACAAATCTTTTACATTCACAGTACCTTGTTAACATTTTCTGAACTCCCAAACTAGAAAAAAATAAAGTTTCAAGAGACATAACAAGTAAGGTTTGTTTCACAAGATGATCTTTTCATACAAATAATTGCTATATGTACTGGCCTTAATTACCGGAGGAACTATTACATTTAATTAGAGTATCACCTAAACACTTGGCCTGCTACTACTAAAAGTTATTTAAAACAGTATCTTAGATTACAATTTTAAAGTTTTCAAAGTTATCAAATTTAGATAGTTAAGTCTTAGCCTGTCAATAAATAAGATACAACTTGGTCAAATTCAGCTTACAAAACTTTAGCACTGTAAAAATAAAGCCATTTAATAGCATTGAAATCAACCTACAAGTATGCCAGTTACAGCTATTTGAAATTCTAGTGTACTTTGTTTTCAGAAAGGAGTTGTATCATGATCTACAGGCACAAGTATATAACTATACTATATTACATAACTATATTTATCTTACAGAAGGAAAACAAAAAAAACTTCCTAAGTGAATGAACTTGTCAAGGTAATAACATGACCAGGTCTGCATTATGAAAGACCATTCTAACATCCCTAAATCAACTGGAGTTAAGTCAAAATTAGAAGCAAAATCTTTTTCAAAACGTTGGGATAAATTCTGCTCAAGAATCATGAAAGTTCTGACAACCGTGGTAGCAGCAGCAAATATAAAGACAAATGATGGATTTGGGAATTAATAGAGCTGGATTATATAGGACTTGGTGAATACGAAGAAGGGGAAAATGAAGGAATTGCTGAAGTTGACATCAACATCTGGTTTTGTCAAAAGGATTAAAAGAAGATATACCTCTGAAGGATAAGCAATAGGTTTGGAGAAAAATTGATAAATTCAATTCTGTGATATCAAAGTTGAAGAACTCAGATGAAGTAGACAAGTACACTGGAAAATACAACTCCATGCAAATGAAATATAAAGAAACAAAAACTTTGCATTATCTTAAGTCTTCATCAAAAAGAAATCTGTTAGACACATAACCGGTAATTAAATGATCAATATATAAATCATTTCAAAATATAGATTTCCATTATGAACATATTCCTAACATAAAAAGAGCTTCTCAAACATTCCAAGAAATTTATAACAATCCAAATTTACCAGTGACATAAGATGACTTCTCTCTAAACCTGTTTTTTTGTGCCCATTTGTGTTTGGCTTTACAAATTCAATCAAACATTTAATATGAAAAAGAAATACCTGGCCTGTTGCCAATAAACAAGCTATTTAAAACAACAGTATTTTATATCTCAGTTTCAAAGTCTTCAAAGTGATGTTTTGCTAACAGATTGATTTATAGGAAAGACCACATAGCCCATTATGAATAAATATAATTTAAACTAATTGAGATCTCATAATTAAAACTTGAAATAATTAACACAGAAACTAGGCTAACCCTGCATACCTCCACAGTAACAGCTTTGGTTTCTCAGAGGAATAAAAAGAATAATATTTATTGAGTCAACTATTCTAGAGTAGCATTTAAAGTGTTTATCACACATACTTTTTTATGTCAAGCCTGAGAGATAAGTATTCTATTTTTAAAAAGAAAGTTACAGCAGAGAAATGTTAAATAAGTTGCCTAAAGTAAGTAGTAATTAATAGAACTAGGATTTTTATTGTTTTGACTTTGAAGTTTGGTTTTTTCATGAGAATGGAAACAAAGTTGCTGAAGAAAATGCAAACGTTTAAGAGAATAAGGGAGGAATAAGGAGACAGATTTCTCTAAGTACAGACTTTCATAAAAAATAGCTATGAAATATTTGTAATTTAAACATTAAATCCTCCCCACACTAATTATTCTGTAATATGGATATAAAATAGCAGAAATTATGTTCATCATTAATAATAGTTTTTTGTTTATTAAAACAGAACAAAAAGGCTGGGGGTGTAACTCAGCAGTTGATGGCGTCCAGCATGTGTGAAGCCCTGAAGTAGAGTTTTAGCACTGCCAGAAAAAAACTACAAAGAAAGAATATTAATCACCAATTTAAGTACCTTGAGCTAAAAGTGTTGAAAATATATTGCTACAAAGCACTTAAAAATTGTAAGATAAGGTTGAAAAAACCATCAAAATTCTCAGGAGATTAAAACTATAATTTACTGAAACGTCGAACCACTTCACTGTCAAACCACTTTTCTTAAAACATTTCTTAGGTTCTAAAACCACTTGGTGCTAGTCATAGCAGAATGGCAGGACCTGTGTCAGTGTTAGAATCTCATGCTCACTGCAAAGTTTATCTATCCGAATCTACTGAGAAAACATCCAGTTTGATAAATTACTTAAGTCAGTCTCATTTCATAGCATTTAACAGAAAATATTTTATATAAATAAATATAAAAGAATATGGAATAGTAAAGGATACTGTATTAGATTACATATAATAGATTTCATTAATAATTATGATTTTTAAAAGTCAAATAATAGCCGCAAAGAAAGTGAAATAAAAGTCCTATTGGCAACAAATAAGAAAAACATTACCTTACTGATAGACACACATACAAGAGTCAGAAAAAACTCACAGGAAAAGGAAAAGACAAATTGATAAAAATCAGCATGGGGAGAAAAAAGTCATAAATAGAAAGTTCAAATAAAATTGAGAGCACTTTTACATTTCAAATTAACAACCTTTTCAGAAAGGAATGTAAGTTGATATATATCTTTTTGGAAAGCAGCTGATAATATGTATTAATAACTTTACTAATATTCTTAAAATTTTTACACCCAAACTCAAAATGAACTCTCAATCAGAAAGTGATTAAATGTTTATATAAAATCTCCTGTTTTCAATAATCAGTATTTCAGGAGAGGAAGTTGGTTAAAGAGAATCGGACCACAATCTAGTTCTGGTTCCTAATTCACTGCCTTTTTCTAGTAAAACACAGTTGAAAGGAAATACAGGTTCATGTATCTGCAAATCACAGAATGACAGCTTTGTTCCAAGCTCTGTTCTTGATGCTAAAAAGATAAGAGCGGTGTACAAGAGAGGAAAAGCTTCTATTCTCATGGACATGATCTCTTAGGGCGGGCAAATACTAGTAAGTAAACAAATACAAAAGAGGAACAATGGTTAAACAATTATAAGATATGCAAAATAATTCTGATACAGAGAGTGAGTAAGTGACTGATTATGGAGCCAGAAGAGAAAACACAGAAGTCTGTGTGCAATACTTAAGAAGTTCGAGGGAAAAACATTTTGGTCAAAAGTTAAAACATAACACCCTAAAGCAGATGAAAACAGACCTGAAAATAAATGTTGATGATGAGAATGCAGAAAAAGAGAAATTATATTTTTTTGGTAGGAATATAAATTATTTCAAGCATACCAATTGGTAATCTGGAAAAATTAACTTAAAATTCAAAATGTGTGTACTCTGTAACCTAGCAATTTCCAAGTTATTGGGTTTCGGATTTGAAATGTCCTCTGAAATTCGTGTGCTAGGGCCTGGCTGGAGCTGATGGGCTTTGTGGGAAGGACTAGACCCTGAGGGCTCTGCCTTCTTCAGTGGACTGAAGGACCCATTTATGAGATCACAATTTGATGGTATCTTTGGAAGTAAGGAAAACAGGAGGTGGAGCCTGTTCGAAGGGAGGGGATCCTGGCAGTGTGACCTTGCGCATTCTGTCCTGTCCCAGTCCTTGCCTTTTAGCCTTTCTTCTTGCCCTCTCTGCTTCCTGGCTGCTATCAGATGATTAGCTTTCCTCTGCACACCCTTCTGCCATGCTGCTCTACCTCACTTAGGTCCAAAAGCAATGTAGCCAGTTTACCCTGGGCTGAAACCTACTATTCCTCCTTCTTAAAAGCTGAGTAACATTCAAATCGAGATTTGTAACAGCTCTTTAGCACTCACCTGAGTGCAAGACACAGACACAGGCAAGGATGTTCATGCAGCATTTGGGTTTTGGTTTTTTGTTTTGCTATTTTTTTTTTGTACTACAAGTTAAATATTCTTTTGCCAAAACACCCGTGATCTGAAATATTTTATATTTTTTCAGACTATGGAGTATTTGTGTGTGTGTGTGTGTGTGTGTGTGTGTGCAGAGGCAGACAGAGAGAGAGAGAGAGAGAGAGATCAATCGATCAATCTTGGGGAATGAGGCCCATATCTAAATTCAAATCCACTTATATCTCATATACCTTATACCTATAACATGAATGTAATTTTATATAGTATTTCAAATATGTCTTGCACGAAACTAGGTTCTACAATATGGAATTTTCCACTTTTGACATCAGAACCACTTAAGTGTAGGATTTTGATGAATTCCTAATTTTGAACTTCCAGGTTAAGGTGGCTCAACCTGTATTAAAAAACTGAAAACAATCTAAATACCATCAATAAGATATTAGAAAAATAAATGGGAAATTTAGTCACAGAGAGTAATTCTACTTAGCATTTAAAAACAGTAACCTTGATCTAAAAGCAATAATAGGGTGGGGCTACAGCTCAATGGCATAAGTGCCTGCCTGGCAAACATAAGGTCATGAGTTCAATCCCTGGCACAAAAAAAAAAAAAAAAAAGTATTAAGAAAAATGAAAGCAACAATAGGAATAAAGCTCAAAATTTATTTTTGCTAAAAAAAATAAAATGATAATAATAGCAGCACTTGTGAAGTACTTAATATTAGTCTTAAGTGAGGTATTTTTCTAAGTATTTCACATGTAAGTTGTCGTTTAACCTTAATTATTTCCCATTTTATAGAAGAGGAAACAGACACACAAAACATTAGGTAATCTGCACCCAGGTCACAAGGTCACAGGGCTAATGAAGGGTAAGAGCTACCACAGTGACTTCACTACTTCATTTGCATAAACTATGAAAATTTATAGTATATAAATTATTTTAACTGCCAAACTTTTACCAACCTCATTTTTAACAATAAAAATGATAAAAACTTCATGGAAAGCAAGAGTGATGCTATTAGAAGAGAATCTAAGAGAGATGACACAGTAGAGAAAAAAAAGGTGGTTATAAAAAAAAATCACTTTAACAAATTAATAAAAGGTTTTGCCATATTGTAAAATGCACGGAACTACTTAAAACTGATTAAGATATATTATGTACATGTACAAACTCCCCACAATAAATGTAATCATTATGGCATTACAAACACGAACTTTATAAACTCATATGGCTAAATAATCATTAACTCAATTCATATCTCTTCAATTACACTATAAATCTTGTGAAAAGTCCTTGTTTTACATTTCCTTTATTAACCACACAGCACAGAAGAGTGCTTCATATAATCTAAAAGGAGTGACCATAACTGTATTAGGGTTAGAAAAAAAGAAAAATAAAAGAGTAAAGTAAGGAAAAAAGACACATTAACTTTTTATTTTCTTTTACACATTACAGACACCTTTTACTCTCAGAGATCAGAGAAGGGCTGAAACAAGGAACTATTTCAAGAGGTGTACTAAATAAAGGGCTGTTAAGTTCTGTCTCTCTTCTTTCACTAATACTCAAGAGTAACTGCCACTGATTTTTTTCCTAAAGGAGAAAGGCAAACTTAATACTCCTAAGATGCTATGTTACAAGGCAGCAATATAAACTGTCCTGATGTAACGGCATGCCCAAGGCAGCCCCACAGATGCACAGCAGCAAAGCTGGCATCCAACACTGCCACCCTTTAGTAAGGGAGTCAGGATGGGAACTTGGAAACAAGGTAATTTTGACATGATTTTAAAACATGTCTGGATTGTTTTTAATATAATTTTCAAAGGCACAGTACAGAAGAGCTGATAGAAGTGAATGACACATTCAGATTTTCAACTGCATACCTTGCTCTAAGAAAGAAACATAGACTAAAGTAGCAGTTCATTTGGAAGGCAGCAAGTGTGCTTACCAGTAAACATTTTAGTAACTGCCTTACTCTGTTTTCTGGCAGAACAGAGAAGCAGTAGCCATGGTGGAAAGAACTCGTGGTGACCAGCTAAGAGCTCTGCCACTGTCCCAGAGAAGCTGGTGGACGTCTGTTCTCCTTCAGTGATGTTACACCCTTCGTCCACAGAGTCCACGAGCAGGTACAGGCTCTGCTGGGGGGGCTTCATTCCCAAGAGTGGGAGCAGAACACACCTGCAAAAGATATCACGAGAGCAGTTGGAATGTGGTTGACTAGAAACATCAGTATTACTAATTATGAATGTTTTGAAAATAAACTAAGGCCAGCCTGGGCAACTCAGCAAGTTAGAGAGACCCTGCCTCAAAAGTACAACAAGGGCTGAGACAGAGCTGAGGGAAGGCCATTTCCCCAGAGCTATAATCGATGGACAAACTTTCTGAATAAAAATGTTATTCATTTCAGTTCTTCAACAAGAATATAGGTTCTGAATAATTCTAATTTTCAATAACATCAGTGTCCAAAATATGGAGATTGAATGCATGTTTATGTGGATATGTTAGCAATTCAGTAATAATGAAGGAAAATATCAGTGAAATGCAACAAAACTAGATTTCAGTATTTCCTTATGTTCTTTTGAGTCAGTGATAAAAGGCTTTAATTGTCTATGACAAGGCTATAAAATTTGTTATAGAGGGAAACAAAAAGTTTGACTCCCACCTTAAAAGAAGACAAATATTAATTCTATAGAATTTAGAAAGGTTTTATTATGTCTCTCACAAGACTAGAGCACTGCATAATGCTTATTATACACCATTTACTTTAAAAGACTATACAAAGACAAATAACTATTCTAGGTACCACTTCACGTATTTTGAAATTTCAAAGTAAAGAAAAAGATTATCAGGCTTTATTCCATTGAATAATGTGCATTGCCTAGTCATGTGATGTACACTCTAGCTGAATAAAATGTTTTTGTAAATTAAAAATGCTCATTCATTTTCAAAAACATACTTGATGTGTGTCAGGTTCTCAATAAGGTGATGAGCAGGTGAGATGTTGAAGACATAAACTACTCTGTAAGGAGCAACTGAAATTCATGATTATTGTCTACAACTCTTTTTCTTAATCACCCAATCTCCTGGACACCAAAATCCAACTAACTACTACTCAGCAATAAATGTTTCTAAACTCTCAGTTCCTCTTACAGTCGGAGCAGCACGACTCTAACCCAAACTCTCTTCTTTCCCCAGTGCTGCTATAACCACCAGCATCCACCACCTCCCCTCAGGCTTCCTTCTGCAGCCAGTGAGCTTTCTGTTCCAACCACTTTGGGCTTCTTTCAAGGACCTTTATCAGACCCAAGTACACAAGAGCCTTTTCATTTGCAATTTCCTCTGCCTGGTATGCACTTCCTTTCTTTCTTCATGGAGGTAACTCCTCCTTTATCTACAATTTAACTTTAAAAGTCACTTTAAGGTCAAATTTTATCTGGTTTCACAGCATCAATAAATTCTCTTTCAAAGCACTATTTAGTTCAACTTGATATATCATGTCCCCAGTTTTTTCTCTTTAGACCTTAAGCATCAAGAGGATAGGACTGCACATCAATGTACCTTTCAGAAATTAGCAATTCAGGAATTGCATAATTATGAGGGTACTCACAGGAGATTAATGATGACACTTTGCAATCTAGAATGAAAGACTAGTATCTTCAAGGCAATGTGCTCACCATTCCCATAAAAAGTAGTAAAATTACTAACACAATAAATAAGAAATGATCAATATCAGGGATACGGAGGTAGGGAAGGTAGAAAATACCAGAGAAATACTCAAGTAGTGGATGCTCAGGTGAATTAAGTTTTTGAGAACCAATTATAACTCCCTGGGCTGAGAAAGGCAAGACAGGACAATCTTAACATAAGAATCATGCTCAATTTAGGAAAACCTACTTTACTATACCTTTCCTATATATTTTGTCTTTTATGAACCTAAAGAATGGTGATTAAAAAAAACCAGCAATGTAAGTAGAACATCCCTAATCTGAAAATCTGAAATCCAAAGTGCTTCAAAATCTGGAATTTTTGAGCACTTCAAACTGTAAAGCCTATGCAAATATTCTAAAATCCAAGAGGAGATGGGGAACACTCCTGGTTCTTAGAGATACTCAGCCTGTACAAGCCATAAAATAAAATTTATGTAGGATATAATATAAAAAGAAAATATGGCCTAATCGGTGCCACTTCATAGACAAGTTTTGTGGGAGCGTGCAGGATGCAACCTACACCAGTTTTGGCAGTGAAGTCGTGAGGAGGTCAGAGAAGATGGGAGCTGAGGCCAAAGTTGCTAAGGTCATGGTGATATAGGGGAACAAAACTCCAATCAACCAGATGTCCAGTATGAGTTTGTGTTCTCTAAAACCAAAGAATGGATTTTAGGAACAACGAAGGTTAAGAGCAAAATATATTTATCGAGAGAAAGAAAGCTCTTAGCTGAGACAGAAGGGGTCCCAAGTGGGTTGCCAAAGACTCTGCCTTTTCTAGGGATATTAAAGAGCAAAACATGAAGGCAGGTAGGTCTAACATGGGGAAAATGGGAACTTGCAAAGTGGGAATGAGGTGAGACAGAACTATGGCCAACCAGTAAGATTAATTGTTGAGGTAAAATTGATTAAACTGGGAACAAATGGGGGAAGCCAGTCATATAGCAAGCAGGCATGCTTAAAGAGCAGTGATTCCTCTTGTAGGGGGTTGGTATGGTGACTTCTGGCTTCTTCAGGGTGATAAAGGCCTATACAGAGTATCAATTCCTGATGCTTAGCCTTAGGAATTATGTGGGTACATTTTATTTATCTTTTGTTTTGAGGCCTGGCCTACAGTGGAGGTGTCTGTCTCCCCCACTACTGGAAGGTATCTGGCCTTCTGCACTGGCTCCTCTGAGGACTCAGCCCTGTCTGACTGCCTATATTTCTGTCTTACTCAGGTGTCTGTAACAATGGTACAGGGGAGTAGTCAAGAGAAAGAGCCAGGGGTAGAGTAGGACCCACAAAAAAACACATACATTCCATATGAGACTTGAAGAATGGACAGACCAGTGAACAAAGTATGAGAGAAAAGAATTATGAATATGAATATATTATGCTGGGCTTTGTAAGCTTTTATGAAGTTTTAGGGCTTTGCCCTAAAAACACCAAGGAACTACTACATGTGTAATTAGGTTCCAGCACTCAAAACCTTTCTTAGTGCCTCACAATCACTCAATAAACTTGCTCTGTGAGTGAAAGGTACTGAATGGAAAAGTTGCTACCTTTAAATTATTACATAACACATTCATTAAGCTCAGCATTCCCATATTCAGTCCTTTCTCAATTATTTCCAAGTCACCTACTTGGGAATATATACTCTAACAGGTACACAGATGGAGACTTTTCTGTCAAGTTACATTTTATCATTTGTAAAAAGAAAAATATTTCTCCAAATATATACACTGTATTCACAAACATATAAATACATATATTTATTTAAGTTGAGATAATTTGTTAGGATATCATATTCATATAAAGATAATCAGTTTATTTATTATTTATTTTGTTTTCTGAGACAGGATTTCTTTATGTAGTTCAGGCTGGCCTTGAACTCACTATATACCCCAGCCTGGCCCTCACAATTATCCTCCTGTCTCAGCCTCCTGATTACTAGGATTACAGGCATGTGCCACCACACCTGGCTAATCATTATATTTAAAAGCAGCAGTACACTAAATGGTCTTACTGTTATATACAGTATGTATTATTAAATATTTTATATTTCTTAGCTTCATTATTAATACTCAGCTAATGTCTTATATTCTTAACAATCTCATTAATTCAATTTAAAATGCATCAATTAGATTTCCCCCCAGTTTTAATCTTTCTTGAATATATAGAGGACCATCTCTATATAGCTGACTACTTGATTTCTAGACAGAAGGGCAGCTGAAAGACCATTAGGGCAATTCTACTTTTTGTTTGTTTGTTTTGGTTTTGTACTGGGGATCAAACTCACAACCTCGCTCTTGCCAGGCAAACGCTTAAGCCACTGAGCTAAATCCTGGGCCCAATTAGGGCAATTCTGAAATGAAATACATCCATTTTTCTTTTTTCTCAATAGAGTGAATATATATATATTGCCTCTTTTTTATTTTTTTTTAAGGAAACTGATTAGTTTTTTAAAAACTACTATAATAAATTATCAGGAATGTACTATTAGATGATAGACCCATAGATAATGTACAATAGTTCCCTTAGAGTTAGAATTATTAATGTTGAACATCAGGTTTCAGCTCACTTGTTCAGGCATGGAGAATCAGTGTTCCTCTAGGCCTCACAACAAAACAAGCCTGACAAATGGCAACTGCAAGACTTGTGCTGCATCTATGAGAAAGTCATGTTATGGGGGTAAACTAGCCTCAAATCTAAGGGGACTAAGATAACCGTAGAAAGACAGGGCCAAAGCACAGACACCCAGGGCATGAGCCGCTAGACACTGGATGTGTGGGGGAGAGGGACAGGGAAAGGGAGTTGGGGGAGGTGGTCAGCTAAAGGTTTGCAGAGCTAGCCTATGAAGCTTCTGGAGCCACTGATGAAAGGTAGACTTTATATCTTCTTGCAGACTTTTCAACTGATCCTACAAGGCTTTATTACTGTTTTAAAATTTTCTTTTCCTTTCTGTTTTGTTTTCTGTGGTTTTTGTTTTGTTTTGTTTTTTTGTACTGGGGATCAAACTCCCGACCTTGCGCTTGCCAGGCAGGGGCTTATGCTGTTGAGCTAAATCCCAGTCCATTTAATTTTCATTTAATGCAACAGTCCTGGCCAGCAAAAACATGGAATGAAAGGCTCCACCCAGATAGTTTCCCAATACATAGCTATGGAAAAGCTTTGGTAGGGTGTGAGGTGAACACTATGGCCCTTAGGGAATGAGTAAAAACTCAATGCAGTTTACACCTGGGCTGGCAGGGCCACGGAGAAGACCTCATCCAAGATCAAGAGGTAAACTTAATCAGAAAACTTCCCCATCTTTATTCTTTCAGCTCAACTGCTGGGTGACTGCAAAAGGAAAAAATGTGAGAGCTGCAAGGGGAGTAGATATTTAGAAAAGCCACCTGGAAAATCATCCCCTCCCTAAACACATGTATTGCTAGAGAGGTTGAAGCCTAAGGTGTATAAAGGGGTAGCTACAGCAATGGCAAATTTCAATTTCCTAACTCATAATTACATTAATGCATCCTCCCTTTTTCCACACTAAAGGCCAGAATAGGAAAAACAAAACAAAACAAAACAAAAACATGGACGTACTGCCAAACACAAAAACTATTTCTGCCTCAACTGTTTCACATAAGATACCTGGCTTTCAACAAATAAATATAAAAGTCTAAAATAATTCTGCAAGAGAACAAAATTGAAGGACACACACTATGCATTTTTAAAATTTACTATGTCAGTGCAATCAAGACAGCATGGTATTTTCTACAACAGACATAGAAATATATAAATATATATACAATTATTTCTTTTATACAAATGAATATAAATTTAAGTGTAAAACTTCTAGAAAAAAAATCTCTGTGATCCTGAGTTAGATAAAGGGTTTTTTAGACATTACAGCAAAATTAGTATCCATAAAACAAAAAACTTGGAAACCTTGAGTATATTAAAATTATCTTTTAGACATTGTTGTGAGGATGAAAAGGCAAACTGAAGACTGGCAGGATCTATTTATAAAGCAAATTTCTGACTAAAGACATATCTATAATATATAAAGAACTCTCACAACAATAAGAAAACAATTTTTTTTAAATAGGATTGGAACAAATACTTTAGAAGACCGTCTTATTAGAAGCATGTTAAAATGTGTTCATTAGTTATAAATGAAATTGAAATTAGGATTACAGTGAGATACCACTAGACATGTATTAGCATCTATTAGCATCCGTTAGCATGAAAACCACAGTAACAAACAAGTCCTGGTGCTTTTGTAAGCCATCTCCAAATGGTTGGCAACTTCTCAGCATGTGGTGGTCTCCTAAACATACCTATCACTTGGTCTAGCAATCCCATTTCTTGGTTTTACCTAAGTAAATTGAGATGTATAGCCACAAAAAAATTTACACATAAGTGTTTATAGATTTACTTATAATATCCTCAAACTAGAAACAGCTCAGGGTTCAACTGGATAAGAATACACAAATCACAGTAAAGCCATTCGTGAACATTCCATCCCATCATAAAAGGAGAAAACAACAAAATTCACTAGTCATACAAGGCAGATGAATCTCAAATGCATATTCTAAGTAAAAGGACCCCCAAAAGGCTGCATCTATATGTCACCTGACAAAAGCAAAACTGCGAGGCTAAAAGTTAACATCAGTGGTTGCCACAGACTAGCGTGGGGAGAAGGATTTGCTACAAAAGGAGAGCAAACTGGAATTTTGGAGGTAATGAAACTGTTCTATATCATGATTGGTGTTGTCTTGACTCTACACATTTGTTGAAATTATAGATATGTATTTCACAGACATTCAATGCAAACTAAAATAAATAGTAAGTTATAACCATTCATATGTCTCGGAATATCAAACCATGTAGTTGGTATATTCCAAGCAGTCACAATATACACAACTCAGGAGACTAATTCTGGCTTTAATACATGTAACACAGAGTATTTACTAAAACAAAGTCTTTGCAAATGAGCTGACTTCTTTCCAGCTGGTACTCGTGTGCACAGAACAGAGCCTTCAGATCAGACTACCAACTCTGAAGTCACTCATCAAAGTCCAGCTGGCCCGAGCAATACTCTAACCTCATCGACCTGCTCTTGCTTCTCTGAACAGATCTCTCCTTCATCCTCATACATGCCATCCACTTTCCTGCTTTTCATTCTTTTTTTTTTTTTAACTTTATCCTCTGGCACTCAGTTAAAATACTACTAATTCAGAAAGGTCTTTTTGACTATATTGCTTAGTCTACAACCCAAACTAGGCAGGATTCTGTAAATACACACTGCTGGAGAAGCCATGGTAGTTTAGTATCTTCCTTCAAACACTCTAAGGAAGAAGGAATTACCTACACAGCATCCTCATTTCAACTCTATTAGTTAATACAGGACCCTGTGAAACGTGAATGATCTCTACATATCTACTGAATAAATGAATGAGAAGCTATACTGCTGATATATGGAACAAGACACACTGAGGGTAATGTTTGACTGATGTCTGCACACCTGATGTGTCAGTGTGTCTGTGAGGGGTTCTAGTATATGAATCTGGGCACTACTAGTAGAGTAGCCTACTCCAGAATACGGACCTGGGGGCCACACATACATAATCAGTTAAAGGCCTGAACTGAATAAAAATCAGCCTTGACAGGTGACTGCCTGCCCTGGAACATCAGTCTTTTCTGGTCTTCTGACTCAAAACATCAGTTTTTTTGGTTCTCAAAGATGCTGACTTTCAGACTAGAACTTAAACTATCAGCTCTCCTGATTCACTAGACTTTAAATTCAGCCTGGAACAACACCTCATCTTTCCAAGTTTTCTAGTTTTCTAACTACAGATCTTGAAATTTCTCAGCCTCCATAATTATGTGGCCTAATTTCTTATCATAAATCTACAGAATTTTTCTCAGGTAAATTCTAACACAGGACTTACCACAAAACTTTTTCCTCATATACACTTTCTTAAATTTATGTTCATATAAATTTTAAATGCTTTTTTAAGTGCTCTTTATCTTATACTTGTATTTACATAACATTTGTTTATGCCTTTCTATCCATCTTTAAGTCTTACCATACTCTACACTACAAAGTCCTGGATAAAGGAAAGCTCTGCTTTTAGGTTTGGGCTTTAGACGCTAAAATAATGAGAATATGTAAATCTTTAATTCTCCAAACATAAAAATCCAAGAAATTATGTCTCTGTGCTGTGATCAATATAGGCAATAGGGTTACAATGATTATTAATATAAAACTACTGAAAGATTTCAGAAGAGGTTTCCTATTTCTCCTCTAAACAGTACAAAGTTTCTGACTTGTCATGAAATTCTTTCTGATGAAAAGGCTTAAAATGAGGGCAGAAAACTTAGTGCAACAGCAAACCAAAATTACTGATTTACATATACTTGCAAGGAGAAAAGTATATTAATTCAAGTTACTCTGTTTGGAAAAAGTCAACATTCTCAAATATTAAGTACTCAAAGTCCTAATGAAAGGTACAAAAAGTGATGACTGGTAGTTACTTATAAGCAGTTTGGCTTTCTCATGGAATGGAATGGTTATGGAATGGAAATGCATTGGTTTTCTAAATCAAAACTATACAATAATCTGTGAAACCTTACTTTCTACCCCCAAAAGTCCAATTAAACATAAAAATTGAAAGAAAATAAATACAATCATCCAGCTGTAGTCTGTTTGCATCCCTCCCAAAATTCATAAAATTCTAACCTCCAAGTTTATAATGTTAGAATGTAAAGACTTTGGGACGCAAGCAGTACGAGTGGAGCCCTAGTGAAGAAGATATAGCACCCATATAAAAGAGACCTCAGAGAACCAACTCATTGCATTCTACCCTGGGGAGCCAAGACAAGAAAGTGAACCCAAAGACAGGATGATTTTCTGTGATTTATCAACACATCCCTTGTTCCCACGTACTGTCCTACTGTTATTCTATTATACCACAAAATCATAGTAAGAGAGCGTAGAGGAACAGGACATTTGATCACTTCATTACAGAAAGGCAGACAGAGGGGAAGGAGATGGGAACAGGATGTACCCTTCAAAGGCAGGCCCTGGTGACCTCCTACTTTCTCCATTCAATTTAATCCACTGATGATGTCAGAGCCCTGTCTCTCAACTTAGGAGCCTCTGCAGCACATTTTAGACCAAACCATACCACTCCCATGGGGCAGTGTGTTAAATACTTGGTCCCCAATGTGGAACTACTACAAGGCGATAGAAACTTTAACAGGTCAGCCTAGTAGGACTTCAGGTCACTAGAAGCAGGTACCTGAAGCCCCTCTTCCTCTTACTCTCCTTCACTTCCTGACCATGAGATGACCAGCTATGCACTGCTACAATCTCTCACTACCACCTGGCCCCCCTACCAGAAGCCAAAGGCAGTAGGGTTACCTGCCCAGCACCTAGAACCTCTACAACATGAAGTGCAGTATCAGCTTTCCTTTTTAAAGCTGAGTAACACAAACTAATATTACCAGATTACCCATTCTGAATTCTGAAGCCTGAAATCTCACTACTCTACAGTAATTTAGCATCAAAACATACATTTAATGGTTGAGAATGGGACTTGGAGATAGAATGCTTATCTAGCATATATGAGGTTCCCTTACCTCCAAGTACCCAGTGCTTCCCAAAATCACCTGGGGCACATCTGACTATCATACTATTAACAAATCATTACATTCTTTCAAAAACCCAGGCTTTAAAAAATGTTTTTATAAAAAGATGAGAAGAAAGTGGAAAATTAAAATATTAATAACTTTTAATCAACATATCTTCCCCTGGGGGGGGGACTTAAGTCTTATCTAAGAACAAAATTATCCATCTAATAAAGTACATTGAACAGGAGGAAAAGAAATATAATTAGTAATAAGTAATGGAAGAAATAGTATCCATTCACTTACCAAAAAAACCAAAAATCTAATAAGTCTAACTGTTAATTAAAAGTACGTCAGGAGTTTGGCCAAAATGTGGGGTAAAATTTGTCTCTTTTGAGCAAGTAGATGTAATAATTTCTTATTTTTAAATGAACTGTCCACCCCTTTCTAAAGCATGACAAAGAATTATGGAATATGAAAACAGAAAAAAAAAAAAGAAAAATACAACCAAAGATTAGATAAGCATTTCATAGTACCAGAAACAGGCAGAAACGTAATTCTGCCAACTGCCTAAAGTTTAGCTCACCAGAAAGGTGTGCAGGAGCAGCCTGAAGGTCTGGAGGTGGACTCCTCTGGGTTCCGTGCAACAGGATTAACCCTAAACTACTGGTTGAAGCAGGGGCTTGCCTTATGCATAGTGAAAGAAAAAAGAAATTAAAGAATGGGGCACTCAAAGCCAGCCTCAATGGAAAGAGGAGCTAAGTCTAAAAAGTCCCTGATTCAATTTTGAACCTACAAAAATTGCTAATATGAGCCTGGAGAAGAAAGTTCGTATTTCAGGTTTTAACCTTCATTCCAGATAGCACTGGGATGGGCAGTGGTGAAGTCACCAACTGACTAGAAAAGACCACAACACACCTGTGAGATGCTGATTTGAGGCAAATGGGCCTGTCCAGCTCTGAGATGGCTTTTGAATATATCCTTTTTGTTTCTTAACAAAATAAATGGCCTCCTTCAAGAATCAGAATATGTATTTATATCTAAATCAAAGTAGTTTATAAAACTGCCAAAAATTTTAAATAAAATATATCTTCAATTCTCAGAAAAATAAATGTGGGGGTAAAATTCTTTTTTTTTTTTTTTTTTTAAATTTTAACAAGCAAAAGCACAAATTCAGTAAAATGGGAAAGAATCAGAGAACTCTCCTTCACAGACTTTGACAGGATAAAAAGGTAGTGGGAAGCAGCACAAAACTCCCAGGAAACTACTAGGACAAAAACAGGTAAATTGCAGATTCTGTATTTTTAAAGATATGAGAGCTGTAGAAGCAAAAGAATGAGATGAATTAGCACTCCGGTGAATGGAAGCTCTTCAAAGAGAGTGGAAAAATGACCTGCTGGTTTCTCCCCAGGGTCACTTCCTGATTCGGGAGGCATACGGTGATTATAGGCACAAACCAGGAATTCGGTTTGGCCCACCCTGAGGGATTCTACCAAGTGAACAAACCATCAAGGCCTTTTAGAGGTCAGTCAGGATCCTTTCAAAGAGCAAAGTGCAAATTTGAAGTGTCCTGAACATAAGACTAATTCTCCCCAAGGTGCATTTACTAAATTCTGGGCTGTGCTTAAAAGACTGGGGGGAACTAGGCCAAGACTGTCTGAGAGCCAACACAAAATCGTTATTGTCTGTATGCTGGAAACAAAATTCTGCTTGCTTTAAACATAAAACTCAAGAGATTTGTAAGTATTTGAAGCTAAAAGAGTAGGGAGCTAAAAAGCTAACTATAAATGTTACTGGAGAAAGAACTGAATTACTGTCTTAAAGAGCCTAGAGGAGATACCAACACCCTCTGGATCAAAAGCCTGGAGAAGATCACAACAAAAGAACAGAAACAACGAACCAGAGCTCCTATTTGAAGACCACAAAGCAGTCTGGCCTAACTTCATCCCTACTTGAATCAGCCCTTCACCCCATCTGGCCAAAACAATGAGAAACACTTCTTTGATAAACCGACATCATCCTGCACTCTAAAATCACCTAACACTGTCTGACACACAAATTATACAGAGAGCAAGAATATGACATTTATAATCTACAGAAAAGAGAGATAATGATACAAATGAAGAAATGATCCAGATTATTTTACTACTATAGACTAAAGTAACTGATTATGTGGAACAAAATGTAGGTGGTCAAAAATGTAAGATGGAAAAGTCTAATCAAAAATAAAATCTGTAACATCAAAAATTAAAAATCCATCCTAGAACTAATATTTGATACTAGGAATTCTGCATGCATTCAACACTATTTGATTGTAACAGAACAGCAATAGACATTTAAAACATAAAGTAAAAGGACAATAAAAGAAGTGTTGGTGACCTAGTAGAGGAATGGAAACTCAAATATACTGTACTACTCGTAGAAACTGACAGAATTTCAAAGGTAGTCTGGAACTAACTCATAGACTAGAATTTGAACATATAGATGATGAACCAGTAATTTCATTCCTCAGTACATAAACTGGAACACCTTTGTTATGGTTTATATCTAGATACTGTAGATATCTAGATACTGTATATGGTTTATATCTAGATACTGCCCCAAAGCTTCATTCGGCTTTTGGGAGGTGATTGGATTATAGGATTTCTAGCTGACTTCCTGTTAGCTCATGGGGTCTGGCTGGAAAAGGCAGGATATTCGGGGCATGGTCCAAAAGAGTTTGTCTCTTTCAGGCTCTTCCCTTCATTCTCCTTGTTTCCCCAGCACCATGAGGAGGGCAGGTTTTGCCATTCCGCCAGGCTGCTTCTGCCTGGGAGCCGGCCATCCACCTCTACAATCTGTGAGCCACTGTGGTCCACAATTTAAGAAGGAGAGGTTTAAGTTTCAAATATAAAATACAGTGATGTAATGTAACTCACATAAACAAAAGTTCTTTGGAGTCCTCAATAATTTTTAGATATGTAAGCAGGATTCTAAAACTTGTTTGAAAACTATTTCTACTAATAAAATAATAAAACTAAAGCACATAACATGTATGTGTGTACCTATGTTTACTCTTATGGTCAAACTATAGACTTAAAAACTGTCAGGAGACATCACCTACAGGGTGTGACATTGGAATCAGGAAGGATACGCAGACATTTCAAGTGTGGATTGTTTAAAACAGCACATAAAATCCAGTTGAAGCAAATATGGCAAGAATGTGTGGGTATATGTAGGTCTGTTTTTTCTATTTACCCGCCTAACTAACTCAAAACACTGTGGGGAGTGGCAGTAATGCATATGTGCCCCACAAATTCCTTTTCTACAGCCATATACTTCTCCGTTCGGTGCCATTAAATTTTTCCTTTCAATTCCTCTAAAGTCCATTATTTGCAAGCTGTTCCTCTGAGCAGCAATTTAACACACATATTAACTGAAATTAAAGCTCACAAGTTTTTTCCTCTTTCCAAATGAATATGATTTTTAAATGATAATCTCTTAGAAATAGGAATTCTACAGATGAAACTGTGCATTTATGAAAGAGAAGCAAAGCAGACCTCATAGGGTTCTTATCAAAAAATATAAATCTGATACTCTTAAAAATGTTTTATAGTTCATAAAACTAATTTCAAAATGAAATGAAAAGATACAAATAAAGTAACCAAAATATTGATTCTTTTCACTTATAACTATATAATCTATATGTATAAATTGCTCCACAAAAACCCCACAATACTTTAAAACTGAATATGGTTAAAACAATACAAATTATCAGTGTAACCAAAATTATAAGGTTTTATATTAAAATAAGTAGTTAATAACTTCCTACTATATTCTAAATCCCAAAGACATAAAGACAGGCATGTACTCTGCTGATTCTGATGGGTAAAAGAAAATCAAATTTTAAAATTTACAAAAGAATTCTAGAAAAATACTGAAAATTAAGGAAAAAAGAAAATAAAATGAGATGATACGATTTAGGAAAATGACTGAGGGATGAAGATGTAACTCAGTGTACAGTACTTGCTTAGCATCTCACAGTGGCTGGAGTCCAGTCCTGCCATCACACAGACAAAAAGAGAGTGTAGAGATTTCTGTGGGTAGAGAGAAAAGGAAGAGCTCTTGGAGGAGGAAATGTTACCAGCGGCACCTAAGAGAAGACAGGGTGAACAGCCACATGCAAATCTGCTGGGTGAAAAGCAAAGAACAAGGGTAAAAGGCAAAGTCAACAGCTAAGCAAAGGCCTGACCAAAAGTCGTTAAGAAGATGCTGGCAGACACTGGTAACAACAATAGCAACAAGCAATCAAAAGGCCACCACTATAGTTTAAGCAATAGACAACAACAGACTTGGTGCAGTGCAGAAGTACACAAGCAGAGGTACTTTTCCTTCTTGGATATAAAACAAAAGCAGCTGATGGACTGAGGCAGAGGACGAGCAAAATTGAGATGACTCAGATTTTTAATGAAAAGTAATGACTTTCCATTTGAAATATTTTTGTAAGTTTTGTGTTGTTGTTGGCAATTTTCACAATAATGGAGGATCAAAATCCTAAAACTCAGTAACTTAAAACAACAATCATGTCTGCTGCTTCTGTGCCTGTATGGCTGTTGATCTCCAGCAGGCTTTGAGGCAAGCTGCAGTGCATGTTAGGGCCAGGTTGGGGCCTGTCTCTACACCTCACTTAGTCCTTGGGTCAGGAGATTAGCCAGACCATGGCCTTATCCTGTTACATTCCCATAGTGATGGCAGAAGCATCAAACAACAAACCAACTTCAAGTGTAACATCCCACTGACTGAAGCAAACCTATCACATGGCAGGAGAAATACACTTCTCTAAGGATCATCCACTACAAACCATGGATACAAGGAGGGATGAAGAACAAATTAAGTAATTCAACCCCCATCACAGTGTCTGTGTGTTCAAATCATGAGACAGTTGTAAAAAGAACCAGGTTTTGCAAAGCTCCAAATCATTCTTCAAAATAACCACAAGAAAGATAGAATTGGTCCCATCATAAAGCAATTAAATGAATAAATTCCAAACTCTGTATTTTACTTCCAAAAATTATACTTAGCTATACACGTTTAAAATAGAAAGACAATGTCATTAGGACTATTTCTAAGGTTAGAATATCATAAAGAGCAACTGGTTTGAAATTCTAAAAAAAAATAGAGTGAAAGATATCAGTTAAACAACTAAAGTGTAAAGGTCTAGGCAACCCACCACAGCATAAAGAGATTTTTTAAAGGACAGAAATATAAATATTTTTCCTCATAAAATTAAATGCTTTTTACTTCATAAAATTAAAAAAACACAGCAAATTACTAAAGCAAATGGTTAAAAACAAATTTTAAAAAACTTACAAACAAAAGATTCATATCTTTACTGAGTATATGACATTATTCAACATCAAGAAAAATAATATTCTTACTTGTCTATACCCCCTACAAGCTTTAACACTGCTTATTATGCTTTAAAAATGTTTCTTAAAAGAGTGAATTTGCTTAACATACCGATTAGGTTATAGACATATGATCTGTACCTTAGATGAGACAAGACTAAGTCATCAAGAAATTTTACAGCTAAGCAGAGAAACCTGAACTTGTTATGCAGGTTATCCTAGCCTCAGAAGAATGACCTAATGAAAGCACTGAGTAACTGAGCAAAATGAATTAAGTAGACCAACGAGAAATAAGTGAATAATTCTAGAGTAGGGTAAGACAATTTAAGAAACTTTCCAAGAAAAACATTAAGTAGCTAAGACTAGAGTCATGTAATAGAAAATAGTCAAAGCAGTTTTAGAACCCAGCCTGGAAAAGTGCTTCTCAAACTTCAGAAGGTATAGATAGATTCACTTAGGGGCCTTCAATGGACTAAGATTCTTCATTTCTAACAAACTCCCATCTGATGCCAATACTCTTATTTAACATCGCTTTTGAGGAAACAAAGCCTAGGAAATAAAAATGATAGGACAACTTAGAGGCAATTTTCCCAGAATTCCAAACAATAATCAATCTTCATATTATATCCTTTTTCCTTGTTGGAAACATTCATTCCCAACATTTAAAACATGTAAAATCCTTTTTATATTTAATCTTGTGATTATTAGTTCATTGTATTTCCTCCCCCTTAACTGAAGAGTCCTTCTTAGCTCTTTACTTGGGTTCTGAAACTTAGCATACAGCTGGCACACAGCCAGCACTGAGTATTTAACAAATGAGTAAAGACTCAAAGAGAAGACAGTTTGAACATACAAAAGCCAAGAAAAAAGATATGTTAACCACAACAAGGATAAAAGCTGTAGATGCAGATTTGATTATTTTCCTATTAGATATGTACACTGGTAGGCATCTAAGTAAATCATATGCTTACAGGAGTTTTCATTAAATGAAGTTTTGTGGGGAAAACACCTTGACCAAACCTAGAGGAAGAACAACCAAAGAATGGTGTTAGCAGGGGACAATGAAAGGAAGAAAGCACAGATAATGAAATATTAGAAAATAGATCATCTACAGCTAAAGGGAGGTGAGGCCATAAATTCAAAGGTAATTATGCATAAGTATCCTTTTGTAAATATGTAGCAAAAGAAGTAAGACTTCAAAAAGTATCAAGGTGATACACAGGAGGAAATGCATACAGACACAAATGAAAGACTGGATAGCAAATTGGGGGAACAGAAAAATATACTGTTCATTATTTGAGAAGACTGAAAACATACTGTAAAAATGCCTTCTGTAGTAAAGCTGGCAAATGTAAACAAATGAAGTGGTCTTGGTAGAAGACAGTAGGAGTCTGACTCAAATCAGGGCATGCTGGCCAAACATAAAAACAGCAGCTGACTCAGGTCCCTACCATTAATGCTTCAGCAGGATGGGACCCTAGTGTCATCAAACTTTCCAGACTTCTTCCAAGGACAATCAAAAATCTGGATATGTGAAATTTTGGGGGGTAAAAATAAAAATTACTTGTAGACTATCGTTTTTTCTATGTTCCAAAAAAAAAAAAAAAAAGATCCGAATTATTCAAAGTACATAAAATGACTGCACAACAGAACTAAGAATGTGGCTGATTTTAAGTAGATAAGCACAGAAGCAGGAGCAACATGCGATACCAGTGCAGTGGAAAGGATCCTAAGGCTGCTTCGACAAAGATAAGGAGAGCCAGTAACCCAGGGCAGCTGTGTTCAGATGGGAAGAAAGAGGGAGCCAACCTAGGGTGCGCAGAAAAGACCTGAGGAAGGGGAAGCAGGAGTCTGAGTGAATGAATGAATTACCTCTCAGAACTAAAAGGGATTTAACTCAAAGTTGAAAATAACATAATTTAATGAAAATGATCTCAGACTAAAAAGAGAAATGTGTACATTTTGCTTAAAAAAAAACATTGTTTTTTTTAAAATTTAAATTTGGAGAAAAAGTTTTACAGGGATTTTTAAATTAGATAGTATTTAAGAGTAGATAATGACAGTTAGCTGAGATCATATTAGTTATACTAGACAGATTATAGAAGTGGACTATTTTGCCATAAAACATGTCACAAGAAAGGCAAGAATAAGCAGTCCCTTATGTTCATAGCCCCTTTGTTGAGTGTGCCAAAAATACTTGGAGACAGTTGAGATGAGATACATATCTGCTCATTTATAACTATCTGGAATAATGCCATACTCATACATGCTAAAGAGCAGACAGCATGTTAATAAATTAATAATCACTATACCAGTCTGGTCTAACCTAAATAATAAAACATTTTCATTTTCTTTCTTATTCAAGAGTTTCAGCTTCCTTTCAGTTAGGTCAGACATACTCCAGGTAGGCAAACAGCATTATGCACTCATTTGAAAGGTAACTATTTCACGATTATATGCAAAATGTTATACAATGTGCCATGGTGAATACAAAAAAATTCACCAGGTATGAATGTCATAAGAAGCAAATGTCTAATAGAGGAGATAACAAAAGATACATGCATAAATAAGTACAACATAAGGTAAAACCTTACAGAGATATAACTGAAGAACCATAAATGCTCCCAATGAAGGGAAAAAAATAGAATAATCATATTTTCAAGTATTTCTATTTGATATAAAAAATAAATGTAAGAGTTTGGTCTCTGAGTTTGCAATTTTAGTCTAGAAAGCTATGCTGCCTTTTACCACTAATGTAGCTTTTCTGTTTAAAAACTCTCAAAGCCTACATTTATTCATCTTTAGTTTTTCATCCTAATTTTATTCCATT
This sequence comes from Hydrochoerus hydrochaeris, assembly GCA_004027455.1. NCBI lineage: Eukaryota > Metazoa > Chordata > Mammalia > Rodentia > Hydrochaeridae > Hydrochoerus > Hydrochoerus hydrochaeris. The sequence continues at coordinate 90,003 of PVLA01002450.1, forward strand.
TACACTTACTTTGTGCTACCCCTGAAGATACTTATATTTCCTATCAACAGTACATAGGACAAACTTACTAAGCAATACAGTAAAATTGAGGTCATATATGGAAGTCATAGTTGATCCTGCAGATTGTTAAACAGAAATAAAAGACGGCAATGCTACAAACAGGGACAAAGATTTTATTTCCCAGTTCCATATCCATCGGAATCTCTAACAAGTCCCTTGGGTTTCAGGCCCATTGAAAGTAAGGTTCAGAAAAGAGTTTCTAGTTGAAAGAAACAATCATCTGGCAAGCGCAAGGCCATGAGTTCAATACCTGACACCTAAAAAAAGAAAGAGCCCTTTTTCAGGTCTGACTGACTGAAAGAACCATCTTCAGCTCTGCTTTTGAACGGGACAGGCTATCTAAGGCTACTATTACACCACCTTTCTGTTTATAACTCAGATCCATGTTCCTTTTGTTAAAAGTAACTGGAATTTGTTTTACACTGACTTATAAGACTACCAAGGAGACTCTAACATTAACTCTATGAAAGACATACAAGTAAGGAAAATATACACAAACCTGAAGGAAGATACAGAATTAAAGAAATCAGCCTTTAGTTTTCAAAAGAAATAAAATGCAGTCATTATCCACTTAGTTCCACTAACACACAAGTTTTTAAAAAAAGTAAACCAACACTATTTGCTAAGAATAGAATAAAAAAAGTATACCAACAAGAAACCAATGTGTCATTATTCAACATTTCCTTTATCATATAGTTCTATCAATGCGAAAATATTCATGTGCTACATAATCCTTATGAGGAATACTTGAGACGTTATTTCTCCTTATAGAAATAAGATAAACAGTAAGGTTAGAATTTAAGCTCCATGATGGCAAGGACTTCTATCTGTTCTACTTGTCACTTAGCTGAATCTTGTTTTGACACATGGGAAGTTCTCAACACATAGCTAAACTGCTTTGAAAACTCTCTTGTTGGCAGTATTTGCTATAAGAATTAATGAATGAAGGTCAGAAGAAATTCTGTGATAACTATATCTATGAAATATACAATGCCACGGAAGGGAAGGGAAAGTGGCAATATGCAAAGATCAAAATGCCATTCTTCTCACTCTTCTTTGATATAAAGGAAAATGATTTTATCATTTAATGTAAGTCAGCTTGTAGTACTGCATATTGTCTTCTATTATTAACAGTAAATGGATTAGAAAGTAACATTACTGAATCATTTCTCTCCAAGTTCTTCAGCTTTATAGGTTTGTAAATAACTAGGATATTTTCTTTAGCAATTTTCTATTACTAGTAAATATGTATATTAAATCATCAGTATCAAATATTAAGAAAGTGCTAATAAAAATTGGTTTTGATTTTGTTTTGTCAAAAGATTTTACTCCTCTTTGCTTACATTTATATTTCCTCTCATCATATATTAATTACCTATTTCTACCTATATCGCCCTCAAAACATGCTACCTTTTGAAAACAATGGGGCCTGAAATGTGGCCTACCTGCTGAATTACATCTGCCTCTGCCAAATACAACATGCTGCCATTAAAAGTTTCAAATGTAAGAAGTCAGCTGTCTTAGTCTATTATTAGCTGCTACAACAAAAACTTCAGACTGAGTTAAACAACAGAGGTTCATTTGGCTCGTAGTTCTGGAGGGTGGGCAGTCCCAGAGGGCAGGGTGCATCTGGTGAGAGGATTCCCACTATTGTAACATTGCAGAGAGCTAGCAAGCAAAGACACAGAAGTATGGACCAGGAACACAAAGTGATTAGCATCTGCTGTCTTATCAGAAAAGCACTATTGGTGTGCTTTTTACACACTGCTCTAATTGCTGCTTCTGTTTCCTTTGAATTAGCTAATAACTAAAAATTACAGGCAAAAATAGGAGGAACATCTGAGCAAGAAATATTTTCAAGGGGGTGAGAGGAATCAACACTATTGTGAAAGATAAGCTTAGGGTCAGAAAATATCAAAAGCTAGTTATTAGGATTTAAAACATTTAAACAGGTTTCAGAAATTTACATGTAAATTCCAATGAATTACAAATTTAGATTAGGTTCAATGTAGACTAACTTGTGAAAGTGATTTGTTTTAGGTGTCAGCCTAAATTGGCTGATGAAAATTACACATAAAAAAGATTCAAATTTGGCTCATTGATTATTGAATTATCTTAAGAAAAAGCAATGAGAGGAATTGCTTAGATACCACAGATCTTGGTCTCTTAAATTTCCTATTAAAGTTCAGTATTGATTATTCTCTGTTAAATCTGGCGGCTCACATTTGTGCCATATATTTTACAGATTTCCTCATCAATGTACAAATGATGTAACAGTTTTAACCCTGAATTTTATGGGTAACAGCAAAAGAGATTTGACCTGTGTTTTATTAGATTGCGCTTACCCATTAAAAAGTCTGCAAGGCTATTACACTTCAGAAAAACAAGTCCCTGAGGCTGACTTTAGTTAAACTCCTTCCATGTCTAAATTTTAACTGTTTTCTACAATATCACTATCCTTTAGGTGGGTAATCTAAAAATTGCACTTAAACCACAATGACACACTCCCTACTTTTCAACTTTACTGTACACAAACTTGTACTCTTCCCTTTAAATTCTTCAAAAAATTCCTTTAGTGAGAAATATGTTCAGATGTAATTATTAAAATGTTACTTCCGTCACCTACCACCCTATAACTTTGGCCAATGTAATCAGGCTTAAATCAGTAAAACAGGAATGATAATAGTACCAACATCCCAGGATTATTAAAGCTAAATGATTTAATATTTGTACAGCATTTAGCACAGTGACTAACATTGTTTGCTGTGACTATTATGAAATATTTTGAATATTACTTTTCAAAATTTATGTTTTACACATCATAAAAACAAACATTACTATTTTCGTTGCTATTCAACTTCCATTTAAACCCTTCCTAGAGACACATTTACACTGAGAAAAACAGAACCTCCAGTGCATTGTAAATGCCATGCAGGCACAAACTTTTACCTGCTCAAAACTAGTTATTGTGGCAGAGACAAAGACACGTGGCTAAAGTAATTTAAGCAGAAATAAAACTACCGCCAAGTACAAGATAATTTATCTGCTACTTGAGCAGTGATAGGCTAAAAATTATTTTCAACAAATGCTTTTTAAACACGTTTTGAATTTGAAACACTTAAAAATGTTCATACAGACCAATCCATTTATTATGGAAAGATGCTTAACTGAAGGATAAAAATGTTCTTTGTATCACTCGAAGTACTAAAACGATCCCATCTTTTCACTATTTTGTAAATATCACATCATCATATCACCCAATATCAAATAATATGAGCTATTTTAAAATTCTCAATGCCAATGATCTGTTAAAGAGAACCTCTCGAAGATACGACCGAGAGTTCCTCTACATTGAGCTCCACATACAGTGCAGTTCACCCTCCCTGAAAACTGTAGCCTGAGTCCAGGATGTTAAAGGTTCTTCACAACCTTAAGAACAAATTTCCCTCATTACTTATAAGTACTGTTAGAAAAATAACATTCAGTTATTATTGAACAAGCATACTTACTTTTAATCCGTATACTCTGCAATACAAAACTTAGTTTCCTTCATTAAAACTTAACAGCTGCAATTACAAGCACTGATTAAGCCCATCTGTACAGTACTGATAAAGATACCTCACAAGGTTAAAAAATAGTAATAATAATAATCACTTTTAATCATTGCACAGCAACCTAAATGGCATTCTTACTATTACCTTTTAAATGCTTCAGCTGGGTTCCTCTCGCATTCTCCAGGCTGTAAGAGGCTCTGGACTGCTGGATCTCTCAGTTTGTCCTCATATCCTTGGAGTAGTCCACTGCGGCAGATCTGGGCAACTAGGCTTCTAATAAACCCTCCAACACACAAAGTATCAGAGTCCTGGGCTTTGCAGAAGTGGAAGGCCAAAGCCTGGCGGTGTAAACCTCTCTGCAAGCTTGTAGGTGAACTTGGCCATAAGAGCTCAGTGCACAGAGCTGTCTTGCCACTGCCAGGCCCTCCTATTAACAACACACCCCAAGCCCCTCCCTTTCCAGAGACAGCACTAGCATTATTCCCAGAATTCATCACAACGGGTGGTGTGTTGACAGCACTGTTGCAGCAGTTTGTTTTCTCCTGGAGGCAATGCTGGAGCTTGTGGAAAACCCACTCCCTACAGTAAAACTGCTTCCCTTGCAATAAACTCGTTTGGGCCATTTTGCAGACTTTCTCTTCCCAAGGATTGGTCATAATAGGGTTTTTATCTTCAGTGCTTGCTAGACTCTGGATTTATCACCACAAGTCATTACATCCATTTGGATATAATTTGCATATTCAGTTGACTTTAAAATGACAAGAGTAACAAGTCACAGTAAAATTCTATAGCCACAGAGTCCATTTGGCAACTGAGTGTGCATGACTTTATTTGGTTCCATATCCTTGATTAGCAGAGCGCATATTAGATTTAATTGTTGAACTGATGGAAACAAGGCTGGTGCCACAGCTCAGCAACACTTTCCCTGTATCCTGATGGGCCATTTAACTCCATGGCTGTATCTGGAGATTATGTGATTGTAGATGTTTCAAGCACATAGATGAGACAATACATCTGGAAACTAAAGAGAAAGCCCAATCTTTCAATTAATACAAAAATACTTTTCCAGATTCCAAGTGTTAATGCTGTATCTAAAACACAGATGCAGAAAGCCTGCCCATTATCTCAAATGTCATCAAAGAGAATACATTTATACAGTACTGTGTTTCTTGTTGAAGGACGATCACTAACTGTACTAGTTCTTGCCAGTTTTGGGCAACTGCCAGGAACTGTTTCAGATTATAGCCTCTTATGTGGCAGAAATCACAAACCACTGTTAACACCTGCTTAGTTCAAAGCATTCAAAAATGCATTTTTCAAGATAGGAGGTTCTTAATAAACCTGTTCACAGCTTCTCTGACACTACCATGTCCAGGTAATCAACAATTTCTATAAGTAACTGAAACAAGCAAAAAATATCTTTAGTACTAAATATGACACATTAAACGTATATTTATCAAAGGACGCAATTCATCAATTAAGGTAATCTCAAAAATCCACACATTCACCTCTGGCACTTTCAAAAAGTTGGACCATTACTCCAAAATTAACTCATTTTCCTCTTTGTATTTTTCTTTCTCTGCTTATGTTTCCGAAGCAGACAGATCTTAATCAAGTTAACTTAATTTTTAAAACCTCGCTGTGGAAAGGGGAGAAAAAAGATAATTTATGGACAGGGAGCATCATCCTTAGTTCCAGCCAAAAAGCTCTTTCCAACTGGCTTGGCAGAACAGCGCCACTAAGAAGCCCTATTAACTTGCACAGTCCAGTCAGTCAGTCAAGGACTCTGTCTACTTCACTGGCCACACTTCTTTGTTGATAGTTTGCAAAATCTAGGGAAAGAATATCAGGGTTGCCGCTGGATAGGAATGGGTTAAAAAAAAGGGAAACGGGCACGACTGCTCTTACATGATTATATGAACGATAAATCAAAAACAAGTAAAAGTGGATCCTTCCTTTCTCTGAATCAAGGACAGAGGTTCAGGATGGGGGGTCAGGAATAGGCTCCCCACTAGAGCCGGAGAAAAGGCTGCTGGGGAAGAGTCCTCTCGAGGCTGCAAAGGGACAGTAGTGCGCTTCAGTGTTAGTGGGTGTCTGCCTACAATTCCGGCCTCGGCTTGCAGCTGAGAGACAAAAGGAACTCCGGGATTCCCGGCGCCGGGAAGTACCCAGGGTCCGAGGCACCCCGGCGAGCCACAGGGGGGCCACCTCGGAGCGGCCGCGAGTGAAGGAGCAGCGGGCGCCGAGGTCGGGGCTTCCCGTGTCCGGGGCGCCCGAACCCGCCCGCCGAGCCTGGGGTGTGTCTGGTAGGGGGAGGGGGTGCCCGAGGTCCCCCCCGGTGCCGGGAAGGGGGTCGCCACCCGATCGGGGTCCCGCGCCGCTCCCCTAGCCCTGCCCGGCTCCCGCGCCCACCCACTCGGCTGAGCGAGGCACAGGTCTGGGCTGCAGAGTGGGCGGGCAGCTGGGGTCCGAGCCCAGCTTCAGCCCGAGCTCCCGACCCGAGGCAGGGCCTCGCTCCGCCGCCGCTGCCGCCACCGCCGCCGCTGCCGGCCCCGTTACCTCAGAGCGGGCGCTCGCTCCGCAGAGAAGCCGCCGCCAGCAGCCGCTCCCGCGGCCGCCCCGCAGCCGCCTCCTCCGCCCGGCCCAGGGCTCGCTCCGGCTCCAGGTCCGCCTCCTGCCTCCCAGCGACTGCCAGCTCCAGCAGCCCCAGCCGAACCCCTCCCCGCCCCCACCGGCCAACCGCCGCAGCCGCCGCCGCCGCCGTCAGGCAGGGACTGTGTCCGCAGCCGGCCCCGCCGGCTCCGCCCGCCCTCCGTCCCCGCCCCCTTCCCCGCCCCCTTCCCCGCCCCTGCCTTTCTCAGCGAGCGGCTCCGCCCCCAGGCCCCGCCCCTCCAGGCCCCGCCCCCACCGCAGCTCCGGGCGCCCGTGTAGGGGTCTGGGCGTGGGCGGCCTCCGGCACCCGGGGCCTCTAGGCGTGGGCTCAGTCGGGGGGGGGGGGCTGCCGTGGGGCTCCGCCCTTCTCAGAGGAGGCGGAGGACTGGGGGGGGGAGTCGTCCTCGCGTCCCTGAGCTGTCGCGAGTCGCTGCCCCCACCTTGCCATCGCCTCTGGGCCAGAGCCTTCCTTTGTCTTCGCGGGCCGGGGAGGACAACTGCGGGGAGTCGGGGCCAGCGCCTGCCCCGCCCTCGGCCGTCCCGCGCCCCGCCCGGCCCCGTGGACTCGGGGATGCTGCTCCTTGTCTGCCCGGAGTCAGCGGCGGCCGGAGACGGGGGAGAGCGCAGGGCCGGGGACTGCGGCTAGGACTCGGGGTTCATCCGGGCTGAGCGGCGGCGTGAGAACCGCGGGGCGCTTTGTGGCGCCCATTCTTTACACACTGGCGCGTGTCTGTTCCCCAGCATAGTAGCCAGTCTCCCATCTGGTTTTCGGGACTGTAAGTTGCATGCAGTTCTCATACCTAACTAGAAGCCGAGTTAAACAAATAGATGGCGTTTGTGTATAGGCTTCTGTATTCGCCGGTTAGTGTTGACGCTTACTGATCTGACTTAGCTCTGATTTGATTCATGTACCCTGAACCTTGAGGTTCTGTTCCCAAAACACAAGCAAAAATGGCAGGAGTGTAAGTTTCTAATCAGATGAAACTCAAAAAGCTACTGTTGGACTTTTCACTTACTCAGTTTTAGTTATGCATTTAGCATTGAGACACTCCAGTTTTACAGTTGTAAAGTTGTAAATTTTTAAATAAGGACAATGTACGTCACATTATTCTCATTAAGCCACTTGCTAATATGATAATTAAAGTAATTTCTGCCTGGTAAAGAAGGGACAGAAAGTTTTGCTTTTGTGGGGCTTTTCTAAAATGGTAAACCACTGTTTTCAATAAAAACTATAACCAAGCAGTAAATATTTAGAATTTTAGTTTTTCTTTTAAAATTTATTTGAAATACTTTTTATAGTTTTTTGCATTTCTTAATGGAAAACTTTACCAACTATATGTACTCATAAAATTTCCTTTTATAAAGTATTACATACTAAAAAAGTATTAACATAGGTGGAGTACTTACTCTTGGCACAAATTCACATGGTTTAACCAGTTTCTCAGCCATTCTTTCCCCCAACAACATATTGCCATTTTTCGAAACAAAGCAGTATTTTTCAAAATGGTTTTTCTCTTTATTTTGTCTTTATATTTTTAATGAAATCAACTTCACAGCTGATAATTTTGAAATTACTATAATCCTCTATATAGATTATATTTTAAAATATCTTGACAGATTTCTCTATTAGTAGTGAAATGCCGATTAGTATCGAAGCACATAATAAAATATATTTTGGACTGAGGATTTAGCTCAGCATTGTAAGCACCTGCATGGCTGGCATGAGGTTGAATCCCTGGTACAAAATAAAATAAAAAATAAAATAAAATAAAATACTTCTTAGTTCTAATTTCCTCAAAATGAAAATTCCGAAATTTGCAGTTCTAATCTTTTCCTAGATGTTATTTTTAACCTTGCTCAGGGTCAAGTTCTTGAACAAATACATTTTTATAAGATAAAGCCCAACATACATACTTGTACTTTTTAATTTAGATGGTTTCGAGCCAATTTTTAGACTTCAGATTATTCAGTTTTAATCCATTTGATAACACAATTTTATCCAGTTAAAAACAGCAGATTCTACCCATATTTTAAAGCACAGTTGTAAATTTAATTTTCTTACTGGGCCAAGATAAAGTTTAGGGTTTTTTTGTTTGTTTGTTTGTTTTTCTTTTTTCTTCCTTGTTTTTTTGACTCAGGGTTTCCCTATACAGTTCAGTCTGGCCTTGAACTCACTTTGGTCAGGCTGCCCAGGGTGGCCTGGAGTTTGGAGGGATCCTTCTACCTCTGCCTCCCTAGTGCTGGCGTTATAGGCATGTGCCACCATACCCAATCAAGTTTTTTCATATTTGTAAGCCTTATTTTCAATGATTTTGCTTTCTAATTGCTGTAAAAGTTCAAATGATTTTAAAACAAAGATGTGAAAATGTGGAGGACACATTTTAATCCTATAGTTTAAATAGTATAGGTCTCAGGTTCATTTTACAAAGTAATGCATTAGAAGTTAATACCAACTATCTTTCAGATTATGTTACTAATTTAAAGAACTCTGTTCACTGACAACCTACTTTTCACAGCCTCTATTTCACGTATTCCAGATACACCTCATGTTTAATGTTCCACATTTATTGATGAATCTGAAAAAGTGGCAACCTGATGGGGTCACCTATCTGGAAGGTGGCAGGAGAGTCTGGGCTAGTGCCCCAAGTGTCTAGCAGCATCAACCTCCCTCAAAATTTCTGTGATTGCTATCAAGCCTGCGAGTGCTGTGAGTGTGCCTGTATGTGTGGGAATGTGCCTAGCCGCTCATAGCAAGCCGGATTTTGTGTTTTCAGCTAGCACCCTGTACACTATCCTTAAAAGGAAGAGGATAGTTGCTTTGAATCTGGAAAGGGCCAGGAAAAAAGTTATTATTGGCAGCTTTTCAGACTTCCCCACAAATTTCAAGAACTCTGTCCATGTCATCTCAAACACTATTAGACATGGCAGAAGCTGGAAATAAAACAGTAAAAGTATATCAAACCCAACTCAAATTATTTAAATGTTACTTTTAATAAAAGTAGTTTTTATACAAACATGTGTTATGTTAGTTATGTTGATTGGACTTGATGGAAACTGACACCATAGAGAAGATTTGACTGACCTAGTAAGTATAATGATGAGAACAACAGTTGTGGTTACTCCCATAAATAACCTTTTTAAAGGATGCTTATTTAAGCTTTACGTTGTAAAAGAACTTGTTGCCAGCTATATTCAGTCCTGTTCTTGAGAACATGCTTAAAAATAGATTTTGCTTTCAAAATGTATAAAAGATGGGACCTTCCTTCAAAGATTTAACCCCTGATTAAGATTTATTTTGTAAAATTACTAGCCAAAGACTGAAAACTTGCTATTAACTGGCTGGTTACAAGTCACTGGTCACCTTTGTTTTGTGGGTTCCTACATGGAGCAACAGCTTTTAGCAGACCCCCAAGTGATGCTTACATGGAAGCATGAATCTAAAATTCATATTCTTGTCAATATATCTTGTACTCTGCAAGGCATTTTAAAAAGCAGATTAAGGTCTCTAAACTCTGTCTACCCATTGGATACTCATAGCTGTGTTTCCCTCCCTTTCTTCTGCAGCTTTGTATGCAGTTTAAATGACTATCTCATGCCAACCACAGAGTCACCCTACCCTTTACATCAAGTCTGTTATCCTGATACATGCCAGCCATAAGTATTTAAAAGTATTTATGAGAGTATGGGAACAGCTGCGACTGACTTAGTAATAAGGTGTATTCCTGACTCCTATGTCACTTGGTCTATATGTATTAACAATAATTCTATATCATTATTCTAATTTAAAACTAAAGCATCCCTTCTCGGTCTTTTGGCTAAGATCAAGTGTATAAATGTCATGTATGAAGGTGAACTTTCAGGAATTGTATTATATCCACTCTGCATTAACATTAGATAAACTAATCACTTGATTTGTTGCACATAATTTACTCACTTGACAGGTTCCCAAGTGACTGAAAGATGCTGTTTTATATTTGTCCTCAGGCTTTCTGCTCTTCTAAAACCACACCTTATTTTTTTTTTTCTTTTTCTAAGTCTCTGTTACTTGCTAAGCCAGCACGTCTTGGCATTGGAACATAGCTTCTGTTAATTTGGAAGCTTTAATATGGTGTACTAGAAAGCACAAGAATAAACTGAACAGCGATTCTGTGGGAATAGCACATCTTAGAAGAAATTTCCCTAAGGTTACAGAGGCTCCTATGAGACCCACACTTCCCATCCTACACATGTTGCCAGGGAACTCTGTCACATGGCATTATTGAAGTGACACAGGCAGACAGACACAAGGCCTAAGGCAGATTGCTAAATCTTCAGAAAGTTTCATTTTGCTTTTTTTTTTTTTTTAATGCAAAGTTTTCTTTTTTCTTGTGGTATGAGGGATCAAACTCATGACCTCGTGCTTACCATGTAAGCACTTGAGCTGCTGAGCTAAATCCCCAGCCTTTGCTTTGTTTTTTTAAAAAAGACAGACTGGATATTAAATAGCCAGCAGGAAGTAATTCATAATTTTTCTTGTTAGTCCATTTTGTCTGAGTGCCTACATTTTTTGCTAGCACACTCAGTCTAATATCTTTCCTTTGTATTATTAAAATTTTTACTTTCATTTAATTTTGACTAATTTGCTTCTGTTTGTAAAAAAAATTCTTCTGATTGAAAAATGCAACTGAAATCCCAAATCTACACTGAATTGGATATAAAACACCATAGGCCAAGTATTTGAAGTATGAAACAGTGCCCTGTCAACGATGACTGCTACACTAGAAACATTAAAAATACCACCCTACAATTATTCTCTAAAAAGTACACGTATAGATTTCCACATTCTTGAAAAAGGAAGCAACATTTTAATGCTTTTTTTTCTCCAACTGGGTACCTAAGTGTGGCAGGGAGACTCCAAAACTGCCATCAATGAACTATGCTTCCTGGAACTTGTATCTTTAAGTAGTCACCTAGTGTTGCATCTTACTGGCCTGAGACATTAGAATGTGGCAGAGGTGATAGCATATGGACTCCATGCCTAGATTTGAAGAGGATTGCTCTCCTCTGTGTCCTAACGTGTAATGCTCACTGTTAGGAACTATCATTAGAGGAGTCTGGCTAGCCTAAGAGACTGCCCATAGTGACCACACAAGGAAGCCACAGGCACAGGATCTTAGACCGTAAGAAGATGAGTGGCACAGCCAGCCAGCATCTCGAAGGATGGTGGGGTCCTGGGATTTCTCCAGCCCCAGCCACTGTTAGCTGCCACTTTATGAAGAGCTCAAAGTGAGAGCATAAAAGGATGCTCCCAGCCAGGTCAGTGGAAGCACAGCAGCAACAGGAGGGCTATCTAAACAATTGCTGTTTTAAGGCTGTTATAGGCGTGATTTGTTACACAGTGATAAGTAATTTAAACACTATCTGCTGGAAACAAGTCCTCTAGTGTTCCACAAATACAGGCTGAACATCTCTAATCCAGAAATCTGAAATGCTCCAACTACAAAATTTTTGAATGCTGGCCTGACATCACAAGCGGAAAAATCCCACCTCTGACCTCAGGGGATGGGCCAGGGTCAAAATGTAGGAGCACTGTAAATATTGTGTAAAATTACTTTCAGGCTCTGTGTATAAAGTGCACATGAAACGTAAGGCATAAATGAGTTCTGTGTTTACATTGGTTCCCATCCTCAGACTATCTCATTAAGTATAAGACAATATTACAAAATCTAAAAATTTAAAAAAAATACAAATTCCAAAGCACTTCTGATCCCAAGCAATTTGGATGAGGGATACTCATTCCCTACTATGTATAACCTTATATCACTTTCTTCATTCGTTTTCTTGGGCAAGTGATACGGCTCTGGAGAACTGAATAAGATGCTGTTGTTTATACCATTTTCATTTTCTTTGCTGCATACACTACCTATTTGACATAGAGAAACAGATAAAAGTAGAAAGTTTTTAAGTCATATAGGCTTAATGAGAATTTACATTTATTTCCAAGTGTCATTTTTCTCCACAACACATTCCTTAATCTATTAGAAACTTATAGTCAGTTAGGAAGCCTTTACTGTAGCTGAAGGCACTCATAGGATCTTTCCAATGTATAAAACCATCTGGTTGCAGCATCAAGTTTCCTAGGAAGGACAATTTTACATATAACTGTTACGTTCAACAGAGCAGCATTGGGGAAACTAAACCAGAAGTACATTATTTCAATAGCTTTTATTTAAATTCTATTTGCCTAGAGTTTATAACTACTTCAAATATTTAAAAAGGAAAGAGAAACCTCCACATTTGATTCATTTGATTGCTTACCATTTACCTTAAGGAAAAATTTTTAAATAGATGAGTCTATATTTGTTAAGAATACATTATAAAGAAAATTATACAAATACAAGACAAACCTTCAGTGGTTCAAGTGAACAAAATCATTAATATATTCAAAACTTCCTTTTTACTATTACAATGTTTAAACATAAAAATAAATTATTTACCTGAGCTTAAAGATCTTACTTTATTTAAAAAAATAAATTTATTGTTTCGTGGTACTGGTGATTGAGCCCAGGACCTTCACACTGAGCTTCATTCCCAGGCCTATTGTGTTTTTTCATTTGGAAACTAGATTTTCCTAAATCACTCAATTGCTGGACTCACACTTGTGCTCCTCTGTCCCTGTCTTCAAGAGTGCTGAGATAACAAGTGTGCAACATCACACTCAGCTCCAAGGTTGGTACCTTTGTGTGATACTGTCACGTAATTTGTCATTACAATCTTGAAAAGACAAGTGTGAGGGTTCATCTTGATTGTATTGAGAAGTCTAGGAAATTAGTAAAGTGCACCTCTGGGTGTGTCTGCTAGTGTTTCCAGGGAAGAATTGCAGGACAGCAAAGAGTGGAGGGACTCACCTTCAGTGGTGGGAGGCAAAACCCAAAAGCTGGGAGACAGATGGAGCGAAAGCCAAGGAAGGGAGAAGCCAGCCAGCACAGGCTTGCTTGCCCTCTCTCTGTTTCCTTCTGCTTCCTGGCTGCCAGGAGGGGAGCAGCCTTCCTTTACCACCCCATTTGGCCATGATGCTCTACCCTGGAGCCAGACAACCCTGGTTGGAAACTGTGAGCCAAAATAAACTTCTTCCCCTCCTAAGTTGTTTTTCTCAGGTGTTTGGTCACAGTGCTGAAAAGTCAGCACAGATAATAATAAAGCTAAATATTTTCCAGTCACATCATGTGACTAAAAGCTCAGAGGAAGTGGAAAAGGAAGCAATCAACGTCACACTTTGAGATGTACCCTTAGGGGAAAAAACCTATCTATATATGAGGAATTCTTTTTTCTAAGGGTCTACATGATTTATGGGGAAAGCATGGTTTGGAGGTTTCAGGATGGAGTACATCTGAGAACCAGCATTGCCTACAAAGGTGGAATCATTATTTAAGTGTGATGGATTTCATGCCTATAAGATAGTATAGTCTTGGTCATTTAGCAGCAGCACAGGCTGTGTACTGCACAATTGCAGGTGGCACTATTTAAATCAGCTTGATGTATTCACAGGGACTAAAGTGTAGTAAGATATCATGTTTGACTTTGTGAAACAAAACCCTAAAGCAATGGTGAGATAAATCTCAGTCAGTTTCCCCTCCCTTCTAGGGATTGAAGCAAAGGCCTTTGCACCGAACTATATCCTTAGCTCTCTCTCTGTCTCTGTCTCTGTCTCTCTCTTTCTTTTTATACAGGCTCTCACTATGTAGTGCAGGCAGTGGGACTTGAACTTGCTTATGTAGCCCAGGATGGCCTTGAAATCACAGTGATCCTCCTGCCTCAGCCTCCCAAATGCTGGAATTACAGGCATGTGCTACCATGTTTTACTAAGCTCTTTTAAATAATTACTTTTTTAAAATTTGAAGACAGGGTCTGGGTCCTAGAGTGTCACTAGAAAACATCCATCTATCTTTCCCTTCTGCCAAACTGAATGTGTAAATTTCATCTTCATGGTAACTTGTTCGTTGTGTTGACAGACCTGTTCTAGGTTGCCTATGGTTGTCCCTGTTTTCAGATGAAAAGGTAGATATGGAGGAAATTCGCGAGTGCTTGGTTATCCAGGACAGTCTGTCTCAAAGTGGTGTCCTACTTCTACCTTCTCTTAGCTGTTAGTGACTCAAAGATCAGGAAAGAAGAATGCAAAGTAGGAAACAGCACCATGTTAGAACAGTAAAACTGTTCTAATAATTCTCCGCACATTTACAAGCCTTCAGAATTATGCAAGAGAAGTAGACTATCTTAGCTGGACACATGACTGCCCTATAACAATCAAGATTCGGTGGGTAAAAAGTGAAGAAATTTCCTTAGGAAGACAATTAGAAGTGTCTTCTAATTTTGTAACTTTCTGTAACACTACTTAGCAGCTCTGGAGCAAAAACAGGGAAAGCAGACCATGGGGGCAAACTGGGACTGGAGACTGTCAGAGAAAGAACATTAGAACTCTGAGGAAACACGTTATTTTGGTTATACACTTGTGGTTATAGAGAATGCAATAAAACCAGGAAAAGCTCATCCATTGAGATAAATCATGGAAGGACCATGAACTTGGAATAAAATGTCAAGATTCTTTTTAGGTACTGGAGAAAAAGTCTACTTGAGAGAGTCAGTGATTTCAAAGGAGGTAAATTAATTTTACCTTCTCTTGGCCTATGGAAACAGATTATTTGTCTTCAATATTCATTAAGCAGTGTGGGTTTGTTCATTTTAACATTCTAAACTTGGAAGAGAAAAATCTTATGTAAAATTTGTGTCAGAATTATATGTGGCATTCCTGTTACATTGAAAATAAATCAATAAAGCATTAACAATGAAAAAGAAAATCTGATAAAAACAGATGGCAATTTGATAACTGAAGGATTTATCTTGGTGAAAATGTGTGTGTAAAATTAAGCCAAATATTTTAATGTAGCATGACAATTTGAATAGATTGTAGGTCAAAAAACAAAGTGATAGCTAAATTGGAAGCATTGTTTTTCATTTAAATCAGAGCATATTTAAAGTAATACTGTATGCATTTATTCACCAGTAATAAATAGTGGTATAAGAATCTTTATGTAGGAAATAGTATTTATATATATACTTTTCAATTTTCCTTAGCATAGTAGAGACGGTTAAAATATAGTGAAATTTACAAGTGTTGGCATTTATATATGTACACTTTAAAGAATGAGTAAAATACAGCAAGCCTGGAATTATTTAAGCTTTCATTGCTTCCACAAAGAAAAAAAAAATTGAAAATGAAATAATAGACTTATAGACTAACATTACAAGCTAGATGATATGGGGATTTTCAAATTCCACAGTGAAATATGAAACAGCCCTCTGGGAGAGTTATGGGGTAGTTCCTTTAGGAATGGCACACCAAAAATGTTATCAAGTAGTTCCCTTAGGCCCACCAATTAAACATATCCCAAGTCACTCTTGCCTCAAACAAAGAAGTGAATGAGACAAGCCAAAAATGAGGTCAAAAGTTTCTGTGGACAATGAGGGGCGAAAGGGTAAGGGAGAAACTGGTTCCACAGAGCAAACTTGCCAAGCAAAAGAGGAAAAGAGAAAAAGTACCCCCTGTATCAGGGAGGCTCAAGGTAAACTACCATAGAGAGACACAATAGCATATCCCTCCCAGCATCCTGTCTCTGTTCTGCTGTCCACTCTTCCTGAGGACCTCGGAGGAGTTCTACATATGAGATCATGAGAATTATTTGGTTCTTGCCCTGGGATCTTGTAATTAACAGTTCCTCCTATTCCCTTGGCGAGCATTGCCATGCCTTACCTCCTATCTCAGGAGCAAATAACATGAGTTTGATTTTCCAAGTTTGGACCTCAGTTCAATTAAATATTAACTATTAAATTAAATATTAATTATTTCCCCTAACTATTATGCTTAGCGTGTGACACAGGACAGAGAAAATATAAATATAGAAAAGATGATATATAATTATTTTTGAGTCAAAACATGTCAAACATAATCAAATTTTCAGAGGGAGAATTCTCCATTATGAGAACTTTTAAAACCCCAAATCGTAGAGCTGGGGATGTACCTTGGTGTCAGAATGCTTGTTTCACATGTATGAGATCCTGGGTTTGATTCTCAGCCATCAAAACTCAATAGAAGAAAATATCCCCTCCAACCTGGAAAGTCTATATAGTTATGTAAGAGTAAAGAAATACCACTGACAGTGTAAGAATTTGGAATAAAACAAAATAACTAAGTAAGACTTCCCGGCTTCAAACAAAGCAATTACTGTAGTAGCCAACAGGTAAGAGCTGCATTCTTGTTTGGATTCTGTGTCCCAGGTAACTCTTGCTTCTAGAGTCTAGACTCTCATATTTGGGCTCCATTTCTTACATTAGCATTGGTCAATTTTACTCTCAAAGAATATTTTCTCTCAATCAAGGAGAAAAAAATCAATAAAAAGGAGAAATCAGGTAATTATAAGATAGAATGAATTTACCTGCAAAATTGGCTGCCTATACCTAGGAGATTCAAGCCTATAAACTCTTACACTGTGAAAAGAATTCTGTAAGTTTTGACTTATTTAAAGGTTAAAAACACCTATTTGTAAGTTCTATATGGTGAAATTAATTATAAAATATTGAATTATAGAAAAACTATGAGAAAACATTTTTAAAATGGGTATAATATTACCTTTGACTCATGCAGTAGAAAAATATCATTAAAATGTTAGTTTAAAAAGAATCTCTTCTTTTTTATCATTTTGTTCTAAAATCCTCTGTAGTAAAGGGAACACTTTTTAAAGAAAGACTTTTTCTTTTTTTTTTTTTTTTTGCTTCTACATCAGCTTTATGTGGAGCAGTCTATTTCTGTTTCCTTAACTTAAAGATTAGTGGGTTAGAACAATGCTTTTACTGTTCTCACACTGCTGTGCACTGACCGGGTAGTTCCACCGGCCTCACCTGTGCATGGTCAGGTGGTGGCAGTCAGGGTCAGGTAGATGTATTCATCAGACATCATTGCAGTTTGGTTATGGCCGGGGTAGCTGTGAAGTGTGGAGTCCTTGAACCTTTTCCCCATGGCTTCTTCATTATGAAGTGATCCCCAAGTTCTATGACAGTGAGAAACAAAACAAAACAAAACAAAACAAAACAAAACAAAACAAAACTCTATAAAGCCTCTGGAAATCCATGCTCTGGAGTTCATTACCTCTGCTGTATCTCCCAAGTCAAGGCAACTTCCAAGGACACATGAAGAATAGATTTTATCCATTGGTAGGATCAGGTACCAAAATTAAATACTACAAATAGAAACCTTTGAACATTTGACAAGTAATGTGAAATGTCCATCAGGAAAAAAAAGCATATTACACTGAATTCTGTGTTAATTTTAAAGAAATTATGCCTGTCTATGATATAGGACCTCAGAATTAAAAGTCTAATTTAAGCAACTTCTATTTTTATGGATTAAATTGAATGAACTACTTAATGTGAATAAATAATAACACTAAAAACACAGATAAAAATGTTTGTCTATACTGATCTTTTTTCAGGATTAGATCCTATATTTGTTAAAATTATCTTTAACTCAACAAAATATGATTTTGAAATCAAGGCTGAGAAAATTTAAAGTACAATAAAATGATAATGATTTCTTTTCTAGTTCTATAAGTGGCATTAATTTTAATTAATTTGACACTCCATTTCTGATTGAGTTCTTTTAAACTAAGAAGTTTAAAAGCCACAAGTTTTTTTTCTCTGGTCATTTACGATTGACTAGGTTTCCTTAACTGAAAAGCAGTTTTTGCTTAATTAATTTTGTTTAAAAAATTAAATAATGTGTGGAAACATATGAACATTTTTCAAAAATAATTTAATAATTGCTATGTTCTTAAGGTAATTTTTTATTTGATATAATCTTTGTGTGTGAACAAGTATAATACATGGCAGTTTAACTTGGCTATGTTTCAAGTAAAGTGAAAAGAGAATGTTATTATTTCTTGTGTTTTTCTTATGTGCATTCATTATTTGCTTCCAGAAGAATTTTAAAATGTCACATATGTAAGTGCCTGGCATTTTAGTCTATAATCTGTGGTTGATAAGATAAAAACAAGCCTCTCAGATATTAAAGAAACCTTCAAGTTGTTCTTGTGCTTTACAAGAAGGAGGTGCTGCCATTTGATAACGTGAGCTAGAGGCTGCAGAGGGGAAAATAACATAACCAAAGTGTGCTCCAACCCCAAAGCAGAAACAATTATTGATAAGTTCATTGCAGGAAGAAGGTTCTGTAAGAGTGAGAGTTCACATTTTCACCAGGCAAAATTGAAAAATCTCAGTTCAAGCCATGTAATTTGGCTAACTCTAACCAGAATAATGATTTTCATGGAGAATATTTTTTGTTCTGTTCTGTTTTAGATGCAGAGTAATTCTATGCAGAAGAAATGCTGCTTCTGGCTTTAAGACTAGAGAGGACTCTGTGGAAGGATTGGAGAATGACAGCAAGAGCTAGGGAAGAGTGATCCCTGGCAAAATGACAACATGGAAACAGGCACCATAGTCCTGCAACTGCAAGGAAGCAAATTCTGCCAGTTACAGGAATGAGCCTGGAGGAGGAACTCATGTTCCAGAGGAAACACAGACCACAGGCTGTAACACCTCAATTTTGACTTTTTGACACCTTGTGCAAAGAGCTCACCTGAGACTGACTGGACTTGTTGTGTACAGAGACTACAAGGTAATGAATGAATAATGGTTATAGCACCCATGTTTGTGATAATTGGTTTTGTAGCAACAGGAAACTAATACTAATTTTGCTACCATGGGTATTACCATAACAAATCCTCAAAAGATGTGAAAAAGGTTTTTGAGTCTGTTGATAAACTAATGCTATTAGAACTGTGAGAGTAATGGAAAAGACCTACATTGCTTTGGAATGACTGAGAAATGCAGTCACTAAAAATGCTGTTGGTCAAGGCTCAGCAGGAAGTGAGGAAATGTTATTGGAGCTGGGGGAAGGAAGCTCCTTGTCATGTAGTGTCAGGAAGCAGGGGAAAATTGTTTCTGGAGTTATTAGAATGCAGATTTTGTAAATGATGAACATGAATGCTGAGATTTCTAAGCAATGCAGTGAAGGAGAAGCCTAGCTTCTTTCTCTTTATAATAAAATTTGAGAAGAGGCATGAATTGAAAAAAATGATTGTTGGGTGAAAAGAACCATGATTGGTTGATATGGGAAGTCTCAGCCTATTACAGAAGATAGAATGTGCTAGAATTCAGAGATTGCTTCTTAAAGTGTAGCACAGACAATTGACATGTGGATGGCTGTGCAGCTTCTGACGCAGATTTAGAGGGACCCAAATGTTGTAGTATGCAGCATTAGAGGTAAAAGTACGCCTTGTCTCCTAGATCTCAGGCAAACCAGGGAGCCTCTAAAGAGATTTGCTGGCATTGTCCCTCAGCCAGTCCAGAAGAAGCCAAAAATAGAGAAGGAATTTTCTTAGAAAAAAATCTATAAACAACTTTTTGTCTCATGAAGTGAATTCTATGAAATCCAACCAAAGCCCACAAGATATTTGGGAATATTGCATCAGTAGGAGACCTGACAGCTGCAATTAGAAGGGACACAGCTTTAATGAAATCAGAAGAGGCTCTCAGATTCTTCAAGTTCTCCTTGCAGGAAGTGGGAGTTGACAAACCTACTCAGCTACTAACACAAGCTACCTTTCATGAAAACAGAATGACTCAGAGCTAAGATCCCAGAAGACTGAGATTAAAGCCACAAAGGATATTCCCAAAGTTTAGAAACATGACAGAGTTTTCCCAGCTGGATTTAAAGCTGTTTCAATTTTCTCCACTTTTGAATAAGAGTGTTTATGACTGGATCAGTTTTCTATTGCTATGTAAAAAATTACCACAAATGTAGTGACTCAAAATAACATGAATGTATTGTCTCACAGTTCTCTGGGTCAAAAGTTTGCTATGGTCCATCTGTATTCTCTTCCTAGGGTCTAAGAGGCAAAATTGAGATGCTCACCAGGTTATGCCCTTGGCTTCAGACTCCAAAGAAGGTCCATTCTAGGCTTAGTCAGTTTCTTTCCTTTTCTGTTTCTTTGCAGCTCCTTTGAAGTCCCATGACCTTGCTGCTGTCAGCAAGGGACCAGTTTTATTTTCTTAAGACCACTTACATTCCTTTGCATGTGTTCCCTTCCTTCATCACAGCCACCAAAGTCACCCTGAAAAATCTTCATGCTTTTGAGTCTCTGTGACTTTTGCTTGATTTCAAATTTTGCCTTGGTATTTGAGTATATGAGATTGTTTTAGTTGTGGACAAGAAGGACCTTAACAATTTCAACGATACGTATGAATATGTCCCCTCCATTAGAGTTAAGAGCACAAACCCATGTGTGTCTGCTGGAATAGCATGATTTTACTTTTCTCTTCTTGCAGATATACTTTCTTTTATATTAATTCTGAATTATATTGGTGTCTATTTTGCATTAATATCTGAAATATATTGATGAAATTAAATGACATGTAGTGAGTATTGCTTTTCTTTGACCCTTGAAATAAAACTATTAAATTCTCTGACCTACAGAAGACTAGAAACCCAGATATTAACTTTCTTATTCTAATGTTGAGCAAATCAATTAAATTATCAAGGTCATTTTTATCATATGGTTACTTTCCTAGTAGAAGTCCTTGGAAGCATTGCTAAATATATTGAAAGCAATATATTACTAAGTATTACTGTCACTGCTGCTGTAACTGGCCTTAATCCAATAGTAGTCACATTTTTTAGAGTGACATGACCTATGAGTTCTTCATAATTGTCTCATTTTTATTCTCTGCTTCTGGTATACTTAATATATGCTACCTGCAGTTTTCTGGAATGCTTCATATTTTCCATGCCTCTTAACCATTTTACTTTCACCTTAACTGTAATTTAATCTGCCAACTTTTTCATCAGTACTTTTCATGTTTAGCAATCAAATCACTAAACATCTGATACTCCAAAAGTAACATTAGCTATCCTTCTAGATTTTGCTTCCTCCACAAATCATCTGTTGAAACCCCATTTTCCACACAACTATATTTGGAGATAAGATATATGAATGGCAATAAAATTTAAGTGAGTCCTTTAAGGTGGCCCTAATCTAACAGGACTAGTGCCCTTAATCTTCAAAGAAGATATACCAGGAATGTGCTTGCATAGAGGAAAGGTAAAGTGAGGACATAATAAGAAAGCAGTCATCTGAGAGTAAAGAAGAAAGGCCTTATAAAGAGTCAACCCTACTGATACCTTGACTGTGGGCTTCCATCCTGGAGAATCATAAGAAAATGCATTTCTGTTGTTTGCACCACTTGGTCAGTGATATTCTTTGATGGGAGGCCTGGTAGACAGGCTTAGTGCTTGTACAACTGTGCATACAGAGTTTATCAGTTTTTGTTTTTGTTTTTCTCAAAGTGAAGTGAAAACTAAACAATATCAATATGCACTCAAAAGTACAACTAGAAATGTGACCATGTAATTTTTGACTTCTGTCCTTCATTTTGGGTTTCTGGAACTATTAGGCCAAGTTGAGTATCTCTTAACTCCTCACTTACCATTTTGACTGAAGTTGCTTCCTAATTTTTACCTTTACATCCCTGTCAAAACTCACTTTCATTTCTGTCAATAATGACCTAATGTGCCAATCTTGGATCCTCACTGAGTCTATTTTGATATGTCAAACAACACTGTCGAGTATTTTCTTCTTCTGAGTTACAGTTTTTCTTGTAAACCTTTGATTGCTTTTTCTAGACTTTGCCGGTTCATTCTCATCCATGTGTCCCTTAAATGTAGATGCTGCCCATTCTTTGTCTTCTTCTCTGTTTGCATATTCTCATTCAAACCTTCATCTTCTGCTTTGGGCTACACTTAAATAGATAAGGCCAGTCCAACCTCTCTTCTCTGCACTATGCTCTCCAACTGTATTTTCCCTTGAATTTCACACAGTATTTCAAACTCAGTATGTTAAAAATTGAATGTCAGTAATAACTTAGAAGTGAAGCAAAATCTTCCCTGAGAAAATAGAAAAGACATAAAGTAGATCTTAGTTGAGTAAATATTTTTTTGTAGTGGATTCTTGCTTGAGATAAAGCTAAGGAGAAATCCAGCAAGCCCTCAAGTCTGAATTTCTGAGGAAAAAAGAAGGAGAATTGGATGACTTCCAATTAGAGTGGCTTCTAGATTTTGTTATTCTTTTGGAATGAAGTTATCAGGGGTAGAACTAAAGATATACTGCATTATGGAAACAGGTCAAAGAAACACTTCTAGATGTTTTTAAATAATCTGTAGTGAGTAAGTGGCTAATGTTAGTCACATTTATTTCACTTTTAGTTATGTCAGATTCTCAAGCTTTTTTGTCTCAGAATACTTTAACATTTTAACAATTGTTAAATAATCTAAAGAACTGTGTTTAGGTAACTTATGAACTGTGTTTATGTTTACTGTATTAGAAATTAAAACAAAAAATGTAAATATGTCTAAATAACCACAAAGTATGTCAATACAAATAACAGAAATATATAATTCTTTTAAAAAAGATTTGTAGTTTCCAAAACAAAATTAATGCAAGAAGACTTTAATGTTTTGCCTTTTACAAATCTCTTTGTAAACTAGATTCTTCTCTCGGCCTGAGGATGAATTTTCTTTTCATATGCTATTCTGGCTGAAATATGTGAAAAATGTAGCCTGACACAAAAATATACTTTGAAAAAGCATAACATAATATTATTTTAATAGATAATTTTTAATAGTCATATGTATAGTGCCCTAAAACTTTGGCAGATGGTGCTACTGTAAACTTTGTTTCAGCATGGAATCTAAATTTGTATTAGTGGACTTCTATAAAAAACTTAATTAACTTATAATAAATTTAGTTTTCTGTCTTAAAATAGTACAACAAGTATAATTGACATATTATAATAACTTTATATAGTTTACCCTGAACTTTAAATGGGTCTTTTATGCAAGCATGATTTTGTAACAGTATGAATTCATTATTTAGAAAAATAGTAGTTCACTGAGTTTTGCAGACAGATTTTATTATACAGTATTAAAAAAATTCACAGTTGTTAACACCATTACAAATCCTTTTAGCAATGCTAGCCAGGTTCACAAAGGTGGAGGTAGCATTCTAAAATTTTAATGTGAATTTAAATATTTAAGTTTTTGTCCTTGGAAAGACTTTCCACTGTTTATCCTATAAACAGGCTCACTTCATTCATTTCTGTGTCAGATATCCAAATACGAATAACCACGGATTTTATCAATTGCCCTTTCACTGAAACACGGTGTTCTATGAAGAAAGTGGCCAATTTAACTTACAATTCTACCACATGAGAGCACTTTTCACTGAGACAGGGTCACAGACTTGGTATCCAGCAGGAAAAAAAGTTTTGAACTGTGAGATTTTGATAAAAAAATATTTTTTTTCTGATTGTTTACAAAAATTAGGCAACACTGGCACTTTTTTTTTAACACTATGAGGGTATGTAAGTGAAAAATGCAATGGCTACTAGTCTATTTTTGTGCCCTTGCTTTTGAATTTTGATAAGGCACTAATAGTTTTACCCCTCTTGTTTCCACATCATCAGTGTATTGTAAAAGAAATGAATAATGTCTTAGTATTTTTATGAAGAGATCTTTGACCTTAGGAGCCTTCTGAAAGGATCTTAGGGACCCTTAGTGATCTGTAGAACACATATGAGAACTTTTGATCAATATAACTCTGCATCTTCAGAGACAGGATTACACTGGACAGTAGGAATGAAATTGTACCTATTATGGTTTCTGAACTTAATATTACCATTTTCAAATTAAGGGCTGGACAAGAAAAAGAATAGTATGCTCAAATTAATTTATCTAAAAAACATAATAAAAAGCCACAATGGTTAACATTAGATACCAGTTTATTTGGACTAAGAGATGCCTAGGTAGCTTTGTTTCTGGGTGTGTCCATGAGACTGTAGTAGAGACCGGCATGTGAGTTGGTTGACTGAGTACAGGAGATCTCTGATGTGTACCATCTAAAGTTCTAGGAGCCCAGACAGAAGAAGAGGGTGGAGGAAAGGCAAATTCTCTCTTTCCTCATATAGCTGAAGTACCTTTTTTCTGTCCTTGGACATTAGAACGCAAGATTCTTCAGCCTTTGGACATTACAACTTGCACCTACAGCCTCCACCCACCCTGCCTCCCAGTTTGGGAAGCATTTAGCCTTGAACCAAGAACTATACCATCAGCCTCCCTGCTTCTGAAGTTTGTGGACTTGAATCATCTTTTACGGTTTTGTAGTTTACTGATGGCCTATCATGGAATATTTCTCCTGTTTAATTGCACAGCATAATCTGAGCATTCGTTAAAACTGCTAGTTTGTCATTTCAGTTTAACTCAATACTTTTCATATGTGGTCCCCTTCCATCATTATTGTACTTTACAGGTTTTCTTCAGTTTTAATCTGGACATTGTAATTGTCTCAAGTAGTCCTCCCTTGTGGAGACACCTCCGGTCTATCTTCCATACTCCCATCAGAACAGACATCTAAAATATGTAGCTAACTGTATTTTTCAGTTTTAAAAAGTTTTGTACAAGGGGCACCAGGAGCCCTCTGTGAGTCTCATACTGACTGTTGTAATCTGATGACTCTTATCTCCCATCTTTCCCACTTGTACAGATGCTCCAATCAAAGGCAGCCATCTGCTACCAAATGCTTTCGTCTTTATGTGTATGTGTGTCATTCCTGTTACCTAAAGTCTCCTATTTCTGCCTTGTGTCCTATTGCTCTACTACTCACTTTCACTTTACTTTGGTTTTCTTTCTTCCTCCTTCCTTAATGGACCTGATAAACTCATTTTTATTATATTTTAAATACGTATGTATTTGTTTGACTATGTAATATATACAAAATGATATTCTATAGAAATCCTTATCTTCATAATTCAACTTAATAAAATATGTATGCTCCACAGTTTAACTTTGCCTTTTGCCTCTCTTCAAACTCAACTCAGATGAAAGTAATTTCTTTTCTTTGCACTTTCCGAAGTTACACATATGTCAGTTGGACCCTTTTCTTTATCATTGGAAGTATCTTTTGTTCCCAATAATGCGTTTTAAATCATTGCAATTTGTCATCTACTCTAAGAAGACAGTGAAGCATATATTGTCTTAAAAGAGTGATGGTGCTACAAAGTAGGAGGAAAAACATGTTGTTTTAGTTTCTGGAGCAAAACTTTGATTTATAGTATCTTAGCTTTTTGAGCTTTCAAAACCTAACTGTTGTAAGAAAAAGGCTATCATTTTTATGCCAATAAATCACCCTTGCAGACTTAGATGAATGAATAATAATATAAAGGCAAAACTTTTTCATTCTATTGGCGGTGTGAGAGAAAGGAGAATCAGAAGAGAGGTAAAGAGAGTTAGCTTCTGGTATTTCCCTAAGAATGTACCATGCTCTCTACTTACATGACTCTATCTATAGGCAAATATAGTGGAAAGCCTAGGAAGAGTGAATAAAGAAGAAAATGTGAGCAAAGGGACCATATGCCTGGCTTCCACATAGAACTCTGAGAAGCTGTGATAGCAGAGCCGAGATGAATAAGTAGAGTGGCCGAGCAAAGGTACCTGAGGCCAGCCTGAGATTTTCTTGTGCTTGGTATGGTGTATACCAGTCAAATGTTTGATTTATGTCTCAGAGGGGCTCACAAATACCTGAGTCCTGGTTTTTGGGATTAAGGTTTAATAGGATTAAAGCAGGGAAAGCAGGAGCTTACACAGACCACAAATCTGAAAACTAATGAGAATCGGACGTTTTTAAGAGGCCAATGTAAATAGATGACAGCCGTTTAATGGATTACGCCATTTCTGTTTCCCACTGCCACTTTTTCCACTGAAATATCTCTTAGTAGGAAGGCTTAGTTTCAGAGTTCACTGAGAAGGTAACTTTGAATTGACCAAGAAAACCTTGAATTGACTGAGGAAACTTAAAAGTTTGCTGAAGTTATTTTAAATTGAGTGGGGAAAAAAAGATGACTAGGATGCTAAGATAGGGTCTGTTATGTAGCAGAAATGGGAGTCAAAATAGAAATAGGTTGAATTACAAAAAAAGAATCATGTAGATTGAATTTGAAGACTAAGATGTTTACGTGTTGACCTTCAAATGTGGGTCTTATAACAAATGAGACTTTATTTCATCTATTTTTTGGCAGTACTATCTTAGATCAGAAATATTTAAAAGGCAACTGGTTTTTACTCATTTTAGTATTACCAATTACTACACATTACTTTTCCTAATGGTTTTCAAAATGTGCATAACATTACACTCTCTCTTCAATACTTTTATGAATAATGCACTGTTTTTGAGTAGTCATATAATAGCTTGAAAATATGAATGTTTATTTCCTTTATTTATTTATTGTACTATAAAGGTGAAGAAATGAAAAGTGAAAGAATTAGTAGGATAGAGTAAGGATAACTTTTCATGACACAGAAAATGGGTTGCAATCTTCAGTACTGGTAGAAAATGACAAGTCTATCAGACTATTAGGCTAAAAGTCTATTAGGCTATTAGACTTTGTGAGTTAATTAACAGACACAAGTTAACATTACATAAATGAGAATATCAGAGATAATGATAAATATATTTAGGTCCTTTCATGATATAAAAGTGAGTCAACAAGAAGGCCCTAAGGATATTGCTCTAACTTCTATTATGTATATTTCAAGATTTTTAAGGAGAAGAAAAAATAGCCAAATATTGAACCATGCATGATAGCAAAGAGCGATTATATATACTTGTATTACACACTTGTATATATTTTCATATACTTGATATTTTGCTTGATTATAACAATTGACTTGAAGTAATTCTTTATTATTTCTGTTAATTTGAGAGTTGTACACAATGAGGAACCCAACTGTACTTTAAAAAAACTATTTTCCATAGAAGTTAAGCATATTAGGGTTTTATGTTTCTACCTTTTTTAAGGGAAAAATAAAATAAGTATGTTTAATCATTAAATTAAACATATGCATTATTGACCATTAACTTCTAGTGCAAAAAAATGAATTGGCACTAATACCTCAGCTGTATGCAGAACTTGTAATAGGAAGCCTAAATGACTTTGTTTCTTATAAGCAAAATATCCTGATGAAAATTATTTTGTTCTACGTGGTTTGGGTGTGAAGAATCTCTGTACTCTCTAAATGCAAATTCAAGTCTACACTTTTTTTTTTTACTTTATTTTCTTGTTGGTAAAAGGCTACTTATACAAGATCATATCAATGTCCAGTAGAACTCATGCATGGCTTATCTCATTAGTATACTTGAAACCAGAATTTCCCTGTCTTGCCAATTTTAGTTAATGCAGTACATCCTGTAACACTGGTTTGACACCTTAATGCCATCATTTATTTCATTTCATTCAAGTCTGACAACCAAATGAGACCCATGGATTAGTCTGCCCTCTCCTTTTTCTCCTATATTAGGTGATATCTTTCTGCATAATCCCTAATAACCCTTAAGTAGTATCTCCACTAAAACCAATTAAAAATTAATCTTAGTAAAAACAACTTTGGTTAGTCATTTATTTCCCTTCTTGGATTATCAAAGTAGAGTCTCATTGCTAGGAAGGCAAATCCTGATTCTTTGGTTTATTTTGAGCTAAAATTTTAGTTTTCTGTATTACCGTCCATCATTACCCTCACACAACCTCCACCAGAAATTGGTGTTTCAGTTTAATAGATGTTTCTGTGTCATTTGTCTCCCATTCCTGTGTCCATTCTCCTCCCTCTGTTAGACTTCTGTTCCTGTATTTCCTACTCTAGCACTTCTTTCAGTTATTTAAATCCATTTTTTTTTGTATTTAAAGTATATTTCCTGAAACTTGTCAACAAATATAATCTCTGTCTTAGCTGGACTGTCATATTGGTTGTTTTGGACATCTCTCTCCTCTGATACAAACTGCTCATTCAGCATCTTGTTTTATAACTCTCATATTCCATAAATCCTTAAGGGTAAGGGCCATGCATATTCATTATTGTGCTACTCGCCCCACCCACTCCTCTATCTTAACATTATTATTCCTCAATTTTTCTTGTTGAATAAATAACTGTGCCATGACTAACACAGAGAACCAGAGCTAATTTTATAAAATGCAACCTCATTTAATATAGCTCCAAGATACTTTCATTTGAATTCAAATGAACATATCCTCTCATCCCACGCAAATCTGTTCCCCCTCCTGGATTCCCTCTCACTGTTTGACTACGTTATCCACTCAGTTACCCAAATTATAAACAGAAGAATCACTCAACACATCTTTTTCTTGATTCTTTATGTTAAACACTATCTTTTATATCATCTGTCTTTCATATCTGTCTCCTAAATATCTTTTGTGTCTGTCTTAAATATCTTTTCATCTTATCATTACAGTTTAGTTTTCATCTCTTTTCTGACCTTCCTATTTCCAGTCTTAACCATACTCTACACTATTGAAAATAAATCTGACCATCAGGGTCCTTAGGTTTTCCTTACTGACCACCTTAACCTAGGTAGATGCTGGCATCTTTCACACGGTTCCTCATGAGGTGATGCTTAACCAGGAGCCCAAATAATCTCTTCTCTTTTTTCCTTGTGTGTACTATCTGCATATTAAGTTATTTATGCATTTGTCACTTTTATACATTTAGAAGCATTCTGTGCAGGGCACAGATTATCTTTTTGCAAAACATTTGCATCATTAAGTCCAGAGGGGTTGTATTTCACACAATCTATAGGCTCATGTAAATTTTTGTGAAAAATTTATGAATAAATGAATGTGAATTTCAGAAAATGAAATTCCATTATTAGTAATTATCAAAGCATGCTTTCAGATGTAAAAGAGACATTAGGTTTTATCTTTGCTCATTTCAAAGAAATAGCTATGAATAACAATTAGGGCACATGAGTTAGCCGTAACATAGCCAGACATTTTAGTTACTTTAGTATTGAAAAGTAACATGAATACTCATCACTATGCATGGACTAATAGATTTGAAATTATTACTTCACAAAATTTTAAAACACAACATTCTGTACTTCTAAAATGTGACCTTGTAAAAGTTTATGTTCTTTTTCTTCTTTCAATAGTACATGATTGTAGTACATAATGATAGCATTCATGGTGGGGAGCTGGTACATGCACCTAACACCTGATAATTTTTTTCATCCCCAGCCCTCTCATCTCTCCCTGCTGCTTTCATCTCTTGGTCCCCTTCCCATTTGTAAAAGCTCTATTTTAATTTTTCAATTCTTTTATAGTCAATCTTCTTTCCCTCCCTATTCTCCCTTTCCCTACATCTCTTGTTCCCCTTCTCTTATCGTCAATGATGATAATTGAGTTGGATTTCTCAGTAATTATTATCATTACCTTTCTCATTCCGATATCCTCAAAATCTGCTTACATTAAAGAGAAATGATGGAGGAGTGTCTCTTTCTGGGATAACAGGAAAATGTTATACTTCACAAATTTCATGCCACAATAGTTGAATTGGAGCTGGGAGTGATGGCAGTAATCCCAGCTGTAATCCCAGTTCTCTATGAGGCTGAGGAAGGAGGATCACAAATTCAAGCCTAGACTGGGGAAGTTATCAACCAGGGGGATCTTGTTTTACAGTAAAAAATAAGAAAGGCCTGGGGATGTACCTTTGCACAAAGATTCTACTTCAAGTTCCAGTGTCACAACCCAAACAAAACAAAACAAAACAAAACAAAACAAAACAAAAAAATAAAACTAATGGTTGAACTGGGCAATACTCTCTCTGTGGTTCCCTCATTACAAATGAGAAACATGCAAGTGATTTTAGAGACTTAATGAGCTCCATAAATTTGATTATCACCAAGTCATTAGTTTGATTTCTTCATCAAAGGTAACTTTACATTCCATATATGTTATACATAATATTATACATACATAGTTGCTAGAACTTTATACCAAAGACACTAGAATAAAAAGTGAGCAATAAGATTTCAGTGGAAGTATCTCGGATCTTAATGACTGAAAAGAAAAACTCCAGTATAGAATGCTATAAAATATTCATTTTGTCATAAAATAATCATGAAAGATGACCCTAAAATGATTCATATATTTGTTTCTTAGCTCTACAAATCAGATTTCATTGTGGGTTTTTTTTCCAGTCATACCTGGGATTGGACCCAGACCTTTTGCACTGAACTACAGATCTAGCTTTTTAGAAAGAAATTTTATGGTTTTAATTTTATTTTGTGACAAAATCTTGCCAAGCTGCTAAGGCTGGACTCAAACTTGCAGTCCTCCTGCCTCATCCTCCCAGAGTGCTGAGATTACAGGTCTATGTCTCCATGCCCAGCTCTAATTTCCTTACTTGTTAACATGAAAATCTAACTCTGAAGCTTTTATGGGAAAAATGTGTCAAATCCTAAGTGTACATTAATTAATTAATCCTCATGCAATTCTCTAACAAAGGTACCATAATCACTGCTTTCTCAATGAGAAGCGGATCCATGAGAAGGTTAATAAACTTCCCTCAGCCATATCACATGATGGTGGATTCAAACCTCGGGCATCTGCATTCAGCCCAGGTGCATTACCACCCAGTCACACCAGCCTGTAAATACTTCTGTTTTAGATCCATGTTGGGTCGTGCTCAAGAGAAGAGGTGCAAAGCAACCTGGTAGTACTTGTGTAGAGGAGACCAAACACTAGCTTGAAAGTAGCATTAGACATAGTCTCAAACTGAGTCTGTTCTTGTCATCCCATGAGGTTGTGTCACATTCATTGTCAACACCTTCCCTCACCTGGACAGCTGGTCCAGCTGTTCGTGGGCTCTCCTGGTTTCACTCAGTACTTCTTTCATTCTGTTTTCCATACTCTTTAAATCCATGTAACCATATAAGTTAAAGTTCTGAAATAGATAATAATATTTAGAATGACTTATTATTTAGGTCATGTTGATAAAAATCATTTTTTTTAATGAAAAGTAATGCTTTACCTTCATTTAAACCTTTCCCTGGGGAAACATTCAAAATATTTTCTAAAATACAGACATTGACTAGTCAGGACAAATGCTGGCATGCCTGGTAATGAAGAACAACTGAAAATAATTGTTTCAAGTATATGCATGTGTCTTTGTTGATTATCAGCCCTTCCTGTAAATCATGTAGTTCTTTTGACATTGTTGGTCTTTAATCAATTAATAGACTTAGTGAATATTCATTGGTGATCTTAGCTAAATCTAATTCTTGCTTGACTGGAGCTTTGGTCCTTGGGCTCAGTGCTTGTATCTGTACTTTAATGACTCTGAGTGGGCAGCTGTGCCTAGGGCTGGCCTGTGTTCTAGGGGTCAGGCCCACATTCTCTGGGTCCTTTCTGTCTGCTGGTCTGTACCAAGTATGCTCTCTCTCTCTCTCTTTCCCGCCCCTTATGTCTTGCTGGCTCTCACTTTCTCATGCTCTCTTAAGTTTTACTACCATTCCCTCCTTGCCTGTTACCACTCTCCAATGCACTGCTAAACACATATGCAGGGTAAGGCTGGGAGCTCTCTCTTTAACCTCAGGTCAAGTGATGTTCTCCTGTTATGGTTTATTAAACAGTCATGCATGTGTGATCATATTATGTTTGCATGTAATAATAAAATTAATTTTTTGTTCACTTAGCTAATTATTCTGTTGAATATAGTCATCCTTAAGTGTATTTTGAGGGAATGGTTCTAGAATCCCACATGGCTATCAAAATTTGTGGGTGCTTAAGTCCTTTATGTAAAATTGCATATACTTACACATAACCATCTTTAGACTTTAAATCATCTCTAGTTTGCATATAATACACAGTGCAGTATAATTGCTTGTTATACTGTATTGTCTAGAGAATAATGGCAAGAAAAATGTCTCTAAGAATGGATTCAATTTTTTCTAAAAAATTTTTTTGACCAGGGATCAAACTCATGACCTTGTGCTTGCCACACAGGCAATTATGCCACTGAGCTAAATCCCCAGCCCTTCTAAATATTTTTAATTCATGGTTGATTGAATCCATGACTGTAGAACCCAGTAATATGGTAGGTATCCTGTATTCTCAATGGCTCAGAACTTGAAAAGAAATTGAATACCAATTCCTTAAAAATTTCAGTCTATAATTCCAGGCTTAAAATTTTGGGGTCAATGAATTTGCTTATTTTGGGACCATATTTCTGTATTTTTATCTTCCACCCTGTTACTCTTCAATGCATTATAATTTGAAATTCACTCTTATTGAAATATTTTTCATTAATATTATCAATGAGTTTTTAATTGAAAATTTAACAGCTAATATTTCGGGCCTCAAATGAAATGACTCATCCTAAATTACAGAAATTTAAAGTTTTCATGCCATTATTGATGGTACCTTAAACTTATGCCTCAACCTATTTTTCATTGGTTTAAAATCTTTTTTCTTCTTCATGTATTATATTATCTCATTCTCCTTCCTGACAAATCAAATGAGCTATGTTTATACTTCACAGGAAAAAATAATAAAAGCCATTATATAGATACCAGATCAACTGTTTTGTAGCCTGTTTTGCACAATCCCCAAGCCTGACACACAGATCCACCTATCAATATGCCAGAATTGGTCTCCACCCCACTACACAACAGAAAGGGTGTTCTTATTTCTTCTTAAAGCCAATTCTTCCACCAATTTTCTCAGAACTTTGTGATGTCATTTATCAGCTACTGTCTATAGTGGTTTTAAACTTCCTCAGGTTTCTCAGACCTGTCCAGACTGTCTTAGATGTTCTAGATTCTAGGCATTGGGAAGGCAGAGGGCATGAAAACCTTTGATTTAACAATATGTTCAATACCAAGCACCATCTTTCATTTGTCACTGTTCTTGGGTTCCACTTAAGATTAATTCTAAACACCAATCAAATCAAGGTTGAGAGTCACTGTCCTAGAACAGAAATGATGGCCAAGTACTCATGGTGAGATATTTTAGTGTAGAATTCTGTATTCACAAGCCACAGTGGTAGTAACACTTTTCTAATCTATGAGAAAGCCTATCAACTCTTATTTTACTTGTATGTGAGCCAGCTCCTCCCTGCTAAGGAAGAAGAGGGATAATATTAATCAAAGATACCTTAACAACATGCACTGACGGAAGAAATGCTTGTGAGGAAAGACATCTTTAACTATAATTTTTTATGATGAGTCTGACTAATGAGGGTCCCAAAATGCATTTAAGTTGTTTGAATAAAAACTAGCTTTGAAGGAAAGCACATTAAAATCCCACTTTTAAAGAAAACATTCATATTTTTGTATATTGTAAAGAAAAATCTATTATTCACAAAACCGTAGCTTATAGAAATTGTTCTTATAATCCTTGAAACTAATATTATTTAGGGAATAATAGTTTTGGTACAAATAGTGACTGAACCATGCTTTCTTTGGTGTATTGGCTCCCTGTTTATTAGTTTGTAATTTCTGTTGCACAGTATTTCCGTTCTGTTTCACTCTACTCTGCAGGAGATGGTAGCACAGCAAGGGTCAGGGCCATACTACTCAGGGCAGAGACCTCTTGGACACATTACTATGTTAATTGCTGTGAGTAAAGATTTTTCAAAGAAAAACAAATTATCAATCTTTTCAAAAACTACCATCTAGCCAGTAGAGGATGGTAGGGTCAGTGAACTATATTGAATCGGGAAAAATTAAAATCTAATCATTCTAACAGACTGAAGAGAATCAGGGCACACAGCTTGTAAGTGCTGCTCCAGTGCCCTGCTCCTTATGTTGCTAACTAAGCTTTATTGTTACAGATTTGCACACTGTACATGCCCAAAGAGTCCAAAGAGTATGCTATTACATATTTTCCTAAGAAATGCATTTGTAGTTTATTAACAAAGAGATACTCTTCCAATGATACTTTAGAAGATAAGTTGTCCCAATGTAGTTTTTTTTGCATAAACTCATGAAATGGAAGAAATGGTAAAATAAACTTGATGAGCAACTGGAGTTTGCAGTGTATGTGTTTATAATTTCAAAGTTCCCTTTAGCTTGGCAGATGCATTTAATTAAACTCAGTGGATTAGAAAATAAAACAATGCAAGTTGCTCTTCCCAAGAAAATGTGTGCAAGGCCTAATAGTTTCAGAAATAGTCTGGTTAAATCCATCTCACCTTTTGTTTTCTCTGACTCCCATGGGGAAGATCTTTGGCCTTTATTTGCTTATTAAAATTCAGCATTTTAATTCTTCTTCCATTCAAATTCTCTTTTCATTGTAATGCATAAGCATTTTTTTTTTCTGCTGAAGAAACACATTATATATGCTCTACACACTGGAAATGAGTCTAAAATTCAAAAGCACATTGCAAGTGATGTCATTCTTAAATGTTTTGCCAACTCACTGAGAGATATAAATACTATGTAATCCCATTTGCTCCTCGTGTCTCTCCTTCCTCTTGGCCCAAACAACTTCTTAGGCCTTTCTGATGTGCATCCTCATCGCTTTCTGTTTTAGGCTACCATGATTTTCAGCTAGTGTTGTAACTTATTTGACTTATAATTGATCTCATTAATACGTGAATTTCAACAATCAAAATAGCATTTATATATATATTATATTATATATATATGGTTGCTAAGAACAAAGGTGGCACAATATGCCAAGGGTTATTATGCCATACTTCTAGCTCTTGATTGAGTAAAACATGTCCATTTGAAGAATGAGCTTTTGGAGGAAAGAGGGGGATGAAAAGAATGTTTATTTTGAGATTCTGTACCAACTTTTATATGCTAGCATATATGCCAGTGCTAGCAATATTGCCAATATAGAGACTTCTTAACCCTCTCAGCTACTAGGGAGAATAGGAAGGATCAGAAAAACAGTAGGGAAAATACTTTGAGGTAGGCGGAAACTGAAAAAAAAAATAGTGTAGATCTCTATAGCTGTTTTCTAAGGGAGCTGCCAGAATTTATTCCTTTTTAAAGTTTAATAGTGATTGTCCTAAATGCAGGTGTACAGGCACTATTGTTTGTTGTGAGGTGTCTGTAGAATATTCAGTGTTGTTTTGCATTATATTTTAAAGGTCTTATTATGATACATAAGTTCACATGTTAAAATTTTTGTGATGCTTGCCTTCTGGATTTTAATCTTATTTCACTTGTCTGCAAGTGCCACTATCCTGCTTTCAAGCATTGTAAATAGTTTACTTAGACACACAACTGAGAAAAAAATAAGAGAAGGGGGAACAGTGTTCTGTTTTCTTGTTTTTCCTAAGTCATTTTTATGCTTTCAGAGGTTTCTTAACATAGAATGACCCCCTGTAAAAAATAGTGCTTACGTTAACCAAAAATTTCAATTATATAACGATTAAAGACCTTTCAGTTTCTCTGCTGCAAAGAACAAACCCAAAGTCTTTTGCTCTTTCTCATATCTAGAAAAATATTTTAATAGGGTTAGTAACTAGTCAATGATACAA
Organism: Hydrochoerus hydrochaeris; assembly: GCA_004027455.1. NCBI lineage: Eukaryota > Metazoa > Chordata > Mammalia > Rodentia > Hydrochaeridae > Hydrochoerus > Hydrochoerus hydrochaeris. Next base: position 125,748 of record PVLA01002450.1, read on the forward strand.
TTTTTTTTAAAAAAAGAAAAGAGTCATGACCTGGTTCCCTTTATAATTTCTACTGTCAGACACTACTAATTGAGAGAACAAATGTTTCTTTTCTCCCTCTCTTCAACTCCATTTTTATTTGTGAAGAAAATTAAACTTTAATAAAATCATTATTTACAGTAATCTTCATTGTATAATAAATGGGGCCATAAACACATGTTTTAAAAACCCTGCATTAAATGATTCTGGTAAATTGGATTTCACAGGATATAATTTTATGGAATTTATATTTGTTCTCATAAGAAGTGTAAATATCTGGTGGATTTAACACAAAGTTGATGAAGTTCCTTACTCTTTAGGGTTTCTTAATTGCACAATTCCATTCCAAGTCTCAGTCCAATTTATTTTGGTAATATTGCCTATTTCCATGAAGAGAGCTATACTATTGGAAGAATGGTTTATACCAGGAGACAATATCCTCTCTTTTCAGTACTCTATACACATTTTATTTTCCATTTGTGCAAAAATGTTTGCCATTTTTCCTTCCCAGAAGACATTAAAATTTTTATTAATTTGCAATTATGTATCTTTTACTTTAAAAATCAACTTTGCTAACATATAAATTGCATGTAATGAGTGACACAAATCTTAATTGTACCACATTGACACCTGTGCCTAAACGAGCCTATGACTGCAATTAAAATATCAGTGAAAATATCATCATGTAGAAATTTCTATCTGAAGCTTTGTCTGCAATGATACTCCTGCCTCAGGCGAACAATGTGATTTTTTTATCACCAAAGATTAGTTTGCTTACTTTAGAATTTTATGTAAATGGAATAGCACAGTATGTACTCTTTTATATGTGACATTTTAAAATTCAGTTTGATGTTCTGAAGCTTCATTAATCTAATGGAATGCATCTGTAATTTATTCCTTTTTAGTGCTGAATGGTATTCACTTATATTTATCCATTCACTGGTTGATGTACAGTTTATTCTCAGTTTTTGGTTGATATTAATTAGGACTGCTGTGAACATTTGTTTGCAAGTTGTTGTGTGGATATGTTATTGTTTCTCTTGAATAAAGAACTAGAAGCATAACTTCTGGGTCATGTGATAAGAATATACTTGCATACATGAGATGTGACCACAGTGAATATTTAAATTTAAAAAATTATTACAGTAAAAGACACATTGCTATTAATCCCCTACAAAATACTCACTTCCCTTCGAATACACTATGCCATCCTTCTTGTACTTTCTAAAGCAGTTCTGAAAGTCCTTTCATGAGTGTCTTTAGTAGATCTGTCGTGACTACCTCAGTGTTTCAAATCAATTCAAAATCCTAGCTTATCATGGTCATTTTGACTTTGAGAAAGAGCTAGAAGCTGCACAATGCCAGATCAAGTGAATAAGATGGATGAGGACACACTGCATTGTTTTTATGAGCTTGTCTTTCCTTTGGGTAGCACTTGACAGCAGCATTTATTGTACATTTGATGGTACCCTATAATAAGACTCAGGAAAGAGAACTTTCAAAATTGCTTCAGAAAGTTGCAAGACACGTTCAAAGCAAGGATTATTTTGGGGAGTGATTGGCAATGTGTTTTTTTATTGTAATACAGTTTTTAAATTTAAACATAAATTTAAATTTATTTTTTGATCAGCCTTTGTAAAGGAATGTATTTTGCAAATTAAGTTTTACACACCACCAAAAATGTAATTATTCAGCTTCTCTTTATTCTAATCAACCTTTTAAATTTTAGCTTTCCTTTCCAGTGCAAAATGATTTCTCATTATAAATTTAATTTGCCTTTCCCTGATGACTAACAATGTTAACTATGTCTTTCATATATGCATATTGGGCATTGTCATGTCTATCTATCTTTATAAATATATGTGTATTTGATGAACTGTCTGCTCAGATCTTTTTTCTATTTTTTGGTATTTATAATAACATAATACTGTTTAGAACATAATAATACTGTATGTAATGTAATACTGTTTATAATAAAGTAATATTATTTATATTAATAATTTTTAAGAATTTTGTGTATATTGTGTCCTTTGTCAGACATATTTTGCAAATATGTGCTTTGGTTTATGCTTCATTGTTTTGCTTTCCCCTCCTCTCCTTTCCTATTCAACTATTAAAAAACTGATTTGGCTTTTTAGCTTACTTCCATAAACAGTTTACAAATTGTTTGCAATCTGTTTGTAAATTTTTAAAAGATGATCAACTGCAAGAAATTATGTTGAATTTATGCAATAATTTAGGAAGCACTGGCAGATATAAAATATTGATATTAAATATTTATTACAGTAACAATTATTAATGAAATATAACACTATTGAATAATTCATTATATGGATATTATTCAATCTATGGTCACAGTATATTAGAATTTTTATCTTTTTTTGTTTTATCTTTTATGTGTTCTTTATCTTTTTTGTTTTCAAAAATTAAAAAAAAACTTTACCATTTATTTTATAATTTTTGTATAACACTCTTTAAATGATATCTATTTTATTATTATGCTATTTTAGTGTATGTGCTGCCAAAGCAAACACTTTTTATCCTATTTTAAATATTTAAAAAGTATTTGCAATTATTGCTGGGATATAGAAATAAATTTTATTTTTTATTGGCTTTGTGTCCTGCAACTTTGCAAAAACTTACTTCTTAATTCTACTAAGTTTTGAAAACATTACTTAGAATTTTCTGTGCAGACATTTGTCAGGTCACTATCAGTAGATACAGTTTAACTTGATCTGTAAACATTTTTTCCCTTTTATAAAGCCTCGGACCTTCAGTAGAATATTGACTTAAACCAATGAGAGCAGAAACCCAAGCCTTATTCTCAATTTTAGAAAAAATCATGCAGTCACCACCAAGTAAAATATTTGTAGCTAATGTTTTCACAGATGCTTAGCATTAGGTTGTGGTTGTGTCATTCTGCTAAAATTTTACTAATTTTTTTTGTCATAAGTGTTTTATTTTTCCCAAGTACTTTATATACCTCTATTAACCAAATCAAATAGCTTTAATCTGAAGAATGTTGGTAAATTTTAGTTCTGTAATGTCTTTGTCTGTTTGGGATATTGTGATAATTCTGATTGTACCAAATAATTTTAGAGTTCTTTTCTTTATTTTTTGAAAGGATTTGTGCAAGATTGCTATTCTTTTTCCTTTGTTTGACAAAATTCAGTACTGAGTTCATGAGTCTTTTTCATAGAAACTGCTTTTAATTTTGAATTCATTTTTAAAAATTGGATATAAAACAATTCATATTTTGTATTTTTTTATTCACCTGTGATGTAAGCAATAGGAACAATAAGAACCTCGACTTGTGCTCATCATCCATAAAGTTTATTAGCATACAATGTGAGAAAAATCATTTCTGAGCTACAAGTTGCAATATAAAAAATTATGTAATGGCTAAGTTAAAATTATGAGGTAAGTTTTCATGTTGTTCTGAAATTTTTGAAAACTACATATAGATTTTAAAATTATTTGTTTCAGGAAATATTTATTGTATGTATGTCTACTTTTTGAAAGTATCATTCAAAAAAATTTTAAGGCACAATTTTTTAAGGTACATTACTTGATTTATCTTGTACTTTTCAGAATTATATACAGATTTTTTTTTTTGTATTGAAGATTGAACTCAGGGCTTTGCACATGCTAGGCAAGTACTCTACTATTGTGCTGTGCACACAGCTTTCTACTTTAGTTTGAGACATGCTTTCACTAAGTTTCTGGGCATGGCCTTGAAGTTGCCCCTCTCTTTAAGCCTACCAAATATCTGGGGTTACAGGCATGCACAACCACAGTCAGATATATACAGAACTTTAACACCACATTTTTTTGTTTTAATTTGGAGTTCTGTTAATTGCAAATATTGTCCTTTTTACTTTTCTGCTTTTAATCACAGATCTATAGTTAAGATACTTCCTTACGGCACAAAATCATAATTGCAAATGAATGGCTAAAAGAAAAATTATAAACTTGAAAAATTTTATATATATACACATGATTATTGTACAAATATCTAGTTCTATATATAAATGTAAATTACGCCATAGTAAATATTATGGTCATCACTTTAAACATAAAAGTATAATGGAGATTTTAACATTTAGATGACAGTATAAAATAAGAGAAATCATATTTCTTAAGAGTTGCTGCTTTATATTTTCAATACTGATTTAAGGGTATTGAAGCTAAAATACATATTTATTAGATTTTTTTGCTTAGGAAAACTTTTGTGAAAGAACCAATGGCCTCTGAGATGGTGGCTCACATCTGTAATCCCAGCAATCGGGAGGCTGAGTTCGAGACCAGCCTGAGCTACACAGTGACTTCAAAGCCGGGCTTAACGAGAAAACAAGACCTGGTCTCAAAAGGCAAAAAAAAATAATGACAAGTTTTCACATTTTGAATCACAATTATATATTTATAATCTTCATGTTGCTATTAATTATTTTAGCCTTTTTATTGCTATACACTATAATTTTAAAATTTTATGTTAAAATCAGAAGCTTAGTTATTTCAGTATTCATGATGATGTTTCTGTAGAAGCTTTCATGATCTTGGTTTGCTGAGCTGTCCTAATATACTTTTCAAGTTTCTTGCCAAAAATTTCAGGGGATTCATCAGCTTTCTTCTCTTTACAACAATACAGCTAACTAGAGTTTTCCCTGCAGTAACTAAAAACAGTCATCAACCCTTGGAACTTTAATTAATTTTAGCATTTTGCAGCTATTACATCCAGGTCTTTCAAGCTTCAAAGTAAGTACTCAGCAAGCCCAGAATAAGCCCTTGGAAAAACTTCCAAAAGCCTGGTTTGTCTTCTCATAACTCTCACAATTATTATTAGCAACTGTATTAGTTTTTTTTGCTTTCCAATAATCTAGTTGTTATTAGCTTCTTAACTTCCGTACTCCCTGGAACCTGCTCTTGTATGAGGATAATCCTTATTGTCCAGCTCTTCCACCTGAAGCAGGATGTTAGAGCTGGGCCAAACTGGACAACTAACTGAGCAGAAAGCACCCAAGCTCATAAAACCCAGAGGACATGTGTACGACACATGACCCCAAAGACTCTGGCCCCTGACCACTGTACAAGGATCCAATCAGAGAGCAAAACTATCAGTCTTTCAGCTGATTCTGGACTATTTTCAGGACCAATCAGGAAAGTGCCATTTTCAATCTTTCATTTACATCTGCCTGGGAGCAAAGTGAGTATTTTGATAGATAAGGCAGTTGAAATCTGCAGTCAGGCCAACTAAGATTTGAAGGAGTACAAAACACCCTTCTCCCTTATCCTTGGGCCACTGTAAACCTGTTCTCTGCCCTGCTCTATCTAGTCTTAGAGAACGTACTGCTGCTCTGCCCTCAGTAAATGTGCATGTTCACTGCCTTTGTTGTGTATCTTGTCCGATTCCTTTTTTTGTTTGTTTGTTTGTTTGTTTTAGACACCAAGAAACTGGAAAGAAACCCTTCAGGAACAGTCATCTGACAATATTTCTTGCTAAGCATAGTCAGGAGGTAAGACCCTTAGGGGGACATTTTGTTTCTTTTTCTCTCTTCTTTTTGACGGTTTTGTGTCTTTGGTTGCTCATTGTGGATGCGGCCAAGACTATTAAAAACCATAAGAGCATCTGCCACTTGAAGACTCCCCTGAGAGGATAGATAACTTGGTCATGAAACAGCATTTTAAACTCCACTGGGCACAAGACTGACAACTTCCACTCATCAAGCAAGCCCACGTTGATGTGCGGGTGACCTAAAGTTTACTGTCTCTCCTGCTACCACACCTTTGCTCTTCCCGATCAGTTTATCCTCGGCTTTTCATTCTGTGGTGCGCAGTTTTCAGTGCGCAGGTCTCCTGCTTCAGTAATCACCTATGCCCACCCTGCCTCTTTTTGTGCTCATCAGGATCCAAATTGCATTTGCTCTTTTCCTCAAATGCCCTTTATCTGACTATTCCTACTGAGTCACGCTCTTTAAGACCCAATTTCCTAAAACCCCCTGGGGCAAACCCATTTAGCTTTCTGCCAGGTTTCCCAGGTGTCCTCATGGACACCAGGAAATCTCACCCTTAGAGACAAAAGCTAAGCTCTTCACCTTTGGAACAGAACATCAAGGCCTCCTTCCTTCTTCCCTTCCAAATCTGGGCAAATCTCCTCCCCACTTCTATAATTTGGGAACAAATGTGCCCCAGGGCCTGAGTGGAGAAAAGGGAACAGACAGTAAGGGTCAACCTGCTGGGAATATGCTGGTTCTCAGAAGGAGGGACTAGAATATTCAGTGACTAGGTTGACTCTGACCTTTGTACTTGGAATTTTCCAAGGCCTTTTCTTAAATGCTAAGGGGACAGATTTTTATATCATTTAAAAAAAATACATAACTTTTTTATTATTGAGATAAATGGGAAGGGTAGTGTTTCTCAGCTAGTTGACTGCAGCTAATAAGGGAGCCTAACCTGATCTTTAAGGAGAATTAGTGGGCCACAGACTACGGACAATGGACAACGTTAAGGAAAGACACTGTTGCCACTCATTTCGCTTACAATTTCTAGTAGGAAATTTGAGCTCCTAGCAGGACACCCCAGTGCTGACGGTATGCCCTCAGAAGGAAGCATTCACCAAGCAGGTCCACATTTGATGTGTGGGTGACATAAAGTCATAATGGGAAGCGCTCTGCCAATCCCACACACAGTACTATTAGGCTGTATCCTTAAGAACTGGAAGCAATTTGACCCTGAGAATCTGAGGTAAAAGCAACTTGTCTTCTAGTACAATATTGTTCCACTCAAGTATAAACTAGAAAATGGTGAGTAATAGGTACAGAACAGCAGTCTAAATTATAATAGTATTGTTCTGCTGGATCTTTTCTGGAAAAGGCAGAGAAAGTAGACTGAAATCCCCAATGTTTGAGCTTTTATGATTCTTTATCTGATACTATCCCTCTGCAAAGGCTCAAGATATGTGATTCTTAGAGGAACCCCTGGACAGGAGATTGATATCATTGAAGATCCCCTTATCAGACCCCCAACTGTCTCTCAGGGGTGTGTGAGTCTCACATGCCTGTTCCATGAAAGAAAGCACACAAGGAGAGCTCCTCCACTTTCTCCTGACATTCCTCAGGCCAATATACCAGCTCCGCCCTCTCCAAAAGACTCAGAAACTCCCTCAACAACTGGCTCCCTATTAAGAATCTGTATTCCTCAGCACCTTCCTCAGGCTCCTCAGGCAACTTTAAGCCCCATGGAACACGCTTGGGATGAAGTTTCCTTCTTTTCCTATTCTCAACTCATTCTGCCCATAAGAGTGTTTCTAGGAACAGAGGGTTCTCAAGTCCAGGTTCCCTATTCAGTGGCAGCTATCCAACAATGGAAAAAATATTTAGGTTGAGTTCCCAAATATCCTAGTAGGTTTACAGACAAGTTTCGAAGTTTGACATTTGTTTTTGGCCTCTCATGGTGAGATGTCCAATTTGTCATAGCTATTTGCTTTTACCTCATGAAAAACAAGGAATATTATAGGAGGGTAGATGAACAAGATGAAGTCTCATCCTGGAGACTTCCAGCAGAATGAAATTGAGACTGTAAAGCTGTGGTTGGACTGTATGAGATCTAAAATTTGTGACTGCTTTTATTATGGCAATAAAAAGATGCATTAGGAAGCCTGCTAATTATGGAAAAATGAGAGAGGTTGCACAGGGCAAAGAGGAAAATCTAGCTGTCTTTCATGTCCAATTAGAGGATGCCTCCCGTACATATACAAACTTAAACCCATCTTCCAAGGAGGGACAGGTGCTAATGGGACAACACTGCATTAGCCAATAGCCCCACATATGGAGAGAGGTTACAAAGACTCCATATGGACTTTAAACACTGTAGGTCCAGTTGCAAGACACAGCCTTTTCTCTGCTCAACAGTAAGGATCTGAAAGAGACAGGAACCAAGAACAAAGCAGGTCATAATTATAGCTGTCTAAGAGAAAATCCAGGTGCAATCATGGAAAGAGTTCCTGTTTCAAATGCAAGGAAGTCAGATACTGGTCATGTGTCAGGCAGCTGATACGACTGACCTGTAGTCACTCTCCTCTTCAGTCTACTCCACACCACTCCACTCCACTCTGCTCTGCCCCATTCCACTCCAGCCAGAGCGGGGATGGCCAGTCAAAACCATTGTCTCCAGGTCTGGGCAACAGGTCTGAAGGGGCCTGTGGCAAACTGCAGTATCCTGTCCACAAACACATCTCTGTCTACTATGAGGAGCCCTGGGAGACCCTGCACATCATGGGCAAGAAAATTCAATTTCTTATATATACAGAGACAGCATACTCTGTTTTAACTTCCTTTTCTAAAAGCCCCTCCTCCAGATCTATAGCCGTAATGGGGGTTGAAGAGAGCCGTAGTAAGAGATTTTTCATTCTTGCTTTGATACATCAATTCCGAGCTCAAGTGTTCAACCATGAACAATTGTAACAGCTGTGACAAATATGAATGAAATAGCCTTGGTTTTACCGGTGGAAAGGAGCTGACTATGCAGCTTTAAAATACATTAGGTTGACGTGTTAGAATAGAATAGTGGGACTAGCAGAAAGTGGTCACCGCAGTGTTTGGCTAAGCCAGTACTAGATACAGCCAGAACCACACATCTCTGGTTTCGGATGTTGCCTAGATTACTTCTTTTTTCTGAGACTGAATAGTGTGAAAATGAAAAGAGCTCCTTTTTGTTTGATGTATTAATCAGTGTAGTTAATTTCCTGAGTTCTTTACTTGAAAAAAAATTGTTATCAGGTATTCGAATTTTTATTTTTATTAGTATGTTGCTATACTTAATGATGACATTCACTGTGGGGAGCTGGTGCATAAATATAACACATCTTACCTCTTTTTGCATTCCCTTCCCCTCTACTCCCTCCTTTCTCCCTCTATCTCTTTGTCCCCTATTAAGAGATTTTAAGAAAGAAAATTTATTCTTCAACCAATGACAAATTTCATCAACTATTGTTTCTTTGTCTGTAACTCTTTCTCCTCCCTTTCTCTTTTGCCCTTTTTTCCTCCTCCTCTTCATTCTTTTTGGAAGTACTGGGAATTGACCCCAAGGTCCTTCTACCACTGAGCTACATTGCCAGTCCCTTTTATTTTTTATTTTGAGAAGATGTCTTTCTAATTTGCCCAGGTGGGACTCAAACTTGTGATCCTCCTACTCAATCTCCTTGATGCTGGGCTTATAAACTTGTGCCAATGTGCCCAGCTCTTATTCCTACTTCTTACTGTCAAAATATCTCCCTCATAAAAAAGATTGAAGTTGGAAATTAATAAGGGTGGCACCTGCAGCACAGTTCTCCTAGTGGGAATTTTCAATAATGTTGCTTTATGTTGTATTACTTTAAAAGATTCAAATGAAGAAGAATAATGCCTGAAGAAGTGTCCAGAGTGCAACTCCTGAAGCTGCTGAAAAGAGTTCTTTTTGTTGTAGATGGATTTGAGACATTTCTGTGTGAGGATGTGAGTCATGCCCATAATTATCTGTTCATTCAAGATTCAACCGGAAGGAATGTACCAAGCATTGTGTTGGGTACTGATTCTTTAAGGGTACCTGAGACAGACAGGTCCCGGATCACTACAGCCTATAGCTGAGGGAGGAAGATGCTAAAATAAGTTATCATGTGATGAAAAATTATGGTAGGTGTTGGGAAAAAGGGGTGGCCATGGATTTATAAATGAGACCGTAATAGCCCTGTTTAGACTACACGGTCAGAGAAAGCCTGATCTCAAAAGAATATTTTTAAACTGCATGTGAAGAAGGAGTGAGAGCCCTCTGTGAGCACTTTACACTGAGGTCGCAATGATAATAAAGATTTTCCTCTTTATCTGGGGCTGTATGGTTAGATTGAATAACATGTTTGTTATCTCTGTTCTGGAAGCCTTTTCTGTTCTTACCATGACATCACTGTATTATTCCTGTTTTAGAGATACTGTTACATTGAAGAATGATGTGGAAGTTTAAACAAGCATAGATCAAAACATAAATCTGTCAGAAACATCTGAAAAAGACATTGTTTCCAGTATACTTTCTAAGCTGAAAATTGGATGGTTTTCGTTTGACTTAATTGTTTATAATATATCAACCTTTCTCAGTGGAGTTGTTTTTCAAACTCTGTAACTTGACTTTAGAAAGCAACTTAACATGATAGGTCTTTTTATTTGTAGTCCTACAAGTTCTAAAAGAGTGTGTATGTGCATGCCTACATCCTTGACTGAAAGAAGTTCTTTTGGTCATTTTGTAATTAAAGCGTATCTTTAAGCTCTGTATCTTCACAACAACAACAACAACAACAACAACAACAATGTCCCACAAATTTTAGGTTGTCTCCTTGGCAAAATCTATGTCAAGCTTTAATCTCTCAGTATTTTGTATGTATATTTTGAGGAGTTAGCTATTATCTTGTTAATGTTGGCATTCATAATACTTAGCAAGGTAGCTTATATGTGGTGAATGTTTCATAAATATGCACTGGCCTGCCTTTGTCAGTTTAGTACTTTTATTGTTGTTGTTTTGACACAATTGTCTCACTGTGTAGCCCAAACAGGCCTTGTATTCTCAGCAATTCTCCTGCCTCAGCCTCCTGAGTACTAGAATTACAGGCATGTACCACCACCATTGGTATTGCCTTTGTCAATTTAAAAGGATGAATGGTTTGTGGTTGTCTTTTAAAAATAAAATATAACATATTGATGCTAGAATGGCATATGACAAATAATTGGATGACAAGCTTTAGTACCATGATAGTTAAATATGGGTCAATTTTCATTTGGTTAAAATTTGAAAAAGGCTTTTAATTTATGACCATATACTGTGTTGGTATGCTATGTTATTTTTGGTACAAAGCAACTGGGTGATGGTTGCAGTAAGGAAGAGGCAGGGAAGTGAAGGGAATGGGTGTTTTTCCATCTGATCCTGTAGCACTTTAATCCATGGAATGCATTTGACATATTGTTGGAACAGAACTTCTTAATTGGGAAGGTGAAGAGAGCCACATAGGCTCTGGATTTCATGGAGCAATGTCTCTCCTACTTTTCAGAGTAAGCTTTTCTTTTTACAGACATAAAATAATAGTCTTATTTAGTATCAATGAAAATTTTTAAGATCAGGTACATTTTGGGAGCTTTAAATATAAACAGATCTAGACCATTGCTTGTATAGCTAGATTGCTATGATTAAAATACTTGCTTTGACACTGACAATCTGTGTAACCTTGGGCAAACTGAATCTCTCTGGGGTTCAATTTCTTCACTTGTAAATTAGAAATAATATTAGTGCCTGCTTAATTGGCTCGATTGTCCTGAGGATTCAAATATTATTCCTGGGTAAAATGCTAAGAACAGTACCTAGATCAGAGTTAGTTCTAAAAAACATTTGTTCAATAAACAATAATGAATATTGATATTAAAATTTGCATACATTAAAGTATAGACAGGAAACTGAAGAATCTTTGTCAAATGCACCAATTGACTGAGTGGAATTCACAGGACAATAGGTGAAATTGAAAGGCTTTGATCCCATATTGTCAGTCTTTTGTGTCTGCTTCTTTCTAAATAAGGTGCACAGGATTAGAAATCTCCTGCTCTCTAGAACTGGAGTGTCAAAAGAAATATATATACATATATATATATATATATGTATATATATAGTAAAATCAAAGGCCTCTAAGAAATGCTAACCTGTGTGTATAACATAAGGGATATCTCCAGAATGCCCTGGATTTCTTCACTGTGTACCACTGGGAACTACATGTTAATGCGTGTGACCTTTACTCCAAGATGGAACAAAAATCATTAGGAAAAAATATACTGGCTCATAAGAAAAAGGCATAAAATTAATGTCATTGATATAAAAATGATGAACTATTTATCACTTAAAATTCTTTTGCAATGAGGAAAAGATAAATCAACAACAAATGGTTTAAATTATTTCTTACACAGTACTTCAAAGAATGAACTTGAATGGATAAATTAAATTAATGAAGACTTTGAAAAGGTCAGAACAAAGCAAACAAAGAATTCCTCAGGCAATTCATTAGGCAATCTTGACATACGTGAATTAGCAGGCTGTGCTGACCAGCTCAGTGTCATGATTTTTAACCCCTGTGTCATGAAACTGGGAGAACTAGAACAGCTGTTTCGAACCTGCTGAGCAGATGGAATTACTGAGGCTAAAGATTCATGCTGTGAAACTCATCTGACTGATGGGAAGAACAGGTCAGTGACTGCTCCTCTAAACCGTATTTTCTACTCATGATATTGTGAAGTGTAACTCTGCATTTCCTATCAGAGGTGTCTTAGAGTTAGTGGTATCCATAAGAACTCAGGAGCATGGCTACTATTTCTACCAAAAGGTTGAATACATACAAATTTTTGTAGTAATTTTTAACACTTCAGGAATGAACATGTTGCCTTGTCATATCTGAAAATAGGCACAGAATTGGAATTGGAATTGGAATTGGAACTGGAATTAGAATTGGAATTAGAATTGGAATTGGAATTGGAATTGGAGTTGGATTTCCTCTGTTTTTCCTTGGCCCATTCCTTGTTTAGTGATTTTGAGGTGACTTTCTGTTTTTCACTTTCAGCCATGCTTTTTCAAAATCTTTATATTTCAAACAGAAATTTGAGTTTTAACATCCTCCATCATCTTGAAGGCTAAACTAAAAGTGCCAATGAGAGATACAGTTCAGCTTCAGTATCCAGGAGTTATTTTAGTAAAGTGATTTCACACATTATTTGAAAGCCAAATAATCAAGAGCTGGCAGAGATATGGGAAACCTTAGCCATCCTGGAGGATGATCTGACACTATTTGGAAAAATTAATGATAAACACAGGTTATGGACCATGCATCAAAGGAGCATTGCCACCATAGTGTGTGTGTGTGTGTGTGTGTGTGTGTGTGTAATTAGCATGAGACATTAATATTTTATATATTTATGTGTGTATATTTGTGTAGTTGTGTGCAAGTGTGTATGTGAGTTTGTGTACATATGTGATGGCAGATTCATCTAGGTAACCAGATGCCCAGGATCAAGAGTAGATATATCAGGGACTATGTATAGAAATGAGATGTAATGGATCATACAGATTCATAGCATAGATATATCATTGCATATCATAGCATAGATATAATTTAAATGCATAGGATTTGCTGAAAAGAGGAAAATTAAATGTAACACATTTACAAAATTTGAAAATATATATACTGAAGCACATTTTATAAGATAACAACTAATAATTTGAATGGTTGCATATGCAAAGAGTGAAGATTAAAAAGTATATATTTTTTGTTTGTTTGTACCAATGATGATGATGTGCCTGAACTGAGATGTTTAATTCAACTACTCCACATTCCAAGAAAATAATGTAGATACAGGAAAAATTCTTAAGATATGCTCTGTGAACCTATGAAACAGATATATACACAGACTAGAATGAATGAAGTGATAAATGAATGAATGAGTGAGTGAATGAATGATGATGTCATGGAGGAACATCCCAGAAAAGTGAAGTCTGACTTTTGGAAGAATGAGTAGGAATTATCCAGGCCAGGTGTCGGCGAGGGAAATCTTACAAAAAAAGGAGAATCTCATAATTATAAGCAGAAGGAGATGCAGATTCTGTGACCTCTCATTACGAATGTGTGCTTTATACTTGAGAATGTACATTGTTGCGTATGACAACAGCATGTGCCTGAAAGTGAAGTTGTAGTAAGATGATGGGACAGAGAGGCAGACAGGGTTGAAACGTTCTGTCTCCACATTGCCTGAGGTTCTGGGGGGTGAGGGGAAAGATTTTCAACTAAAGAGTCAGACCACTCTGTCTCTAACTTGAGCCTGGGTATATTTGAAGCATGCTGTCTCTAATTTGGGGCTGGTGGTATTTAAGTCTAGTTCAAGTCTCATCTTATTCATAAAGTTATCCCTTAGTCCGGTTCCTTAATGATTTAATTGTATGTGAATTCTTCTTGTAAATGTCTGTAGCCTTTAGTTCTCTTTTTAAAATGAAACTTGACATACTTTTATAAGTCTGTGTCCTTTCCTTATCTGTCTTTTGACATTTAATACAATAGACTACTTATTTGTAGGTGACAGAAAATGTCAAATCATTTAATATTTAGTCTGGATCAAAATGAATTGAATTAAATGGGAAATAGTTTGAAGGTAGGGAGGAAGTTTTGAGTATGATGGCTCAGATTTTTGTTAACAAATGACATGGGCTATATAGAAGGTATGTGGTTAAAAAGGAAAGCAATCAAGTTAGAGGGATAGAAAGGAAAACTAAAGAAGAATTGTGTTTTCAAGAAGGAACTTGTGCTTTTAGAGAGAAACTCTTGTCTTTTGAGACCTATCTTAGATTTAGTGACCATAGTAGTCATTATTCCTTGTTTCATTTTATCTTAAAAATTCCCAAAATTTGGATCATAAATAAGTAGCAACAAATGAGTTATCAAGTATAACTTCAAGAAATCTCTTGATTTAATAGAGATAATCCAACTTTTAAAAATGTGGCATGCACATCCCAGAGGTATACCACATTGTTACTTTACATAAAAGGTGAATAATTGTGATAGGATAAAAATATTAAAGCAAAACCCTCATTATTTGTTGGAACTTGATTGATCAGTTACATACTATGAAAATTTCTAAATTCACGATTTTAAAGTATATTCCTGCTACCATTCTTTAGAAGTAAAATGAAGGTTTGATCGATGACTTTCTTAGTTAAATCATTTCCTGCTAGTTCAACCACAGAATTTAGAAATCAACATAAATCATCTTAAAATTTTCCTAAAGATTTTGTGAATGGTATATTGATTCCCAAATTGTTTGAGAATAAGCCAATAAAAAATGTGATTAGTCATCTCCCCATGCTGCAGTATTCCCTCTACCTCTTCCAGGTCCAGCTTTCTCCTCTAAACCTTTCTACCAACCAGGAATTATTTTGGGAGGCCAATGGCTTTCTATTAAATTATATATAGTTATAGCACATATTCTCACGAGGCTGTGCTTGCTCATATATTTCCAGCAGTGTAATATCTCTGTACACAGATTTGGAGGAGTTCAGATCCTCTTCTCTATTCCATTTGCCAGTACAAAGGCAGCTTTTGCCAGATTGAGTCCCAGTAAAATGGAGGGCTGCCCAAGCATTTGCTTCATTTGGAATATTCTGTTTGTCAAATGTTTACACTGAGCCCCCAATCCTCTGGCTTGAGTTCCTCATATTATTTCCAACTCACTGTCTATTTACAAAACCTTCTAGTATTAGATGGTGGTATAGCCCTGGCCTGGCTTCCCAGGGGAAGCGGTGAAAGTCCTCGTACTGGCCACTGTTAAAACAAGATTAGCCACTGTGTCAGAAATTGTACAAACAGAAGAAATCTTATCCATTCTGAAGTGTTCTTGTTCCTTCCAAAATTTATCTTCAAAGTACACTGAAATGCATTGCTTTTGCAAGTTAGTTTTTAGAATAGTTTTGGGGTGGCTTCCTGAAGCTGTGACTGGTAACAATTACTTGGAACTATATTGAATACTTTTACAGAAAAAGAAAAATTCATTTTTTAAGAATGTACAACATATATATATATATATATAAAATATTAAAAACTTCTATAGAAGATCATATTTTAATGGAGAACCGATTAATTAAAATATAATTATGTCAATGGTATGGAAGAGCCAATATAGGTATTCCATTAAAAATATTTATTACATTGAAGAAAGTATGATGTGCATTATGTATATTATGTAACATTGTACCACATTTTGTACCACATTGTACCACAATGAACTGCAATTGCATGTTGAGGTTTTTTAGATGACTTACGTAGTGTTGCTGCATGAGACTTACCACTGAAGATAGAAGATCAAGTCTGATTGCATCATAGACACTTACATACATATTTTAAAATAGAAGTAAGCTTACCAACATATATCTACATGCAGTAAATTACATATTGTTAATGTCAATGTTCATGTTGGTGCTATTTATTGTTATGCTATTTATTCTTATTCTTACGCTTTTTATTCTTTAGTGATTGTTTCTTGGTAAGAAAAAAGAATCAGTAAGACATACATGCCATCCAATGCAAACTCATTTTCTGCATAAAAGAAGAAATACTCATAATATTACAAAAGTGTATTTTCTTTGAAAATGGTGTACAAATATGCTAATGGATTTAATAAATTGCAAGTTTTTAAAAATTTTGTGTGTTTAGATTTCTAACCTAAATCCAGCTTTTCTTTATTTTGAACAATCTTCTAAGTTCAGTCATTTGATCATTTTTTATGTAGGTTCTTTCAATAATCCTGTAGTACTCTGCATATTTCCACTGCAACATACTACTTTATGTTGCAATATTCTTAATAAATCTGCTTCCAATTAGATAGCCACGTTTCTTATTGAAAAACTATAAACTTTAAATTCATTTCTTTATTTTCAGTTTTTAGCATAGGAGCTGAAATTGTGGACTATATGGTTCGTAAATATAAAATACAGATTACTTTGCAAAGCATAGCTACTTTCTGCTTAAGTACATATATTGTGAGGAAAATTAATTGCCTCACTGAGTTAAATTTGATGTTTTCTCATCCATTCACTTGTATAGGAGTAAAATAAAGACAGGAAATACTGATACAAGTTCTACTTGTTTTTTTCTTGAACTTTCTAATAAATTCCACTTTCAAAGTTTAGACAAAGCAGGTCTTTGAAGCAATAGTTTTGCAGTCATTAACTATGAGACCCAGGAAACCTTACATTTTCTTCAGAACAATAAACTTGTTTCATTAATGACCTTAAGACTGCGTATAAATATTATTCTTGGTTTCCTTGATAACAGTGGAGAACATTTTCTATGGCTTGCTGTATTTTAAGAATTTTAATGAATAGATTTGGTTATTTCCTTTTTATTTCTATTAAAAAAATAACAGTTTTATTTATAACTTGGTATTTCTCAAAAAAAAAAAAAAAAAGATCCAGTGCCTTCCTTTAAAGATGTGTTTTGGGGCTCAAAATTTTAAATTTAAATTTAAATTCCCATGATTCTTAGTTTAGCTCAGTTTCATAAACTCTAAAAAATTGATTTAACTTCCCCTTTTGCATTTTGAAGTATAACTCCTTGGTAGATAGCTAGCATCTGTTTTCTGTGTGCAAGAGAGGAAGGGGAGTGAAGGAAGTGGTTGGGAGCCCAGAGAAGAAAGAGACAGAATGTACCCATTGTTTGAGAAACATAGAGAGTGATGTGCTCTAACTTGGTATAACTTTTCTGGAAGATGCAGAAACAAATGGTAGACTCCTTAAAATGGTTCATGTTTGTTGAGTTCTCAATTTCTCCTTAAGAAGTTATTCTATGCAAGTCACAATGAAATTATGCTAATATTTAGTGATAAGAATGCACTGAAGTGCTTTGCAAAATATAATAGTGAACCTTTGGAATGCAGATGTGATAGTCTAAGAATCTGACTGAAGGACTTATGTTGCAAAGCTATACTTCCCTTTCCTGAGGTGAGGATGGGTTATGTTTAATACACTTTTACTCTTGGGTTCCCCTTAATATTCAACATACTTGATAACATTGGCTTTTCTGAATGCATTATGTTATGGTTTGTATTCGGATGGATCCCCCAAGCCTCATGCAATCATGAGGTTAAATCTAGCATTTGTCATTGGTTCGTTGTCTAGCCCTGGGATTGGTGGTGTGAGTGCTGCCCTTGCTCAGGGGCAGAGTGGGAAGGAGGCGCACTTTTCCTTTTTTGTGCTGTTTGCTCTTTCCCTTTGTGCCCACCATGAATGGCTGCCCCTCAGTCATGCCATCCTACCTTGGAGCCAGCTGAGCTTGGACCAAAACCTCCAAAACTGTAAGAAATAAACCTTTCCTTTCTTCATGTTGAGTGTCAGGTATTTTGTCTCAAGAATGAGAGAAAAGTAACCAAGACATTTTAAAGCCAGAAATGATAGGTACTGAGTTATTCTATCTTAAATGCTTAGAATTAAGGCTTCAGAGGTAGGCAACTCTAAAAAAGTTTTTGTTGTTGAATTTTTATCTCATAAAGTTAATGTTTGCGGTTATTTAAAAACAATTATGGTGTATTTACATTGCATTCCTACAGTTGGGGAAAAAAAATAAGTGTTTCTTCTAATAAAAACTTGGAAGTTAATCATCAAAGAATAGCATTTGTTACATTGTAATCTTGAGCTTATTGTTAATGTTTGCGATTTTTCTCCAAATTTTGCTGATATTCTTTTTGTCTCATTGTATTTTCTCTATAATAAAAAAACTGTGACATTGTAATATGTTTGCCTATTTTTACTTTTAGCTATTTAAAAAATAATAAAAAGCATGCAAGGCCCTAGAACTTCGGTGACTAATCCAAGTGGTTTGATACATGACTGAGTGAACATAGGGAGGAGTTAGGAAAGCTAAACACCACGTGGAGGAGACCTTTACAATAAGATGGCAGAGTAAGAAGTGCAACTGACAATAGGAAGCAGTGGATCCAACTTTAGCTTCCTACTGCCAGGTATGTGACATATGCAAGAATATGTTTTTGATATATTTGATAAAAATTGTTCTTTCTTTAAAATTGTAATAACACATAGACACATGCATGTTAACACTGACCTATGCATGTAGAAGGGCTTCCAATCAATTGTCATCTTGGATGTCCCACTTAGGGTATGTGATAGGAGATTTGAGTGTAGCTTAAATTCCTGCAGAAGTGGGGACTGAAGCAGACTTTTGTATTGTACGTTACTTGGGAAGGGACAGGAGCAGGAGTGAAGGGTGAGAGAGAGTACACGAGGAATGAAAGGTGTCCTATAAAGAGATGTATGAAATTGGCATCTGATGGGACGATTCAGTGTGTCATAGGATCTTCTGAGGAACATTATGAATTTTGGATCAGAAATAAATGCACCGTCAGTTGGATGCACAGGTACATCGATTCCCTCACATTTCCAAGCTGGACCTCCTTGACCAAGTTTCCATTGTGTACCAGGATGTCTAAGAAGCTTTGAGAGAAAGTAAGAGAGGTGTGGTGCATCTTGAGGTTGCTGTTTGAGGCTCACTGAAGTCTTCTTATACCTGGCTGCTGCGGCAGAAGCTGGGGTGTGAACTGGGGCTGTGAATTTGTAAAGCAGTGTCACATTTTCAAGGGTTTAGCAACATACATCCTGACATTGCTGTGTAATTCTAGCCATCCACTGCCCCGCACTTTGAGATGTTTGGCTGAACTGACAAATACTCTCACCAAGCACTGCCAGGACAAAGAGAACCCCTGGATGAATTACAGAAAGTGTTCCTGCCAGATGGGTGCTACAAATAGGTGTCCCTTTCTGTAGCTACCTCAGCCCCTTTCTAGGGAGTAAGTTTGTGTACTACTCACAAATGCAGCAGCTTTGTAACAACACAAATACAAAGGGTAAGAGAAAGAATATTAATCAAATAGAGCAAAAAGAAAAACACCCACATTTAAGTGCTTTATTCCTATGTATTAATGTATAATTTAAATAGATTTAGATCTTATTGCTGTAAGTTATATTGAAATATGGGGAAATATTTTTCTTATAACTTTTGAATTAGTTATTTTTAAAGTGGCTTCTATCTTCCACTAATTTACAATGATTTGATCAAAGTCATGTTACTATTTTATTTTATTTATTTATTTTTGGTACTGAGAATCGAACTCAGGACCTTGCGCTTGCCAGACAGATACTTATGCTACTGACCTATATCACCACAGATCTTTCTTCCTTCTTTCATTTTTTTTTTTTTTTGTACCAGCAATGGAACTCATGATCTTGTGCTTGCCAGGCAGGTGCTTATGTCACTGAGCTATGTCCCCAGTCAGTTACTTTTACTTTTTACTTTTTAAATGTAAGTCATGAAATGTGACTTTCATTAGACTTATAGTCAAGTACTTTCAGCTCAATCAGAGAAAATTTACTAGAAGGGGTAATGTTTTAATTAACTGCATACTAGCAGTTTCTACAGTATTGAATGGCTTGATGTTTTATTTGCTTATATGCAGACATGTACTATCAAGTTGTCTCATCAATAAATCTGTCTACATAGTCAGGAAATGCATTATTTTGAATGTTAACTTTAGTTAGGAAGTACATTAATAAATAAAACAGTACAGTTGGGATTAAACCTAAGTCTTTTGCATCATTTTAGAACATGATTCACCTTTTTTATAGCTGAGGTTATGGGTGAAGTATCCAGTAATGCACTGAATTAATTATTTTTTATGAGACAGGGTCTTGTTATGCAATTCAAACTGGTCTTGAATTCTCTATGTATCTCAGGCTAGTCTTGAACTCCCAGTAACCCTTCTGCCTCAGCCTCCCAACTGCTGGGACTATAGGCATGTACCACCATGCCTGGTTTCCCTTGAATACTTAAATTATATGTATTTGAATAGTTACACATATAGTTAATACAGACATGAACTCCACTATGACTGATGGGAGCCTAAGAGTGAACATTAATGATCTTTCCAGAAATTAGTTTTATTGCCATTTCTTTCATGTTATGGTCCGGACTCAGCACCAGCTCAAGAAATAGCTACTAATACAATGCTAAGAATGACTATGAATCAGTTAACCTGAGATATGTGAAAAACAATATATAATTTAACTTTGGAGACTGTTAAATTACCTCCTCTATGTGTGTTCTTTTTGGGCATTATTACAAGGTAAGATTATCTTAACAACATTTGAAAATCATCTTCAATATTCATCATTAGAAGATATCAAACTTTAAAAAAACAATTATAATAATAAGCACAATTAAAACTAGGTCCTAGCACACAGTGTGAGTTAAGGCTATATGACAGTTTGCATTTATTATTGTCAATGTATATTAGTATTATCGTTAAATTTATATGTTTCATGAGTACACTAAAATATATGTCTAGTTTACATATACCTAAAACTCAGAGACTGTAATCATTTTATTGTTGTTTTTGTTCTGTTTCTTTCAGTGGAAGCGATGAAAACTAGGGCCTTAGAAGTGCTAGGTAAGTGGTCTGCAACAAAGCTCCATTCCTAGTCCCCTTAATCTTTTAAAATATTTACCAGCAGTTCATATTTATTTCTTACCAATAAAAACATTGGCACATGCCTTTTTAAATAAAAAATTTTATGAGAATATTCTCATGAATCCTTGGAAGGAATGATGGCAATGCTGTGAAATGTAAAGAGTAATTACAAGATTCATAAAAACTTAAAAGCAAACCTGACTCTTACCAACTAGCTTTGTGAGACAAGGAATACCAGTAAGCTCCTCTAGTCTTTCCTTTTCCATACAAGGCTATCCCGAAACATCCTTCCATCAACTCTTCATGTTTACCGGATTTTGATAGGTGCTTGAAGGCAGTAGTAAAGGAAATAGAGCTCAGACTCTCCCTTCGGCTTCGTTTCCCTCTGATTTTGCGTCCTTGCCCTGCCTCTAATCATACAGTAGCCATTATGAAGAGACTGCTCAATTCATAGCAGCCGTGAGCAAAGCACTTGTCCTCACCAGCTGTTTTTCCATCCCAGGATTCTCTGATGAGATTCTTGTAGTGCTGCTACAAACCTAAGCAAACTGAAGCACTCGCTAAGCAGCCCTTTGCAGCACGCACCAGCAGAGTTAGAGCAGGGCTGGTGCATGGCTGCTCCCTTCTGGAGCTCATGAACTTACCTACCGGCTCCTCACCATCCTGGGGGACAGAAAGACAACTGACTTCTGCAACTGGAAGAGGCAGTGCAGTCTCTATTTGCTGCAGAGACACAATTCAGTCTGAGATTCCCAATTCTGCATCTCTTCCACACATAGGCATCTGCTGGAAAAGGGAGTGTTGTGAGAAGCTAAAAAGGTCTAGGAAAGTGCCTTAGAGACAGTTTCAGTTTTTATACTTGTGGATTTAGGTGCTTTTAGACTTTGGCTGGGACCCAGAACAACTGTGTGATAGTCCTGCACTTGAGTTGGGACAGACATAAATGACCACCGAGCTAAATATTTACATTTTTCCTCCAGTCAGTTTTCTACCCCAGTTTTCTAAAATATGGTCATTGACCTATTATCAGGTTTTGATATCAGTTTTAGTAACTTGCAAATAGCCTTTAAAAGTAGAATGGAGGTTGATGTGATGATATGTGTTTATAATCTCAGCTCTGCAGGAACCGGAAGCAAGCTGGTCATAAGTTTAAGACCAGCTTGGGCAATTTAGTGAGACTGCATAAAATAAAACAATAAAAAAGGCTCAGGAGGTAGTTCAGTGGCACAGCACTGGTTTAGCATGTGTGAGGCCCTCGGTTCAATCTCCTGTTTCCTCTCACCAAAAACAAACTAGCAACATAAATAAATATTACATAAATAACATATATGTATCAGAATTTAAAACTGCATAATTTATTACAGAGAGTGGAGATAAATATTATTGGTTACAATCTTGTGGTAGGAATGTTTGTATACATTTATTGGGCCATTACTTTGCATAAGATAATATTCAGCAAAGTCAGGAAAGTATCTCAGTCAATAAGATGGGAGGGTGAGGGGTGTGACCACCAAGCTTAGAATGTTTGTTTTACAGAGGATCAGCAGTGTTCTGTTGACATATCTCGCAGGTTTAAATGTGGAACAATTATTCTTTCTCCACCTAGATTTTCTTCCTCAAATGAAGTCATCTTAATACTCTTGGCCAAGAGGAAACAAAACATTATTCTCCCACCATGTGGATTTGTAGGAAGATTCATAAATGACACTCCGCTAATCCACTTTGCCTTGAAGACAGATTCTTCATTGTTCAAGCATTTTTCTCTTTTCATTTTAGGTTTTTCAAGCTTTTCTTGTTATTTTCTCCCTGAAGCATAAAAGTATATAGCACACTTTCTCCTAAACATCATTAATTCTGTACAATGGAATTTTTACTAATTACTTATCTTAAAAAAACACAAAAATATGGAACTAGCATGAGCGTTAGAGTCTATGATGATCTGTTTCTAAACCACCTTCTAAGTGTGTTGTTTTGTGTGACTCTCTAAGGCCAGTTTCTGAGTCCACAATAGAATCCACAATATTTTCCTGCCCACTTCCATCATCTAACTCCCCATCTCTATGGGCACTTTCCTGACAACACCTCTCAGCCTGGCTCCTTTCAGGACATAAGAGTGATTTTTTTTTTTAAGCAATATTTTATCACATATTTGTTCATTGGTTTATTGTCTGACCTATGTCACTAGGATATGTTCATGAGGACAGGAACTTTTGTTATTATTAAAATCTGTTTTAAAAATAAAAAATAAATGCTTCCTGCCATCTGTATGGTTTTTCAATGAATATATAAGAGAATGTATTTCCTTGTAAGGCTAGTATGTGGATCAAATAAAATAATTTATAAGAAAGTGCCTTTGATAACCTTTGAGACATAATTTCCCCACAGAGTATATAGAATTGTCCTAAGGACACAACTATATATATGTATGAGTTAAAACACTGTGATGGTTTATTTTGTAAACTATCTGGGGCTGAGGATTAGATATTTGGTCAACCGTTACTCTGGATGCTTCTGGAGGATGTTTGGATGAGACTGGTGACATTTTTAATAAAGAAGGTTGCCTTCCATGATATGAGTGACCCATCTAATCAGGGGAAGACTTGAAATAAAAAGGCCAACCTTCCCTGACCAAGAAGGAATTTTTCCAGTGACCCTCTTCAGACAATCTGTAGCACTAGTTCTTCCTGGTTCTCCGGCAGATTCCCCCTTTCACTCAAAGTGCAACTCTCCTGAGTACACAGCCTGCTGCTCTCCCCATTAGAATTAAGATTTGTCAAGCCTCCACAATCATGTGAATCAGTTACACACACACACACACACACACACACACACTCACAAGACTTCCTCTTGGCTCTGTTTCCTTGGAAAATACTGACTAATGATACTTCCAGCTGCAAGCACCGTGTGCCATTTATCTCTCTGTCCATC
Source organism: Hydrochoerus hydrochaeris (assembly GCA_004027455.1). Classification (NCBI taxonomy): domain Eukaryota; kingdom Metazoa; phylum Chordata; class Mammalia; order Rodentia; family Hydrochaeridae; genus Hydrochoerus; species Hydrochoerus hydrochaeris. The sequence goes on from PVLA01002450.1 coordinate 149,762, forward strand.
GTCACAAAGAGGCTTTGTTTTCTCTCATTGCAATGTGTTTGCTTCTAAGGTGCTTTATAGTGATAGAGCTCCAGTTGCACATCTCTGCTGACTGCTTCATAGACATGACATGGTGACTGTGCTTTTAAACACTCGGATCCTCACACAACCACATCAAAACAGAAGACAGAAGAAAATCTACTCACGTTCCTTCCCTTTATCAAATAGGAAAATCTTTCCTTGGAGCTTCCCACATTACTGCTTTTCAATACCTTATTGACTTGATTGAGTTCACTTTTCCACGCCTTACTTATACAAGTTGGAAAATGTCACCATGGCAAGAAGGGATGATGGGAAAACAGCTGTTGTTAGGCGGCGCTGGCCGTGTTGCATAATGAAATAAATGGCCACATAGTGGAAATAGTTTCAGATTCAAAATGACCCATACCTTGGATGTATTTTTCTTTTCCTGCATGACAAATGCAACAGCTTTAGTGGGTTAAGTAGCCAACAGTTATCATCTCACAGTTCTGAAGGTCAGCAGTCTGAGAATGGTTCCATGAGCCTGAAATCAAGGTGAAGACCAGGATCGCAGTCTCATTTCTAGCTCCAGGTCTCTTGAAATTTTGCTGATTATTGGCGGAGTTCTGGTTCTTGTGACTACAGGACTCACGTTCTCTAACTCATCCCTCCCTGCACATGGGAATTTACATAGTCAGATCGACAAGCCAGCAGCTAATGCTTCTGTTTCTCACACTAATTGGAATGGAAATAAGCACAGATGTGGATCTTTGAGGCTCATTTTATAATTCTGTCTACCACACCATGCTTCAAACATTTATCAGTAAAATCTTCACTTGGTTGCTTAACTTTCCTGATGTTCATCTTTTACAATTATAAATGAAGATCGATTGACTTTATGGGATTGCTCAACTACTAATGGCTATAAATAACCACATGTATTGAAGTGGCAAGTTCAGTAGCTGCCATGTGGAATACAAATATGAATCTCCTGATTAATTCCCTACAGAACTGCTAAACGTTATTCATTAAGTAAAATGCTTAGGATATTTTCTGGTCCGTAGAAATTATACAATAATACCAGCTTCATTTCCTTTTCATAACTATACAGTATAATTTATGGTAATGAGATATAATGGACATCACAAGAAATTTATAGCATGATATGTTTTTGAGACAGTTATTTAGTTTTTATTGAGTTTTTATAATTGTCATTGAATTGTAAAGGAAAATAAAGCACTAACCTGTTTGATCTTCTTATCCTATTTAAATGGAATGTTATTTATAGGGTGAAAACAAAACTGTCTGAATTTTTATAAAAAGCCTTCTATTCTGCCAGATATTTTAATCACTAAAGATACTTTTACAAACAACTGGAAGGAAAATTTTACTGAAAACATTAGCTATTTTAAGATTTTAGTTACATTTAAAATGTCACCCACTTCATAAAAGAGGAGATGAAATAGCTTGCAACATTAAAAAGGAAACATTAGAAAGATTTAAAAACAAAAATCCACAGGCCATTTATTTAGAGAAATAAAAATATGTATGCTCCCAGAACATTTCTACTGGAAGAGAATGCAAAATTCATATCTATAAACTGTAGCATTTAAAGCAAGAAAGGTGAATTAGATCATTAATATTTCATGAGATGAAATAAATGTGCATCTTTACACTCTTTTAGGGAAGAGAACCAATTATTTTTCATGCCAGTATCACTTTGGATTGGCCTACAGCCTTAGATTTTAGGCCTAGTCTATGGCTTCTAAACTGCACTATCACTAAAACTCTTTCATATGACAACTAATTAATAAAATTTTCCCATATCTATTGACATAAAGAACACCAATTAGTATAATGAGAATATTTCAGTATAGTCTTGAGAGCACGCAAAAACCTTCATAGAGTAGTTTCTCATGCCTACCACATAGAATTAAATCTTGATAAAGGCATTTCCTAGGGAGTTAAGCATGGTTTTAGAAATCTTTACTCATAAATTACATTTTAATTGAACATTTATTTACTAGAGTTTGAGCATCTCTAATCTGAAAAATGTACTCTAAGCACTCCCGCATCAAAAACTTTTTGTCCATCAACATGACAGAACAAGTAGAAAATTCGACCCCTAACCTTATGTGACAGATCACATTCAAATGCAAGTACAGTAAAAACAATCTATTAAGTTACCTTCATGCTACTTGTATAAGGTTTACATAAAACACAAGTGAATTGTATATTTAGACTTCTATGTGTATCCTATGATCATGATATTTCATTCTATATTTGCAAATATTTCAAAATCAGGAACAAAAATCTGAAATCCAAACATACCTGATTTGAAACATTTCAGATAAGGAAATATTGGCAAAAGCTTGAAGATGTAAATATTTTGGATCTTGCCTTTGCATTCCAGAAATTCAGTAGGCCACTAAATTGGGATCTGCTGCTCTTACAAGCTCTGAAATGTCAACATTCTGGAGAGGCTTGGCTGAAGATAAGGTGACATAGTTTGTAACTCATTTTTTTAATTAACCAAACCTACCATATTTCAATCAGACTGAAAGGATCATTCAAATTCTGGAAGGGTGTGCCTACACATAGATCAAAAGAAGATGAAACTATTTGAATTCTTCATTTTGATTCCAAGGTCTGTTTTACAGAAGATGATAAGAAAAGCTGAACTAGATAACTCAAGGCCTGGTATGGTCAATTGGACATTTCAGTCATTAAAGACCCTTGGATGGCTCCCCAGGAACTTTGCTTTTGAATAATATCATTCAATAATGATAAGACAAAGTCAGCTGACTGAAGCACACATTTCCACATTTGAGTTGAATTACTGGATTGTTAGTATTGTTACTTGAAATTTGAAGGCTTTAGAGCCAAAGTCAACAATTTATATTGCTATCCTTTTTGCCAGCAACTAGTCAACAAATTTGACTTCTGAAGGAAACTATTGGCTAAGAAAGATGTCAACAGAATTGAAAAACAAGTAGGAAAAAGGGTAGACAGAACCCTAAATGTCTCCTGAGATTTTTGGCCCTTGTTTTGTGCACAGCATCTCTAATTTTTTTTCTACTTAAGTACTAAAGTAGATGCTGTGAATTGATTGCGTAGATGTAGTTAAGGTCTCAGATTAGCTAAATGTATTAGAGTGATGGTCTACGTGGCCCTTTTCTAGTAATATGAAGTCTTTAAAACATAGAGTTACTCTGGTTGGCTGCAAAAGAGCTTCGGCATGGTGCAAGCCAGCATGTAAACTGAATGGTGTATGAGGAAGGAGGGTATGTCACTCAGCAAGATATTGCAAAAGAGATCTATTGAAGAAGAGTAGTTTCTAGAAAAAAGCTCAAAGGAAAATGAGGAGCTCAGTCCCATGACTTCAAAGGAACAGATTCTACCTAAACATAGTGAGCTTGCAGGAGAACTGCAAGCCTCAGGGGAGAACTGCAGCTGGCTCAGCACCTTGACTTAAGCCTGGTGAGACCCTGAGCAGCTTCCAGCACTGCTGAAATTGAAGTAATACGCTGCTGTTTTAAATTTTTGGCAACTTGTTACACATGATACATCGTAATAGGAACTAATGCAGGAAGCATTTAATTAACTTAAGTAGAATCAAATTTTTAGACACGTTAAGGGAAAATATAGTAGGATTCAGCTGTGTTAGAGTTTTTAGAATTTGTATTTTAAATATAGAGGTAATTCCTTTCAACTGTAGCTGCCACATAAGATGCTGCTTCCCCAGGAGAAAGTGCACAAAGATGGAAAAGCATACAACTTATTTAGAGAATACCAAGCTGTATCATTACATTGTTACATCAAATATTTGAAAGAGAATAGTTGTAAACATTGCTAGAAGTTAAAAAAAAATTTACAGTCAAGGAAGGGTATAGATGGAGTTTATACATTACCCAGTAAGCACTGGATATATTTGAATAGTTGGAGAAGCATTACTGTCATGCAGCAAAAAGACTGCTGCTCTATCAGCTTGAAGCATAGATTGAACAGACTTTGAGGCTGTTTTAAAGCACCATGTGAAATTGTGTGCCAAGAGCTTTCATGCAACTTAAAGTAAAAATAAATAGTTCTGAGCAGGTGTTGTAGCCAGTGTGGTTTTGCAATCTAAGATTAGTCCTTAGAGTGTTATGACAGTGATTGTTGTGTTAACAGAAGGATGGAAATCACAAAGTAATAGGTATTTATTTATTTAGTACCAGGAATCAAACTCAGGACCTTGTGCTTGCCAGGCAGGTACTGTGCTGCTGAGCTATATCCCCAGCCTCAAAGTAATGGGTTTGAGGGTGAAGATGATATATATAGTTGGATAAATAAAATTCGAGAGGGTGGGAAATAATTCCAGTGGCAGGCAGGAAAAGCAATGGAAATGCACACAAATGCCACGGGAGATTACTACAGAAAGAGACCTAGTGTTATAAGGATATATGTTTATGGGAGGTTTCATCTCTAAGAAAAGGAGAATGGCAAGAGGGTGATATAAAAGTACATAATGGAAAATGTTACATTCAAAAGACAGATTAGTGAGTGGAAAAACGGAAAAAGCTGAAAATTTGTAAACACATGCAATGTGTTTAGATGATAATGGTTAATTATTCCCGCTATTTTAATGGGTACTATATGATGAGGAATGATAAAAGTCCTTGGCATTTGGTAACTAGAATATTAATGGTGACTTCAAAGCAGTTGCAGTAAATATAACAAGGCAAATAAATTATGCAGCAATAGGAAGCACTTAGTACACATAAACTTCCAAAAAGTAAAGTTGAAGGGAAAAGATACAAGATGTTAATTAAAGGGGTCATTTACTCATTTTCCTGTTAAATTTGAAGAACATAAGTTGAGACGAGAGTAAGACCAACTTACATAAATGTGTTTCATGATTAAGTTGAAATTTAGGTTTCTTGTCAAGTTGTAATTCAGCACATGCTCTCCAATGATACATACACACAAACAAGTGTACACAACTGTGTATGGTTTCATACACATATATGTTGCATGTACCTACACATATTTGAGCTAATAAGCTAATTTAATTTGATTTTTGAGATATTCAATTAAATTATTGGATTTGTTTTTCTAGAAGAATTTTGATGCTTTCAAAAATACCAATTGATAAATCCTTGCTGTGCTTCCTCTCAAAAATAATGTATGAATACTTCGCTAACTATAGAAATAGGCTTAACTTCAAGCCTATCTTTTGAGTGCTCTTGAAACCAATACATATTTTAAATTTCAGGCATAACATCCTCAGTGAAACAGTTAAAATTGCAGATTTTTTTTTTTTTTTAAAAATCAGATTATTGCCAGAATAGAGTCTATTGCAAAGGAACTTAAATTCTTGACAGCAATCAGGGTAAACTCATAATGATTTAAAGGATTGACATTTGTATTCAAGGTCTTCTTAATATATTCACATAAATCAAGTAAATTTTCACTTCTCCTAACACAATAGGAGGCTTTTTCCAATGCTATTTGAAGAAAGACTATTCATGGCATCAATGGGTGAAGACTACACTCTTTGAGGAATATCTGTGGTGAAAGAACAAGAAACATCCTTTTGCTAAATGTAGCACAAAAATGGCATTCAGCAGACAAACCTTAAGTTTCTCACACAGCACACAAAAATGATGGCTGAAATTTTGAGAGTCTGGAGAAAAATAGGGGTTGATTCAAGGCTAAAATTGGGGTTGTTAAAGATTCTACTTTTAATGATTTAAAAGATAGTAATGAGGAAACTCAACAACTCAATATTGTTCTCTACTAGTTCCTCTGAGGGTGACATTTGTTTCTTAGCAATCCAGGGTAGAATTTTTCATTTAACCTCTGATCTCTTCCACTCATTAGTCTTACTACTTCTCGACCCTGGGCACAACTGAGAAAGAAGCGAAGCTCTGCGCAGTACAACAGAGCAACGCTCCCCTTGGGCATCATATCATTAGCTTGTTTCCAAGTTTCTTTATGCTTCACCATAGCTACACAGACTGCTAGCGATACTTCACTCTGCGCCCCACTGACTGCCCCACTGACCCCTTTAGGGTCTTCCGGGTGCGCTTCTCCCTTTCTGAGGCAAAGAGAACTTTCCACAGCTGCTTCAGTGATCATGTGTTCACTGGAATGGTTACAGCACATGAAATTTCCAGAGGAGCCTAATGGGTCCCACACCCAGTAATAAAGATTTCTTTTAAACTCTAAACTTTACCTATCTTTATACAAGAGAAGTTGAAATTTTAATATATGCTTATTGAGGAAATTCATGTCTACAGAAATCTGAGGCTCTCTTGCAGTAACTCATGATCATTGGGCTTCAAAACTTCAAAGTCCTGAAATTATCAGTCTACTCATGCTTAACATTTGTAAAACTTGAGGCTTTAATTGGTTTATCCCAGGTGTCACATTTAATTTAGAAGAACACCTTGAATTAGAACTAAGGCTTCTGACTCTGAAAGAGAATCAAGTACTAGAATGTTAAATTCCACCAGGACACATTTGTCACTAATGAGGATTCTATAGCAAAAGACAAGACACATCATTAGGACTGAGGGTTGCCATCGTGAGAGGCTGTAGATTTGGATAGTCTCCACTAATCAAAAGACTAAAGAAAATTGGGGTTTTGAGTTGGGTATTTTTGGAAGGGGGGAAAATGTGCAACTGGGTACTTTGGTATTTTTTTTATCTAGGAGGAGTGTAGCTGAAGTGGGATTCAAATTATTTTTGGAAAGAAGTCACTTATGCTTGTAAGGAGAGAGACATTTTAGCTGGGCTTATGCTTGCCAAAGGTCCTTAACTCCATCTTTCAGATGTGGTTACTGAGGGGCATTGTTTCTGTCTTATTCCATCACAATCACGTGTACTTTGTTTAGAATTGTTTTATTGTTTATATCCTGTGATGATGTTTATATGCAATTGGGAACACTATGGCCCAGCTTTAAGCTGTGATTTTAAGAGTGATTTTTTTTTAAATTTCCTCAATCACATATAGAACAGACTATACTTGCCCTTCTCATTAAGTTAGAAAGAGGCATTTGAATCAAAGGAATCTCCCAAAACAATACAGGTCACAGTGTGACATCTAATGATGGGGTGAATTTTCTCACAAAGCTGTGCATTTCTGGGTGCTGCAATAATCTACAAGTCAGGACACTTTTGTAAAGGGATGATGAAAATAAATGTGATTTTCAGCTCTGAGATTTCATGCTTTCAGACTTGATCCACAAAATTGTCATTATCATAAAGATTTGGGGTTCAGTTGAAGGAGATAATCACAGCCTAAAGACTCTTTTAATCAGGTTATTACAGTCAGACATCACCTTTTATTTCAGTATTTGTAGATACATTATTTTGATTTTATAAGGGACTGCACTGGGCCTCATACAGTGACATTAAAAGACAGGCAATTTTTGTCTCTTATTTTATATTCTATATTTTAGGAATAGAAAACCTTTGTATAAGTAAAACGTCTAGTAGAACTAGATTGCATAAAATGTTAGCAGGGTTTCTTGCAAAAAGATGAAATAATAGACATTAAAAATACCTTCTTTTTCATGTTTTCAGCCCTTCCCTTTCTCCCTGCATTTCATACCAATCTGTTGGATTATTACCCAGCCACTAAGATACATTTCAAGAATTCAGATGAATACAGCTGTCTCTCATAGTCCCTCCTAGAAATGACATAAGGACAATAATTCATGTTAAATATTATGTGCTGTCTTTTGGTGCTGACATTTGGTGCAACCAGGAGGGCCACAGAATTATTTTTCTCTTCCCCAGCAGATGAGGTTCCACCAGGCATGCTTCCGGTTTATCCCTGGGCTTCATGATCTGCCTGCTCATATAATTACCTTCTCCTGTGGAAGCTGTGGAGCATCTCATGGCCTTGATTACAAATCCTGCCTTCTATGGCACTAGGGTGTGTCACTGTCCCTGAGTGCTACCTCTGTATGTCCCTGTATGGCATGCAATGTCATCTTCCCCAGGTGTGAGTATGTTTGACTATTCCACTGTTGCTGGAGCCACCTGTCCGGTGTTGGGTGCTGTGTGTTTGGATGTAACCACAACCCTTGGGCTGAATCACCCCCTTTCCACTGCGGTGCAGAGGAGGTGATTAACGCACAAATGTGTCTTGCTTTCTCAAAAGCTAGAATATTTTCCCTTGTTTTTCTTTAGCACTCAATTCTTCATTGCTTGTCAATCACATTGTAGTTGAAATTATAGTTACTATTTCACAAGTGTGACTGTTTGCTGCCGTGTGTAGTGTTGAATCTTACTCAGTTTTGTAGTTTCTCTAGGGTCTGTTATGGCATCTTACTGAATTTAATGAGTTTAGTTCATAGTCTATGAGTATATTTTTGCCTCTTTTCTAAATTTAGATGTGACATTTTTCTTTGTGTAATTGAAGCAGACTTCACCACGTTTTTGAAAGCGTACTGAGGCGACATCTTTACTGGGTTGGTTCTCAGGCTGTCAATCAAGTTGTGACTGACAGTTGCTGTGGATTTGATGAGCTCTGTGCCCAGCTGCAGTTGCTCCCTTCTCTTCTCTCCCAACCCTGTTAGGTGGCTCAACGTTTATTAATATCGTTCATTATTTTGTCACCATTGGGCATCACGTGACAATCATGAAACAGAAATGTAGCTGTGATATCACTGTTAGACATGGAACTAGGCTATAATTTTAAACCCTTACAAAAAAGTGTCACATTTTTATTAATTTTTGCTTTAATCCAAAAATAACTTAGACATGCATATAACTAGAAGTTTAGTTCAAGTATTCAATGAATAACCAAACATGTACTACAGAAGATGCTTCGAAACATGGTCTCCATTTGTTTTAAGAAACATTACTGGGTCACTTGATTCTCCTATTTTAGTTAACCACATTCTAATTTATACCTACATCATTCTAACTCTCTAACTTATTTTTGGGTCACTTTTGCATAAGTAGAATTATGACTAGTTGTGTCTTACTTTACATTATAAGTGTACAATATAGAACATCATGTGTTATTCTTATTGAATAAATAGCAAAGTGAATGAATTCTGGCCTTCATTATTATGCATGACAATCTCTATAATTTGATTTGCAGTAACTTTTATGGCAAAATTGTTTCCCAAAGAAAAGAGTTTTAAATAGATGTTTTTCATACCTTTTTAAAACAAATTTTATGATCTTGTTTCATATTTTCTTTCTTTCTTTGTTTTTTTTTTTTTGTTTTTGAGACAGGGCCTCACTGTGTAATTCAGGCTGGCTTGTGTTTACTGTGTAGCCCAGGCTGGCCTTGAACTCGTTGCAGTCCTCCTGCCCCAAGGCTCCCGAGTGCTGGGTCACAGACATGTACCCCCACACCCAGCACTGCATTTTCTTTACCTTTGTAATAGATTGTGGTCTTCAGTATATACACACACTCTTTTAATGTAAAATGGAAGCATATTAGTTCAATTTCTACTCAAGTGAGACTATTTAAAGAATAGAATAAATTTTAATGGCTATAAATTATTGCTAGTATTTCTTATTTTTCATCTTTTTTATTAGTACAAGTTTGCAGTACATAATGTTTACATGCTTCACAGGGAGTCAGTATATGTACATAGCACATCTTAATTTCTTTTTTTTTTATCTCTTTTCCCTTCTCTTCTTCCTCATTCCATCCATCTCAACCCTCTTCCTTTTTTTGTACTACATATAAATTGGGATTAATTTTAATACAAACATTATAATATCTAAAAAATGACATATATTAGAGGTAGCTGAATATATTACTAAGGCTCACTCAGTCTAAGGGACTATATAAAGTCACTTATTCAGTAGTCATCTATTTATAGATTATTATGACACATTCTATTTAAAAGTCTATATATTTTTTTATTTTAATTACATTTGATTTGCTTCATGTTGGACTAACTATTTCAGTGCGTATCAATGTCTATCCAAAGCTTATTAGGATCCCATTCTGTGACGGGCCATATAGGAGAGCAACAAGGACACTGAGCTTCCTTCCCTCCTGCCCCACTCCGTGGGCATCATTCTTGTACTACATGTTTGCTGGTACTTCCAGGAATATGACACCTGCAAGGATACGATTGTTTCTACTCACCGTCAAGTCGAGAAGAGAGGACTAACATAGATAATGATGCTAGAAACTTATCAGAAAAGAAGTCCAGAAGAGCTGTGTTAATGAGCAGTCATTTCTCTAAAGGGAGACATGGAAGTAGGTTCAGTGTTGCGTGCACCCTCTGACTGGAGAAGAAGTGCACAGGTGATATCTTAGGGAGACTTGAGAACAAGGCAGGGAGGTTTACATGGGCCTAAATAACAGGCAGCATCACTTTGTAATAAAGAAACAAGGGGAGGAAAGTCAGGTTTATGAAAATCAAGAAGGAATTTTCTAGAGGACAGGAAAAAAGTGATACTAACCTAGGAGCGAAGGAACTCGGGGCTGTGACGAGATGAGATTGAACAACCAAGATCTCAAATGTCTGGCCAACTCATTCTTAGAATTTCTTCAAACATTTAGTTTATTCTGAATTCTTCCTCATTCTGATAGTCACATTTTCTTATCACAGCTGCTGAGTTTTAATGGTGTTATTAGTGTTTTTTAAATAAGGCGTGGATCTTGCTTTCATGATTATATGGGAAAGTTATTGCAAGACGTAACTAATAACTATTATCAATCCATGAGACGCTGTCTTAGCATTCCAGTACTGTTACAAAACACCTAACATAATCATCTTTTAAAGCAGAAAGGTTATTTTGGCTCACAGTTTTGTAGGTTTCAATCTATAGTTACCATTATAGCTAACCGTTGTTTTTGTACCTGCAGCAGTGAAGTATGTGATGGGAGAAGCTCATAGTGGAAGAAGTTTTCAGCTCATGGCTAGAAGCAAAAGAGAGAGGAAGGGCTGGGTGGCAATATCCCCTTCAAGGACATGCTCCCAAAGTCCTAACTCCCCCCCCTCCAAAGCCTGCTTCTTAAAGGTTCTGCCAGCTCTCTATTAGCGCTATGCTAGGGACAGAGCTTCCAACACATAGCTCTTTGGAGGAGAATTAAGATAAAATCTATTTGTGGACTTTACAAATTATTTTCAGGGGGGTTAAAGAATCATTGAAAATGGGAGGGGTAGTCAGAAAGGGAGAGAGGAGAGAGAGAGAGAGAGAGAGAGAGAGAGAGAGAGAGTCCTAAATGCTCTTAAACACTCTTAAGTGGTTTATGTAGTGATACTGTGAAATATTTTACTTCAAAAGTGAAGGACACAGGCTGAGAGACTTTGACTTGGAGGTGATATTGGTGAGATCTTCCACTATGTCTTCACCAAAGGTGCTAACAATGGATTTTATTATCTCTGTATTACTATGCTGCTACACCAAGTCAATATTCCTAGTTCCTAAAAGATGTAACAATTTTTATGTTACTACTTTAAGGAGATGACAATTTGTTACCTTTTACTGGAATGATTTAACAAGTTAGTGAGATATGGAAACATTCTAAGGCAACTTTGTTTCACAATTTTACTAGAATGATATTATCACAGACATATCAGTTACACAGCCAGACCAAGGAAGGCTTCAGGTCCCAGAACTTTAAGAGGTTCTAAAGTAAAATCACCACAGAATCTTTTCATTTGCTTGAGAGTCTGTAATTTATTGCATATCAGTTTCTTAAATGTCTCTAAGAAGCTCATATTGGCTTCAATATGAGAGATTCAGAGGTTGATGCTCCAAAAACATATTGAATTAAATTTAATGTAAACTCTGATCATAAGTAGATAATTACAGTATATTACCATAGTTTACAAAAATATTGTGATTATCATCTTTTTACCTACAGAGATATACTTTCAAAGTATCAATGTTTATCATTAAAGGTAAACTAGAAGCCTTTTCTATTTGTTTGAAAGCATATGCAAAAACTTTTCTTCAGAATCTTCAATTTTTAGCAATTACAGGCTGACTTCTAAAATGGAGATTTGGTAAGGAACTCAGGGAGTAGAAAGGATTTTACCAAAAACATCTAACAAGCTTATCAGTAATACATATGATTGGAAGATTTTTATGGCATTGTCATAGTATATTCAGATAAAGGCACTAGATGAAAGAATTATAAGCTTCTTTACATTCTTATGAGGGCTAGAGTTCAAAAGTTCTGGATTCCATGTCTACTTCTAACATGGGGGTTGTATATATGTATATGTCCCATGGTAAAAATTTAATTTATTTTGCATTAGTTCACCTATTATAAGAGCTGGCATATAACTGTAGTGTAAGACTATTTAAAATCTAAGTCATTTAAAGCTTAAAGATTTCTAAGAATGAATGTTAGTTAAGCAAATATAAATTATTATCATTATCATTTTCAGGTTATATTAATTCCCCTCCCCCCAAAAAAAGAAATCCTCTCTGCCATGTCCTGTTACCTTAAGTATTTTTCTGCTTCTAAAGGAGACAGTAAAAATAGGCAATTGGCATTACTCAGTAAAGCCTTTCATTGCATTCCAGTTTCTTTTACCTTCTGCCAGCTAAGCCACATGTTTGTGCTGCTCAAATTAAATGCAGGTGTGTGTCCATCCTCACTGGTAAAGCCACATAAGTAGTGGAGAAAATGGAACACGTCAAGAAACCACTTCGAGTCAGGGAAGCAGCGTGCTCACTAATGAAGCCCAGTTTGCTTTCCTTATATGTGCATGCGGTGAGGCTTCTCCGCATGTGAAATTAAATTGCAATGTTCTAGTTTTAAGATTGAGATCTGCAATATTGAGAGCGTTAACCCCCCTTTGAATTCCATTTGTCCTCTTACATACATATCACTTTATGCATTTTTGGTGGGGGTATCTTCAAAGGTCAAGCCCATGGCATTACGATATTTTTATATGAAATTGTCTAGTTCACTAGAACTGATTTCACTAAAGCACCAATGTTTTACATGACATATAAGTATGAATAGTCTCAAATTCTGTACTTGAAGACCTTTTGGAATTTCCTCCCCCCTTTGTTTGGGATAAATGAATTACATTTTGATGGTTGCGTACTCTGAAAAGAAAAATGCATGTAAAGAAACTGAAAAGGGCTCTTATTTTTTACTCATTGCCAGAGCTCCCATGCTTTTATGATTGTACTATTCAACCAAATTTTCGAGCAAAAAAGAGCATCAGGGTTTCATTTTCTTTTCCACATGACATTCGCACTTGGCTATATGAAGAATGTGTGGCATGTTTCAGGTGGGAAAGTGTTCTGAACAAATAGAATAAATTAATGACACATTTTGTTTGTTAATAGTCTATTTGTCTAGTTTGGCTTCTACTATATGTGTCACCTGTACATTAATTTGTATAATATGTTTGGTGTCCTATTCCAACCATAGATGACATATTTTGAGAATAACTCCACTATTTAAATAGTTTAAATTGTATACCTTTGTTTCTAAGGTAACTTATGAGCAATGTTAAAGATTGAAGAGAACTGAAAAGATGGAAAAGATTGTGATTTCCTCTAAGATTAATATTTTCAGAAGAGTGGCATCTGTAACTTGTAAACCAGGCTTCTAAAGAGCTTCAAAGATGATATCAAGGTTTAATTTCTGAGACATTTGTTCATTTTCTCTGGTTAGCTATAAATTTCTCATTCTAGCTGAATGTCTACCTTTCTCTTATTATGTACAATCCTTGCTGCAATTGTACAACCTTTTTCATTTTAGAATTTATTTTGAAAATAAATTAACAGTAACCTTATTAAAATTAGATATGAAATAAATATGTGTCATCTAAAAATATATTCTGCACCTTCCTAATACATGAAAACATTAATTCAGTAGACTGATGATTTAGATTTGAATCAAATGAACTCTAGTTATTAACAAATTCAAACTGGGGCAAGAGATTTCAATGTTTACTTCATAATCTGTGTTCTAATTTGGGATGTAATCAATAAATTAACTTTTGTTCCCTTGAGGAAGATGCTGGATCAATAAAATCAGTATAGCATAGACTGAATCGGTTCATGGGGCCAGTGTGGTGGTTTCCACCTGTAATAGCACTCAGGAGGCTGAGACAGGAGAATTGCCATGAATTTGAGATCAGACTGGGCTAATAGTGAACTCAAGACCAGTCTGAACTGTATAGCAAAACCCAGTCTCAAAAACAAACAAACTCATGCACAAGTTTTTATGAGATACTATATTTTAGCTATTTTTTGAGAAGAAAACGAAAACAGAATAAAGCAAAAAGTCATTAGCATATGTGATTAGGAAAAATATGTAAAGGAAGCCTGTTGTGGTTGGGTAACATTTATAGAGTGTAAGCAATTAGCTTAGTGTAATAGTCGGGAAGCTGACCCTGCTGTGGCCAGGAATTTCCCAGTGTGCTTACTCTTAGTCTCGACTTCCTGAAGGGTGCTTCCTTTGGTAGCCCATGTTGGTATCTGGGACTGGTTTTACTTTTCAGACCCTAGGTCTAAATATACACATGGCAAATAGCACACAGGAAGCCAAATATCCTGCCTCTCATGTTCAAGACTGCCTATGGGACCCTTGCTTTGTGTCCTACAAGGAGCAGTAAGTCTGCCAGGAGTTGAAAAGAGAGGAATGGTGAGTGGAAGGGGAAGAAAAGATGTGAAGCCACAGCAGGAGTGGAGAATATTTATCAAGGAAGCCAGCCCTTCACTAGTACAGATGAAAAAAGTATATCGTATTTCACCCTTTGTGTTAATATTTGTTGAATTTTTGTCAATGCTAATTATATTATCCAACATATAAATCTCAATTTTATGTATCATATCTATCTATCTATCCACTTTTATTTGTTTAAAGTTTATTATTTCATTTTTTAGTGGGTAATGTATGGTGTTTGAGTGTCTTAAAAATGCCTATTCTCATAATCCTGAAGAATGGTTTAACTGCTTATTGAATTCTGGGTTAGTAATCCCCTTGTCCTGATTCATCAAGAATTACAGCCTAACATCTATATACATTTTATGTTATTGAGGAGGAGTGGATATTGTCAGTCTATGGCAATTTCTCTTTTCCTGGTGTTTATGATTCTTTTTCATCCTAACATTCTCCAAGGACTGATTTTTGTTATGATATCTTGCTTTAATTTTCAAATTTGCCACCATTTCATTCTTCAAATTAGATCTCTTCCATTTTTATTGCTTTACTCTGACTTTTATTAATTGAAGATACTTTTTTCCCAACATCTAAATTTGTCTTTAAAAGTGGTAGATTCTTTTCTCTGATAGAGTTCTAGGGTAATATGTTCTCATTAATTACTTTTTTATATCAACATATGGTGAATCAGGCAACAGCCCCTAAGAGATGTGCTCATGAATGATCTGTTTCCTTTGAGTGTGGGCTGAACACGTGATTTGCTTTTAAGAAGCTGGATAAGGTCAAGGTGATGTGACATCGCTCCTTTTACAGTGTTGTCCTACACAAAACTGTCTATCTTGGAAGACTGGAGTAAGAAGCTCTTTTGTGATCTTCACATTTTGAAGAAGGATGTTATTATGCTGTCATCTGCTGATGGAGAAGACCGAATGGCACTGTGGGCCTTATGGCAGGATCCATGAGTGACCTCTAGCCTCAGTTCTACAACTGCAAGAAAATAAATTCTGCTACCAACCACACAAACTGGAAAGACAACTTCAAAATTCAGAAGGGATGCAGTGCAGGCAATATCCTACTTGTCAGCTTAAGTTCTAGTTAAGCCTTAAATAGATTCCAGACCTGTAGAAATTGTGATAATAATAACAATAAATGTGTGTCATTTTCAGCTCTCTAATTTGTGGTAAGTGGTTATGCAGAAAGAGCAAATGAAAATAAATGATTTCCCAACTAAAGTTTATCATTTTAAATGTTTTCTTTTACTTTAAAGAATACATTTTATTTGACAAAATTTTATTTCATTCTTTTAATACAATTATCTTCTTTGATTTCTACTCTTCATTTTTATTGTACATATTTTGAAATTCATTTTCTTCTGTAAATATCAGATAGGCATACATGTGAAAATACATTTAAATCATTTTATTATTATAAGTACATTATGAATCTTCTGATTGCATTCTTTCTTTCTGTTAAGGATAGATACCTTAATGTCAGGTTTCATATGTTTTGAAGTTTCAGCTGGCAGGCTTGTCATGTAGGTTGAATGTGTTCTTGTTTATTGTTTTAAATTTGGTTGATTGTGACTTTGTTTCTGCTTGCTCCTACCCACAGTCCTTGAACTGTCACATCCAGGGCCACATCGCAATATGACAGCAGTGGATCTTCTCTCCTGCTGATCTGGGAACTATCACAGACAGGTCTTTACATAGGTACAGGTGGCCTGATTCATGTCCTAGTGGAAGAGCTTTGTTCGTGACCCTCCTCCTTTGGCATGCCACTTGTTCTGAAAACAAAACAATAAAAATAAAATATAGTCTCATGGCAACTGATAGAGGTTTTTCATAATCTAAGCAGTGAGTAGAGCCCAATTCCTGTGCCCATGTTCTGTGGACCACGTTGCCCCCAGGGAGCTGACTCCTGGTGCTGCTGCCTGCTTCTCCCTGTGGTACATGACACCAGCTTGTTTGTTGGTTTGTATTTCTGTTTTCTACAAAGCTATTTGCCTTGTTTTGATCAGAGTCACTCCTTCAACTTAGTTTCTATATGCGTTTGTTAAAGCTGACATAATAGGCACTATGTACCAGAGAGTTTAAACAACTGAAATCCATTTTTTTCATAAACACTAGAAGACCAAGAGCACAATGTTGTCAGGATTGGTTTCTTCTGAGATCCTTCTCTGCGGTGTGTAGAAGGGCCTCGCTTTCTCCTGTCTGCATACTTACTTCCATCTGTGTTTGTGTTTGACTGTTTTTAGATGGAGACCACTCTGGTTTAGGTTCCACACTCCCGACTTCATTTAAGTGACTTCCTCAGAATACATTTTTCCAAGTATGGTCACCTTCTGAGGCACTGGAAGTTTCACTATAGGATATTTGGAGGACATAGTAGGACTATGATCGTCTTTTTCTTTTAAAATAATTCAACTAATCTTGGTAGATATTCAGCATATGCTTAGGGATGATGGGAAAGGGAATAGATTCTTCAGTCATTATACGTGTAACTGTGTACACTTTTGAGTGAACTGAAAGTCCATTTCTTTGGCACTAGCCGTCATTTATCTTTCCTCTACTTTAAAACCCTATATATATCTGTTTAGTTTTGTACATTTGATTGATAGGTTAATATCACCACTGATTCTTTCAGTTATACTTGTGTTATTTGAGACTGTACAAGAACTGTGATGGCAAAAATTGAGACCATACATTGCATAAGATTTAATCATCTCAAACCTGTCCCAGGTGGCTTCTTTTTATGGTGAGTACAGTCTGGGATTTGATAAGACTAGAAAAATGCTGCATTGTCTCCATTTCTCTCTCATTATTTACTTGAAAGCTAAGCTCCTAATCTACTTTGCTGCTTCATTTGGAAACTTTTGAGCTATCTATAAAAAAAAAGTATGAAAGTCAGTTGCCAGATTAATAAAATGTAGTTTTTCTAACTTGTTTTTCCATTTTTAGCTATTCCTGGGGGATTAGAGCAAATTATTAATGCAGACTTCCTTCAGTTATGGTAATACGAGTAAGACATGCACTGTAAGCCGCTGCCTCCTTAAATTTCTTCATTGTTTTTGCAATATAGGGTTCCAGTACACTCCCAGCACTCATCTGGCATCTCTTGAGATGCATTTCTATATCTGATGTGACCACTGAAAAGTAGAAGGAAGTTGAATATGGTAAAAGCCAAAGATTGGGTTAAATGAAGAAGTTCAAAGTAGCTCACCACTATCCTGGGGTGGGTAAGTAGATTTCCATTTATAAAATTGATATATTTTCTTTTTTGAGACATTGCCTCTCTGTGTAGTTTAGTCTGGCCTTGAAGTCACTATGTATGCAGCCCAGGCTGGCCTTGAAACCATGGAAATCTTCCTGCCTTATTCTGCTGAGAGCTGGGAATAGAGGCATGAGCTACCACATCCAGTTCCAAATTGATTTTTAAAGCATTTCTCTGAATCTGATAGCAAAATATTTTATATCGTGGTACTTTACAATTATCATTGGCCAGGGGCAGTGTTTTTGCAATCGTCAGTGATTGCACAGGTGCAAATGTTTGCTTTTTGTTTCTCTTCAGTCCTCTACGTTTCCAAGATACCCTTTCTCTTGATACCCAAGAAAATAGATCAAATTCCTATTCATTACAGCATGTGAAGACCAGAACTATAAAATTATCTTTTATAACAGATACTATTTTTTAAAATTGTCTTTTGTAATATATGTTCTGTTCAATTAGTGCTTTTATGACCTCTTCGCTACCACATCCCAGTGCTACTTTTGACTTCAGAGATTATATATTTTTCTCCCTTCATCTGTGGAAAACAATGTGTTTTTACTATTTCCTTCATAAAGGTACATTTAAATAAGGCTGATTTAAAAAATACTTTTATTGATATTTTGAAATAAAGGAAATCATTAAAATAATTGAAAAGTAGCTCTGATCAGATCTCTCAATCTTCTTCCTAAGGCATTGCTAAGTGCTTCCACAAACTTAATGTCCAGTTATTTGGTTTCTATTTCTGGATATTTATCTTATTCTCTGTGTCATAGCTTTGCTTCCTTCCCTGCGTTCCAACAGACAAGGAGCTCCAAGGCTTCCATTGTTTGTCACCCATGGATATTTAATAAACAATTAGTTATCTAATTAGCCTATTTGGCCTTATCTAATAGTCCTTGCTTTTTTTTCCATTGAGTACTATAGACTTTATGTCTTAGCTACCTTATTGTTATCTCAAATTTAACACTCTTAATATTCAAATTCACAGTGTTAAGCTGAGCTGATCAGGAAGACTTTCAAAACCTGTTTCTTCTCTGGGTTTTATATCCCAATGATCAGCATTCAAACAGTTTCCAGATTTATGCTCTAGGGATCATCTTTCTTTTCTCATAATCTCAAAATCAAATTTCTGTGTTTGACACATTCTATATGTTGAAAGTTCTGGAATTTAACAAGCTTTTTCAAGTCCTGTTCTTAATATGGGTTAGTATCAATTGTACGTCTTCTCTATCTCTCCGTTATTTTTCCCTTATAACTGAATGAATGTCTGGTCAGTAGAATGCTGAGATAGCACCATGATTCTTGCCTCTTGGTGTCCAGACTTATATAATCCCATCCCAGGAAGTGTGGTGAGACCTGATATACCTCTAACAAATGGAATAGAACAAATATGATTTTGCTTTGGTAATTACTATATTATATGACCGTCTTTCAGACTTCCACACTCTATTCCTGGTTTTGAAGAAGCAAACTACTATGTATCCTACAAATATAAGGAAATTAATTTTACCAGCAATCAACAGGAAGCTTTAAAGAAATTCTTTCCTCAGCTGAGCCTGTGATGAGCACTCAGTCTCAGCAGACGCTTTAAAGACTTGTGAGACACTAAGCCCTGCACCCTACTAAGCCAGGCTTAAACTTCTGAGCCAGAGAACTGTGAAATAAATATTATGCATTGTTTTAAATCATTCAGGTTATGGCAATTTGTTACACAGCAATATATACCACAGAGATTCCTTAAATAAAATATGTCATCACATTACTTTAAAAAATCAAACAAACTATTAATGGTTGCTTAGGGTTGATTATGTCCACCAAGGTTCAAGTGCTGGAAATTTGATCTTCTGTGTATCAGTGTTGGAAAGTGAGGCTTAATAGGAGGTATTTGGGCAGGGGCTCAGTGCTTGTGAGTGGATTAAACTGTCATGGCAAGAGTCATTGTTGCAAGCTGGAGTTGCTTATAAAAGATGAGTTTGGCCCCCACTCTCTCTCAATAATGTGATACCTTTTGTCCTATTATGATGTAGCAAGAAGGCCCTCAAAAGGTGTTGACACCTTGATATTGTACTTCTTAGTATGCAGAATTGTAAGCAAATAAATGAGTTATCCAGTCTCAATTATATTGTCATAGAACACAAAACAATCCAAGAAAATAACCAGCTATTTTTCCCAGAGTTAACCTAAAGCTATTGAGAAGAGCCTTCACTCTATGATTCTTCTTAGATTTCATGAATGTTGAGTTTTTCTGTTTTTTTTTAACTTAAAGATTCAGAATTCTGATTTTTCTCTCTCTTCTAGCTGCTTATCTCCTTCCAATATTTTTTCTTTCCCTTTGTAAATTTAAGCTCTAGTTTAGCTCTAACAATTTCTGAGAAGCTTTCCCTCACCTAGGAAGTTGGGTTAGATACCTTTTATATTTTTCTTATAATGCTTTTCATAGCTTATTGGAACTGTTTGTCTGTTCTTCTTGATGTCTTCTTCATTTGCTTGTCTTCAGTGTCTGACCCAGAATTAGAGCTCATTAATTTTTTCCTGGATAAATGGGTGAGTTATGATTAAATCAGAGGCTAAATTGGACATATACTATCAGAGCGTTGATAATTAGAACCATAGAGCATGGCTTGCTAAGGAGGCAAGAGTGTTCACATGCAATTCCGAAGAGTCTGCCAAGACTTGTAGCAGTTCCCCATTTTTTTTTTTTTTTTCCTTGCAGGCTTAGCTAATTTTGTCCTTCCCGTCTCATATGCCCTATTCTTCTGTATTCTCTCCATCAAGATAGTATTCATTTCTCCCACATAGTTGTGTCCATAATCGCTTTGTTTTAATTATCAATAGTAACAATTGTCAGGAAGTTACAAATCCTGTGAAATCTGAATTTGGTCATTCATACAGTTCTGGTACTTTCTTGATAGAAATTAATTGTTTCCCTTTTTAAAATATTAAGTGGCAATTTCCTTTACAATTCTAATTTTGAGTGTATTTTCACAGTTGATACAACAAAAAATTGACTTATTTCATTTAGATCTAACTTTAAGGATATAATATTTTCTTTCTTTTCCCCCTTTCTTTTCAATCAAGATGGAACCATAAGTAACTTTTTGTCTTATTTGGTAATTTATGTCTCTGAAGATCTCCATTTTTTTACTGGAGACATTTCACCAAAACAAAATTGTTGAAAAATTTCTTTTGAATGTCCTCTAGAATTACTGATAATATTCGCTGCTAATATCCTATCTAATCAGGATGTATTTAAAATATTTTGAGTAAACTGACTTTGATTATATTGATGATATAGCTATAAAAACCAAACTAGTGTATTTAGAGTTACATAAAATATTAAACTGATCTTGAGATTTTTCCTCAAGTAGGTAGAAATTTCCTCCAGTAAGTGTCAAATTAGTAAAGTGGTCAATTCACATTAGAAAACAACATAAACTTCCATAAAATGCACTGGAAAAATGACATTTTTATCATATGTGCAGAATAAACTATTCTCCACTAAGTTACTAAATGTACAGGTTTTGCAAGCCAGTCAGACCAGAGAAAGAAAATTATTAAGTCAGAAGTAGATAATACTGTACAAAGGATTTTTTTCTTATACACATTAACTTTTAACTACTTGGAAATATTCAAAGATTTCCTAATCTTCTAACATGTCAAAGACTTAAGGCTGCAAAATAAGTGAAAAGTTGTATCCTGCTTTTATCTATGACATTATTCTATTAATGATGCCTTATTTGAATATTTGACATTTACCAACATCTGATAGCCTTAAGATATTATGCTTCTTTCTTTGCTGCATCAATGTTTAAATATACAGATGCATACTTTGCCTTTGATAATGAAAGTCCTTCCATGGCATGATTTATATTACATAGGTAAGAGTCTTGACCAGATTATGAGGATTAAATTATTAAATAACAGAAAGATCAGTGACTACTTCTGTTTTCTACTTTGAAAATAAATCGTATGAGTTAGAGTACTTATACCACTTGCTAAATTTAAAAATACTGTGTTCTCTAATAGATATTGACTAGCTTACTGACTCATTTTCAGCATTAGCATTTTCTTCTTAGAGGATTCAAACACCATCAATTTTGGTTTATAAGAAATACGTTAGGAATTGATTTTTGCTATTTCAATCTATATGCAGAGTGCTTACAAGTCCATTACAAAGTATCAAAACAAACAAAACCCTATTAGAATTAATATCTATTTTTGATTGTCATTTATTTTCAAGCTCAAGGCATAAAACAGTATTTGTAATATTCATTGAGCACATACTGTCCTTTATAACAGACATACTGCTACATGTTGCACATTACAACTTCAAACACAGTGCAAGCGATGATGATAGTTATAAAGCAGAGAGGTAATGAAATGACTTTAACACAAGGTGAAATGTAGGTAATAAAATAATTCTATACAAGGTAGTAGGTACCTTGAATAGTTTCTGCGTGCAAAGGAGGAGGAATGCATCCAGCTAAATTTGAGATATTTAAACATTCACTGTCCTTTAAGAAAAGGGGCTCAGTGGATAGATTTGAAAGTTCAGTGCAAGCAGAACATTATCTTAATGTAGAAACATAAAAGCTTATGCCAAATCCAGGGTTTCTTAAAGTTTTAACCAAA
Organism: Hydrochoerus hydrochaeris; assembly: GCA_004027455.1. Taxonomy (NCBI): domain Eukaryota; kingdom Metazoa; phylum Chordata; class Mammalia; order Rodentia; family Hydrochaeridae; genus Hydrochoerus; species Hydrochoerus hydrochaeris. The sequence continues at coordinate 172,269 of PVLA01002450.1, forward strand.
AGATATTTATACTTTATGTATGGTAAGAAATCTTGACTCTCTCTTCTCTCTCTCTCTCCCCCCCGTCTGTCTGTCGGTCTCTGTCTCCCTCTCTGTCTGTCTCTGTCTGTCTGTCTCTCTCTGTCTTCCTCTGTCTGCCTGTCTCTCTCTGTCTTCCTTGCTGTCTGTCTCTCTCTCTATGTCTCTCTCTTTCTTTCTCTTTCTTTCCACCCTGTAAAATATATTCTTAGACATGGTTATAGAAATATAGAGAAAGTCAATAATTTATAAGCTCACTGGGCACATAGAAATTAGAAATTTGGAACTCAAACCCCATCTCTCAATTCAGTTTCCCAATCCTTCACAGATTATCCGACACTAAAACCCAAAAGTGTTATCATGGCCAAACCCACTGAACAGCTGATTTTGAATCTGTTAACCTTAGAAATCTTTCTGAAACTCTCCTTCTCCAATCTGACTGAGTTAAAGAGGGACGCCTTACCTGAAGTCTACATTGCTGCTTTTCTTGCAAAATTGGGTAATAAAAATCAAGCTGATGCAGGATTTAGTTCTATTTACAGGTTTAGAAAAATACTCAATTGTCAAAGCACAAATATGTCATTGTAAACAACAATATTTCATTCTTCCACATTGAGACTTTCTGCTTTGTCAATGAAAAAGAATATAGGAACATTATGTAGGTCAACTTTTTAAATCTAAAGGGATATACAAATAAAGAAATGTCCATCTACTATAAATGTTCACTGTGTGGTCTGCCTGTGTGTTGAAAAAGCCATTTCATGTGGAATAGCTATTATATGGTATATTCTGTATAATCAGGAAGTATTCATAATGATATAAAGCTTCTATTCAGTGTATGCTAATAAACTATGGAGATGGGTATGTATTTACCCTCAGCTGAGAATTTTCAGAGTTCAGGAAAAAAACAATTTGTTTAGAATTGTAACTTTTAGCAATATTTTAATTTTCATTCTGCTTATTCATAGTCTGCTGCAAATTCCTTTATGCTCAGCAATGTTAGTTTCTCATGGTCTAGTTAGTCATAGAAAAGCAAGCTTTATTCTCAACATACTAAATTAGAAAACTTTGACAATATCTTCTGCTTTTGTTCCATGTTAACTACCCCCCCACATAAATTTCCATTATTTTTCTTTTTTTTTAGTATTTATGTGTTTCTCACATATGGAAATAACTCAGTTTGGCATAACAAAAATTTTTAATCTCCATTCATAATAGTACATAGTGAATAACTTCAGCTGAGTGAAACTGTTAATTGCCTTCAAGATAACTGAATGTCTTTGCTTGTAATACTCAACCTAACTAGGCTTTAAAAATATTTTATAGTTAACTAGAAATATATGTTTGCTACAACCATATGCATACTTGACAAATTACTTTTATGTATTTTATACTACAATTTGGAATATATTATAACTTTTTTTTTTTTTTTTTGCAGTACCAGGGACCAAACTCACGACAACACTTATGCCACTGAGCTAAATCCCCAGCCCTACAATTTGGAATATATTAAACATAATTCAAGAAATAGAAACTTGTAGAAAATTGCAGTACACGATATATGTTGAGAACCATAATTTTACAATAAATTTGTTATTATAAAGATACTAATTAATCAAGATATATTAAATAAATATATTAAACTCTATTGCTATTGTCTTGATCATTTATATTAGTTCCAAATACTGAGGTAGGAAACAAGTTGCTATCATCTCTTTTACTCACTTTTGTCCTTTGTTACTAGGAGAAGGTATTACTTGTGTAATTACAAGGATTTAGAATCTGTAATTCTCAGAATATCAAAGATAAAATTGATTACTTTAGTGGCCATAATTTCAGTTATAAAAATTAATATGTGCTGGTAGTTATTGTTGTGAAATACCCCAGGATAAAATCAAGTTTTATTTGTCATTGTGACTCAATTCAATGTTAAGCACAAGGTGTGCTATTGATGATACCTGATTTGAATATTCAAAATAGTAGACTCACTATTTCACCATATTTGGTGAAATGCTTAGCCTATTTCACCATATTTGTGAACTATGAGGCTTAAGACAAACTGGAAATTACCTTAATAACGTCTTGTGTCAATATATATTCAGAAATTAAGTTAGAAAGAAACCTTTTGAAAGAAAACTTACTGTGATTATTACCTCATATTAATTGTTCAAAATATTGAGTTTGAAAGACATCTGTTTAGGCTTAAATTCAAGTCCTTTTTTTTCACCCCACAAATAAGACATTCTACTTGTTTTGTTGAATTTTTTTGTTGTTGAATTTTAAAATCTCACTTAGAAAAAAAGGATTTCCTTCAATGTTAAAGTAGCACCAAGGGGATGCTGCAAAACAGCATTTGGTAAGTTTCTGCATAGAATAAGAAGTTATTGATGTTAGTGAAAAATCTGATAAATTATCAATTTTCATATATTCATGATCTGTATCTTAGACAATGATAAGGGATTAATAACTTTTATTAAAAATTTGAGATTGGTTCAAATGAGTTTTAGGAATGCTTTCTCTAGTTCTATGACATATGAGAATGGTATTTTGATTGATATTGCATTACATCTGTACAGCAGTTTTGGAAGTATTGCCATTTTCACTATGTTGGTTCTTCCTACCCAAGAGGAAGGGATATTTTTCTGTTTTCTGATATCCTCTTCAATCTCCTTTTTCAGAGTAGTGTAAGTTTCCAGTGTAGAGATCTTTTACTTCCATTGTTAGAGGATTGCTAAGTATTTCTTTTCTTTTCTTTTGATGCTATTGTTAAGGGTATTGTTTTCCTAATTTCTCTCTCAGTGAAAGTGGTTTTTTTTTTGTGTATATAAATGCTATTGATTCTTGAGTGTTGACTTGGTATTCAGCTACTCTACCGATTTGGGTTATTAAATCTAGAAGTCTTTAGGCAGTGTTGTGGGGAATCACAATCCCTGTCTTGAAATGATACTGCAGAGCTACTGTGATAAAATCAGCATGGTACTGGAAAGAAACAACAACAGACTTAATGATCAATGGAACACACTAGAAGATGCAGAAAGAATTCAAAACTCACTCAGCCTCCTGATATTTGACAAAGGGGCCTCCTACCCTTCTGGAAAAACTGACTTTCCACATGCCAAAGACTAAATTTGCACCATTTTTATCACAATGCATTAAACTAAAATCAAAATTGATCAAAGATCTAAATATTAAAACAGAAACACTAAATCTTCTGGAAGGTAGTATAGGTAGAACTCTGGAAGACATGGGTGTAAACAAAGACTTTATGAACAAAACCCTGATCACACAGGAACTATTACAAAGAATCAACAGGGATCTCATTAAAAATATTTAGCACAGCAAAAGAAATCACCAACAAAGTGAAATGAAAACTCAAAGAGCGGGAAAAGATTTATGCCAGCTGTTGTTTAGACAAAAAACAAATATCTACAATATATAAAGAACTGAAAAAAAGCCAGACCCTCCATATTCAAAATTCCATTGCAACAATGGGCATTAGAGATGAATAGACATTTGTCAGATAAAGAAGTATAAACAGGAAATAAATATATGAAAAAATATTCAACATCACTGGTCATTCAAGAAATGCAAATTAAAACAACACTGAGATTCTATCTCACCCAAGAAAGAATGGCTACTATCAAGAAAACAACTAATAACAAAAGCTGGCCAGCTGTGAAGAAAAAAATAATCCTTCTCCACTGTTAGTGGGAGTATAGGCTGGTACAACTATTGTGGAAGTCAGGGTGGACATTCCTCAAAAAATAGGATAAGTGATCCCATTTGATCCATCTATTCCCCTACTGGGTATTTTCCAAGAAGGATTAAAAGCATCATATCATGGCTATATATGTGCACCCCTAAATGGATGAACCTAGAGGCCATAGTCATAAATGAAATAGATGAGATACAAACGAGTAGATATAGCATTACCTCTCTGATGTGAGAAGCTGAAAATGTAAATAAGAACATAAATGTACAATAGATACTGTGAAATAAGAAGAAACTGTTCAAAAAGAAAAGGGTAACAGGGAAGAGGAAGGACAAAGGAAGAAAGGGAAAGAAAAATATGAGAAAAGAAGGACATGCTAAAAATCAGCTTCGGTAAATGAGGAGGAGAAGGGGATTTGAAGAGAAGGGATTGGAATGGGGGAAAAAAGAAGAATTGTGACATATCATGTACCAACACAAATTCCCTATACTTAATATGGTCATTATATATACTCAAATTGTATCAATAAATTTAAATTAAAATATAGTAAAATAAAATGCAATAGTGATTGCAAAAAAATTTGGATTTGCTTGTGAAAAATCAATTTTGAACTTAGTCCAACATAGGATTATTTTTCTATTTTTAATTTATATAATAACATTAAAAGTTAATTTTTGCCCAAGGTAACTTTGTTATTATATATAGATTTTATCATATTTCAAATAACATGTGATTTATGAATAGTCAAACTCAGTCAATAGACACAAATTTAAGTTGGACTTGTTATTGTATGTGTCAAATCACTTTAAAGCATACGTTGTTTCAGAGAATATTAGTAAAAGATGGCAGTCCATTTAAAATTATATATTTTACCATTTCATATTAATACATCCTTGAATCTGACTTGAATCAAAAGAAATAGGTAACAAATAAGATAAATTGTTTCTGTACAATTAGTAAGAGGATATTTTTTATTCTAAGAGTCACTAAGCTGAGGGAATGTTTATTTTTTCAGTTGAATTCAGCAATATGCAGGCTATTGTGGTTGGTTTTGGGAACAGAGATGAATTTACCTCTGAGCTATCATATATTCTTATTATAGTAGGGCAACTTATATATGCATAACACTGTACCAATAGGCAGAGTGGATGTTTAATTATAAGATAAAACAGTATCATGAGAGAACAATAGAAGAAAATGAGAGGTTTGCTTGGAGAAATTAGGAGAGACTTAAAGGAGGTAGGATTTGAGATGAAATGTTTAGTGCATAGACAAATGTGTATACTAATATATGAAAAATGTTCAGTAGTGAAAAGAGATTTTGATTTTGGAAAAAATAAGCTTATGTATAGTCTTTTGTGGGGCAAAGAGTGATCTATCTATCTAATATGTCAAAATCAAATTAGCATACGTCATATATATATATATATATATATATATATATATATATATAATCATCAGAAATCTAGCTTCCTTGGTGCTAAGACATTATTATTTCCCTAATAAAAAAAATTTGCATGTGATTGTGAAGGGCAAGAGGAGAGAGTTGAGTACACTGTGTTTAAAATCCAATAATTTTCAATAATTGCCTCAATTTTCTGCCTGCTTAGTGAATGCCAACTGGAATCAGGATTAGCTCTGAGGTACAATGGTGGGTAATATAGAGTACTTTAGCCTAATTTTTATGATTTAAGCCTTCAAATAAAAAATTATTCAAGCAAGAGTGCTTTTTCTGTGTGCAGTTCAACAGGTGGAAAAGAGCATAGTTTTCTACAAGTTACACTACAAGAATTCATTCCAACACTAGAATGCCAAGCACGTTATTTAGTCAAGATAGTTATTATGTACTTCTCTTGCTTTCAGGATTCAGGTTCTCTCCTCCAGTCTTATGAGAACAAAAATATTTATCTCTTATTTAACATTTCTCAAATTTCATTCCCCAAAGATTAATAAATTATGCCTAAGTCCACTATTATGAGTATTAAAAAAGCAAATAAATTATATTCATTCTTCTTGTTTATAAGACATGATAGCTATTCAATAGCTTTTTCTATATATTAGCTCATTATAATTTATTATATTCAATTATTTTACTCATATTAATAAATATTAATTTCTAAATTAAAAATATGCCTATTCTACCTTAAGAAGTATAAAATAATTATCAAGAATAAACATATATTATTCATCATCAATATTTTAAAATATGGCCCTATTGTTCACAATTTAGATGTAAACATATGTATGTATATATGGACATATATATGTGTGTGTATATATTTTATTTTATTATGTAATTTATATTCCTTGTAGAAAACTTGGAAAGCACAAAAAGGCATGATGAATCAATAAGAAAACATAATTCTACTCCCAAAGATAAAGTACATAATTAACCTTGGTTATTGTGACAAGTATTTGTGATTGTCAATGATTAAATTAAGAGATGCCTAACAGTTTAGAGAAGTACAGTTCCGGGTATGTCTGTGGAATTCCTCCAGAGATCACAGACATGCAGGCCAGCAAACTGAGGCAGGGAGGGAGACCCACCCTGCTGATGGGCTGCACCATCCAGTGGATTTGCAGCTGGATTCAATAAATCCGAAGAGAGAGAAAGTTAACCTGCGGTTGAAAAGCTTCATTTTGCTTGAGTGGGTGCATCTTCTGCTAGTACCATGGCCTATGGGCAACAGAGCTCAGCTTCTTTTGCTTTTCTATGTGAACTGGCATAGAAACTCCAGGAAGCTTTCAGTCCTTCGGTTTCAGAATATCACTGTATTCTCAATCCCTTTTATTCTGTGGCTTCTAGCATTCTGGCCTGAAGAGTGACCATATCCTCTGGCTCCCACCATGCAGACAGCCATGCAGATCTCCTGACTGTGATCCTGTAAAGATATCTAGTAACTCCCCTTGCACAAGTGTTTATATATTCTGTTGGTGAAGAAAACACTAACATACCATAATTTTGTTTAAAATAAATATTAAAATGGTAAGTGACAGCGTGGGAGTGTAGCTCAGTGGCTGAGCTCTTACCTAACAAGCATGGGGTTCTGCTTTCAATTCCTAGCACCCAAAGGGAAAGATCAAAGGTATTAAATTGGCATCTTCTTTATATCCAAATAACTTAGAAAGTAATTTTAGGGTAATAGAAGCTAATACAGAATAAGATGGTGTACAATGTTCTTCCTGAAAGAATTTGACCAATGTCCTCACTTGTACAATGATCAAAATTTCTTTTAGCATGGATTCAGTGAATCTGGGAACTCATACTTTTCTTCTAGCTGTATGTGACTTCTTAAAATGAAAAATTTTACTTAGTAAAAAATGCTTGCAATTGAGATAACTTTTACTAACTTAATTTTCTCACTGTGACAGTCTATTCATACTGTAGCTATTGGCATATTCTATGAAGTATGTCGAAAGTAATGTTATTAGTTAGAATGTAAAATATAGATTTTTATGTACCAGGTGCGATTCAAGAACAACTTAATGGTTTCACCAAAATAAGGTCATTCTGTTTTCATTTCATTTTTCTTTTTTAAGTGTGGGGTAATGAACAAGAGAAATGGAATGTGGTATAATTAGTAAGTTGTCTTATTTCTGATGTAGCTCTTAATGTGTCAATTAGACCAAAAATTGTTTAGGGATAGCTAATATGGTAGTGGCCAAAATATTTTAGGTGTTCTGTTAAAGTCTTGGAGCAGTCATTGGATTACATTATTTTCTTTGTGAACACTGTTTTATGTGTGTATGTGTGTGTGTGGTGGGGGAGGAAAATACAAGGATTCACTATTTTTAAATGCCTTTCAAAATGCTTAAATCCTTCAGGACTCAATACCCTAATTTGAACACAAGAGTCCAGTTTTTGTGTTTAGCACCCTCTTTTAATTTCTGATTAAGCTATTTTAAATTTTAAAGATACGTTAACAAGAATGCAGAGAGAGATCCTGGGCAAGATATAGCATCCTGGTGCTTCTGCATATGTTACCTTTTTAAAAGCAGAAATGTTATCTAGCTTATTCGTCTTTTGTACTTTAGTCTCATTTTCTATTACACAGTTCACAAATTACAATGCCCTTTCATGTTGAGGAATGAGCTGGAATGTTCCTCATGCCATTAGAAGATTCAATCTCCTGCAGTTAAGTTGGTTTCATGAGAACCAACTCTCTATATGAATCAGTCATGGCACTGATAGATGATAGAAGAAAATCTTTTCCTCTCTGATATGAGAGACAACAGAAGCTAATTGTAAGTTGGTTTTATCACTGTGGTGATTAGTCATTTTTTGGTGACTTGTACTAAATTTAGTGATTTGTTAGCCAGTGAAATGATCTTTGCTCATCTTGGGTATTGCATTCCTAGTCTACAACCAATAATGTATCAAAACAAAGGTTGAAATTTATTCTTTCCCTGAAAATTTCTCTGAAAATTAATATTTATGTAGGTCCATACTTTCAGCAGATTATTTCAAGAATGATTTGGCTGTGGGTTTTTTTTCCTCTAAAGAGCACAACTTGCTGAAGCATTTCATATAAAGTAAATCAAAAATCTCACTACTCACTAAACCCTAGGAATGTAACAAATATAAAGGCACAATCAGAAGAAAAAGAAGTATTTTTCTACAAAGATTCCTATTGTAATGAGAAATTAATATTTCCTTTTTTGTATGTTTATCTTTTCTATCATATTTGCAGTATTCTAGATACTATTGATGTTATTATTCTCATTATCATTTAGATTTAAAATATTAATCCATAACATAGCACCATATTTACTTAGATTTTCATCTATTTCAGACTCATTGTGGATAGATTATAAGTCCAGTTTAGTTCAAAAAACATTTAATAAGTAACCATGTACCAAGGATTATTTCCAAGATATTGGATATGCACTAGGAAAATGTGTTTTGTGCCTTTACAATTTTAAAAATAATTCATTGAATATTTAAATGTTTTCAGTTAGACACCCTGAAAAACAAGTTATATAAATATTTATGACTTATTTACCATAGCTTTATGATTTTTCAAGTAGTACTAAAAAAACTTTTAAAAACTGATATTGATTGCTTTTTAAAATGGATATATTAAAAACTATTTTAAAGGGAATAAAACAGAACAATAAAATGAACTGAAACAGTGACAACACAGTAGGAAATGTATGATAGTTGCTATACTGCATGTTGTTGTCCTCTAAGTAGTTGCACAGAGTAGTGGCTTTAGGCTTACAAAGTCAATACCAAACCACTGAGACCCAGGCCAGCCAGAGCTGGACACAGAGGCTCATACACACCTTTGGGCAGAGTGGTCAGCAAGGCCAGCAATGAGGAAGTCATAATCAACACCATAACCCAGTACCAAAGGATTCAGTACTGAGCCAAAGAGTAACTTTAGTTCCTTTTGAATGGTATCCTTTGGGATAGCTATTAAAAATCACCTACATATGGAGACAACCCTGAAGAACAGACATCTCCTAAAGAAGCCTCAATACCAGAGAGAAAGCTATCTATTACAAGAAATTGGCAAGCATCAACATAAAAAACAAACTAAAATGAAAAAGAGAAAATAGAAAATGACAAGAGTGAGCAAAATACAATCCCAGACCCCCATCTCACCCAGCCTGGAACTCAATAAGATAGATGAAATTGGAAGTCAAATACTGGGACTTTTTGAAACGATAGCACAGAAGTAAAAAAAAAATAAGAGGAAAAGGCAGAGGAAATAACTGTTCAGGTACAAAAAAGAAATGATGCTTAAAATCAAAGATATTAGAGTTAGATACAGATAAAAGAATAGATCATCTTAGAAAAATGTGGAAACAAAACATACCCAAAATAGGAAAGAAATGGAATTCATGAAACAGATCCAAATAGAAATCTAACGGTACAAAACCTTCACTGACAGTATATGCAACAGATCGAATGAAGGAGAGGATAAAATATTTGATCTAGAAGATAGAATTCAGCTAGAGATTATGCAAAAAAAGATATCTTAATAATATCAAGAAACCATGAAAAAACCAATCCAAGAGCTACAAGATGAAGCAAAGAAGAATAACACACGACTGACTGAGGTCAATGAGAAAGCTAGAAACAACACAAATGCCATATCTAAAATAAATAAATAAATAAATAAATACTCTACAGAAATAATGGCAGAAAACTTTCCAAGCATGGATAAAGAATTTGACAGACAAATAAAGCATATAGAACTCCAAATCTCCATGACTAAAATAAAACTACACAAAACATAATAATTGCAATTCCAGAAATTCAGCACAAGAATAGAATATTAAAACATATTAGGGAAAGAAGCAGATCACCTACACAGGAAAATCAATCAGAATCATGGCAGACTTCTCAAAACAAACTCTCAAGTCAAGAAGAGCAGGAGTGAAATATTTCAAGTCCTGAAAGAAAACAACTTCTAACCCAGATTGATGTACTCTGAAAAACTATCTTTTAAAATTAATGGAGAAAGATAATTCCTTGACAAAGAATGACTGAAGAAATTCATGACCACTAAACCAATCCTACAAAGAGCACTGAAAGACATTCAAGACAGGGATAAACCCTTAGCGAATCTTATCAAAAAAGAAAAGACTAAAATTCATGCTTTAAGGAATGAAAGGGTGAAATAACTACAGATTTTGTGGAAATTCAGAAGAGCACTAATTCCTACATAGAAAATCTTTACCCGCATATGATGGAAAACAAAAGAAATGGACAGATTCTTAGATATATATATGAAGTACCAAGGCTGAATAAAAAACATATAAAAATTAATGAGCCAATAACAGGTAATGAGATGGAAAATGTAATTAAAAATTTACCAACAAAGAAAATCCCAGGTTCTGATGTATTTACTGTTGAATTCTGTAACAAATTTAGAGAAGATTTAATGTCAAATTCTTTAATTAATTTGAAAGGAAAGAAATATTACCTAACTCATACCTGGATGCAACTATTACCTTGATATCAAAACTAGAGAAAGATCCAACCTAAAAAGAGAACTATAGGTCAATCTCTCTAATAAACAGATGCAAAAATCCTCAATATGATAGTAGTAAACAGAATGTAGCAAATTATTGAGATTACACACCGTAACCAAGCAAGATTCACCTCAGAAGTGCAGAGATGGTTCAATATATACGAATCAATAAATGTAATATACTATGTCAACAGAACCAAAAACAAACAAACAAAAGTCACACAATCAGAGTGAGCCAGGAAGAGAACAAGTCAGAGTCTCCCATGAGCCTACCATATGCAGGCTGAGAAACATCTCATCTACCCCCTAGTTAGTACTACTAACCCCTTAGTTAGTAACTAGGGGCCAGAGGTCTGAGCATCTCTTGGGAGGATGACCACAAGTAATTTGGAAAATATGAGGGATTTCCTTCTATCTTCCCTTTGAAGGCAAATATTGTTTTCATTGTTTTGCTTTGTTCTGATTAATTGTTTTGCTCTATTCAATATTCTGTTTCAAGAGGTTTTATAATGTTCTGGCTTTGGTTTGATTTTGCTATACCTGATTTAATGGACAACTATTGTGAAGATAACAAGATATAGTATGGTACCTATTACTGTTATCCCAGTCCTGCTGTGAAATTCTGTACCAATTTCACTGCTTTGTCTCTATTGGCATTTTTACATCTTGTTGTATTGTGTACCTTCAAAATTAAAAAAAATCACACAATCATCTCAGTAGATGCAGAAAAAGCTTTTGACAAAGTTTAACATCCATTCATGATAAAACCCTATAAAAAATCAGAATAAATGGTCTTCACCACAATGTTATAAAAAGCCATCTATGAAAAACCAACAGCTACTACCATACTAAGTGCTCAAAACTGAAAATTTTACTCTAAAATCAGGAGCAAGACAAGGATAACCACTATCATTCAATACAGTTTTGGAAACACTAGCTAGAGCAATTAGGTAAGAGAGAAAAATAAAAGGAATGAGGATAGGAAAGGAAGAAGTTAATTATAACATTTAGAAATGACATGATATTTTATATAGAAGACCCCCAAAACTCCACCAAAACATGTCTAGATTTCAGAAACATTCAGTCACATAGCTGGATATAAACTCAGCACTCAAAAATATATAGCATTCATGTAGACAAACAACAAACACACTGAGCAAGAAATTAGGGAAACCACACTCTTCACAATATCATGTAATATAATGAAATACTTAGGAATCAATCTAACAAAGGAAGTAAAAGACCTGCCTGGGAGCCCAACATGTGAGAGTTGAATCCCAGTGCACAGGGAAGTTTTGGAATGACGCTCCCAGGTGGTAAGACCACGCCCAGGGTCCCAAATCAGGGAGGATGCAGGGGAGGTCCTGCAGGCCTACCTGGGACACAGCCAGCAACCTTTAAGGGGCTAGCAGTTGCCTGCAGTCTGCCCTGGGAACCAAAAGTGGGCCAGATGATTCCCAGCATATGGGGGAAGCTTTGGAACATCGCTTGAAACCCAGAAAAACAGGAAAATGACAAAACAAAAGAGCAAAAGGCAATCTCAAACTTCCAGCCCAAGCCAAGCAAGCCTAGCAGACATGGACACAGAAGAAAATGTAAGCCATACACCTGAAATTCCTCAAATAATAACAACTGAAATAAAGAAACAACTCTGGGAAGCTATAAAAGAATTCAGATCAGAAATAATCTCCCAGGAAGTAAAAGACCTATATATTGAACATTACAGTACTCTGAAAAAGAGATCAAAGGGGATATCAGAAAATAGAAAGAGATTCCTTGCTTATGGATAGGAAAAACCAACATAGTGAAAATGGCAATACTCCCAAAATTCTTGTACAGATTTAAAGCAATCCCGATCAAAATATCATTAGCATATCTCACAAATCTAGAAAAAACATTCCTAAAATTCATTTGGAAACAGAGGAGACCTAGACTAGCAAAGATAATTCTGAGCAAAAAATGCTAGGTAGGAGTCCTCACAATCCCTGACTTGAAATTATATTACAAAGCTACTGTGATAAAATCAGCACAGTCCTGGCAAACAAACAAAACAAAACAAAGCAAAAAAAAAACAAAAACAAAAACAAAAAAAACCAAAACAAAACCAAGAATCAGTGGGACAGATTGGAAGATGCAGACACAACTATAAAGATATTGAGCCATCTTATCTCTGACCAAAGGTCCAAACATGTTCACTGTAGGAAAAGTAGCCTCTTTAATAAATGATGCTGGAAAAGCTGGCTTACTACATGCCAAAGACCAAAACTAGACCCATTTCTACAAAAACTAAAGTAAACATGGGTTGAAAATCTAAATATGAAAATAGAAACACTAAATCTACTGGAAGACAAGGTAGGAGAAATCTTGAAGACATAGGGGTAGGTAGAGAGTTCATGGACAAAACGCAGCCTGCACTTCAAAGAATCAGCAACAGAGACCTTAGCTTACTGAAATGTTTTAGTACATCAAAGGAAACCAACAACAGAGTGAAAAGACAACCCACAAAAATATTACAGCCAATTGTCCCTCAGACAAGGGACTTATATCTAAAATATAAAGAATTAAAAAAAACCAGACCCTTCCAATTCACAGACCAAGTCCAAAAATGGGCACCTGAAATGAATACACACTTCTCAGATGAAGAAATAGAAATGACAAATAAATATATGAAAAATGTTCACCATCATTGTTCATTCAAGAGATGCAAATTAAAACAGCACTGAAATTCCATCTTAGACCTGGGATAATGGCTATCATCTATAACTCAACCAATAGGAAATGCTGTTAGGGATATGGGGGAAAAAGAACCCTTCTCCACTGTTGGCGAAAGTGTAGACTGGCACATCTACAAACTAGGATTAGTGATCCCATTTAACTGAGCTATTCCTCTTCTGGTATTTTCTCAGAACAATTAAAAACATCATATCGTTGTGATATATGTGTATCCATATTTATAGCAGCATGATTTGTAATAGTTAAGTCTTGAGAACAGCATAATGCCTAGGAATGGATATAAAAGTTGTGGTATTTTTATATAATGGAGTACTATTCAGCTATAAAGAAGGATAAACTCAAGACTCTTATAGGTAAATGGATGCAACTTGAGACCATACTCATAAGTGAAATAAATCAGACTCTTATGTGTAAACATCACAATGTTTTGAAATTTTGTTTCACTGTTTTTATTATTTTTTTCTCTTTAAACTGAAAAATTTAAAAATACAGTGACACACCTAGCAGAAATGGAACTTAGTAGGAGATATCAATTTAGCATCTTTGATCTTGTGATATCAACTATATTTTTAAGCAATTAACCATATCTCAATAGTTTCTAGGAAAGACTAAATATTTTTCCATGAGAGTTAAGGATTTTTAACTGGAGTATCTAAATTTAAGGGGGAAAAGTATCAAATAGCACAGCTAAGAATACTGAACAGATGCTTTATGAATAGTTTCTAAAATGACTACAAAACATGCCTTCTTACATTTATAAAGAGAATGCCTTCCAATATCATCTTAGCAACTGTGTTTTACATCTTGGCTCATATGTGTTTATTTGGCTGTAATGATGGTTTTCACAGGTATATACTCAAAATTTATACAATAAATTTTCTATTCTTTCATCTGTCCTTTTGTAAAAATAAACTTTCATATGACTTAAAAAGATATATGCATATAGTCAATAAAATTAATTTATAATTCATATAGCTCAATTTTATTATGTTGGACATTTTATGTGACAAAATTAGTATGGCTTAGGTTTTTTTCATCAAATTATCTCTTACTTTTTAAATAAATTATTTATGGATATTTCTTATAAAATTTTCCATCCAGAAAATATATTTAGCATTAATAAATTATTTCAAGACAACATCATGAAAGAAATCCCGAATGACAATATTTAAAATATATGTGCAAAGTCAGTATCATTAGAATATGTGACTAGTGTCCTGAACTGATAACTGAAGGTAGACCATATGAGTGTTTGCATTTCTGTTAAGTTCCATTGCCATGTTAATGGAGACATAAATCTAATATAAAAAGTTAAATCATTGATTTTAATCTGAAACTCCAATGATAGGACCACAATAATCTTATTTTTGAAAAGTAAACAATTTAAACAAATGTTGCTCTGTAGGATGGAATAGTACCTAATATTCATTGTAGGCCAAGCATGTCAATAATCCTATTTCATTAATAACTTTACACATTGTCATGGTTACTTTTTTCTCATTGCTGAGACCAAATATCTGAAGCCCAAATGAAAGAAGAAAAGGTTTATTTACCTTTATCCACAGTTTATGGTGGTTTCAGTCCACAGTCAGCTGGCTCCAAGGCAGGGCAGCATGGCTGAGGGGGCAACAATTCATGGTGGCTGTGGCAGACACCAAAAGTGACAAGAGTTAAAAGGGCAAAATGGGGGAACAACATGCTTTTCTTTCTTTATATTTTATGCAAGATGTCCACCCCACAGTGCGTGCAACACTCACATCAACAATCCCAACCATAGACAATGAACAAATCACAAGCTCTGGATTCAGCCATCTTTGAAAGGTCTGCACCCTCTATCACCAAATGAAGCTTTGGGGGGACATCCAGACACAAATCATAATATACTATTTTGTTTTACACATTACAATAGATAATTTTTGTCTCCATTTTATCACAAAGCTTTAGAAAGTTGTATGAGTAGTCATATGCTGTATAAAATAGTCTTACTAGTAATTGGAAGAGTTATGACTCAGACTCAGGTTCATTTGTATCTAAGACATATATTCTTTGAAGAAACACATATAATCTTAAAGTAAGTGCACAAATCATCAGCAAACATATATTGACTAATAGAGCTGGAATTTCAGCATATTTTTAAAGAGTTGATCTAAAAGTACAAAGATGGAATGAACAATAATAAAAATTACAATTAAGACTTAGAAATTTGAAGGCCCACTGTTCTATTTTTGTGATGTAAAATATTTTAATTTTATCTTTTGTGAGAATAGCAAAATTTTCATAATCTGATTATATGAGCAAATTTTTCTGAGAGTAACATACTGAGAAAATGCAGGAATATTGCAAAAAATGAATCCAAGAATAGCTTTGTATTTCAGTATCCATACATGGTGATAGTAAGATGGTATAGTTAGAACTAGAGGACCAACAATTGGAATTATATAAAAATTTTAACTACAATTTTTATTTTACCAAAGCCAGATTTATTGTTGGTCTGAGCATGTATGCTTATACTGACCTGAATTTCTCTCATGTTTTACCTTCTTCTAAGCAAGAAAATTCTGTGTAACCAGCTGTTTATTGCAAGAAGTATGCTATATATATGAAAAACTGCTTTGAAATATATTGGGCAGTTTAGCATTCACTTGATAAAACTTGATTACAGCTCATATATAGTACATATACAGAGCACACAAAGGCAGTCTGCCCGCCCTCCCAGTACGGGCCTCTGGCCTGAGCTGGGAGGAGAACCGGCAGCCCCAGAGCTCCGACCATGGAGGGACTCAAGGCGCAGCACAGAAAGGCAATTTGGCTGCCCTCTCAGTAAGCTACCCATCCCTGACTGGGAGGAGAACCAGCACCTCCAGAGATCTGACCATGAAGGGACTCAGGGTGCGGCACACAAAGGCAGTCTGCCCACCCTCCCAGGAGGGTCCCCTGGCCTGAGCTGGGTGGAGAACCAGCAGCCCCAGAGCTCTGACCATGGAGGGACTCAAGGCGCAGCACAGAAAGGCAATTTGCCTGCCCTCTCGGTAAGCACCCCTGGCATGAGGCAGGAGAAGAATCACTCAGCGGCTCCCAGGAACCTACTGGCGAGCAGGCTAATAATCAGCCCACCACCCCTATCCCCACCCCCGTTAGCAAGTGAGCCAGAGATCTAGACTTCTCTTAAGAAGTTGACCATATGCAATGTAGTAAATAGGGGAGATTTCCTTCTATCATCTCTTTGAAGGCAAATATTATTATCACTGTTTTGCCTTGTTCTGATTAATGATATTGCTCTATTCAATGTTCTGTTTTGGTAAATTCTAGAATGTCCTGTATTTCCTTTGATTTGGCTATACCTTATTGAAAGAACAACTGTTGTGAAGATAACGGGATATACTATGGTACCTATTACTGTTATGCCAGTAACATGTTGAGGGTTTCTGTACCAATTTCACTGCACTCTCTCAGTTGGCTTTGTTCTGTCTTGTTCTGTTGTATTTTGCCAATAATAAAAAATTAAAATAAATAAAAACTAAAAGGTAAATAACAACAAAACAGATCAGTAAGGTACTGCACAAGCTGAAACACAATAGAACTAAACAGATAATGGACTTGAAAAACAAAAGGAGGAAAAGAAAGCAGTCTAAAGGATATAACTGCATGTATGTTTAAGTGTGTAGGATTGATGACCATGCTGCTGGGTTTTTGTTGGATTGTTGAACGAAACTGTTGCAGCCTCACTGTTTGAATGTCCATCTTGTAGGCTTTAATTTTGTAACTTGAACAACGATAGAAGACAATATGTAATTTATCAACTAGTGATTTCCTACTGTTTATTTTTTTCTTTTTCTTTGAAATTCTGTATTGTTTTTTTCTTTTTTTGTTTTGCTTTTTTTCCTCTTTAAATAAAATTTAAAAAAAGACATACATATACAATTCAATTTCTATTTCTGTTAATGATGATTTTTGTCATTGATTGAGATTGTGTAATCTAAACCTAAAAAAGAAATTTATATTCAAACATTCTCATTCTTCCTATGCGGACAGCAATAAGCATTTTACTTGTTCATTAAAGAAGTGTGGTTTAAAATTTTCAGGTGCTTTCTGTTGTCATATGTTTTCCAGTTTTAAGTTCTGAGCTTATGCTTTTGTCTGTTAACTTTAAAATTACTTCTTATGGTCTCTTCTATTTTCCTGCCAGGAACTACTTTCCTGCTTACTTCCCTGTTTTGTTTGAATCATCTCAAAACCTATCCCTGTCAGGAAATTCCTACCCAACTTCATTATTCCTCTTTTTTTGGTTTTCTGGTTTCTCTAATATACAATATTGTCAAGCTGTACAAACTGTTTTTAAATGTATGAAAAGGAGAAATAGGCCTTTAAAATAACTTCCATCTCCTTAGAATAGTTTAGAAAGCAGGAACTTTTGGATCTTAAGAATTAAACTGTTAGTGTTAAACACTAGAGGACAATGGCATTGTCTTGCACCTAATATTTTCTAACATTGGCTTCTGAAAGTCCTCTCTATCCAGGAGACAGTCTTTAACTCAGAAGAAGACAGAAAGGTACATCCAAAGCCAGGACAAATGATTACAGAAAGAAAAAGAGTTAATCACAGGGGAGCAAATCGTTTCCAGAAATGGCGCACAAAAATGGAACTCCAAGAGAAGTCATTTTTTTTTAACTGTATGAAATAAGAGTTGAGGATGACATTTTCATTAACATTCCATTGTTAACTATTTAATTATATGGACATAACCTTCAAGGGAAAATAGAAAACATTTATCTTATAACTAGAAGATTTGGAGAAAAAGGTGGGAACAGAATTGGGACGCTAACAATGTGCTAAAGGGGACGTTACTCACTGCCTTTTCTCTGCAGAAAAAAATCCCTCAAGGGATAGCATTTGATGGTTGGCTAGAAAGTTTATCATGTATTTCAGCTTATTTTTTCTGAAATGCTACTTTTCATTGAAATACTCAAGAAAGTCCCTTCGATATTTTTTTTTTCCATGTATGTACCACAAGTAGACCCGAAACCAGGAAACCAGGAAAAAGAATGTTTACCTAGAATCTAAGGTATAGTATCCATCCTGAATTGCTTTATACTGAATGGGTAAAAGAAAGATGTTTTTCTTCTGTGGTGTGTGTGTGTGTGTGTGTTGAACCCAGAATCTACTGAGCTACATTCCTACATTCCCTTTCTAAATTTTGAGACAAATTCTCACTGAGCCTCTAGAAAGGAGACTGCAGTGGTCCTGCCTCAGGCTCCCATGATGCTAGTTTTATAGCTAACCACTATATCCAGCTAAGAAAGCTTTTAAACAATAGATTTTCTCGAAAAAATTACTTTTGTTTTAAAATAACTTAAAAATCACTATAAGTGGAATATTGTATATCATTGTATTCAACTGTAAAATAAGTGAGTTTAATGTTATAATTATTATTTAAGCCAATGATTTGTATTATTCATAGATTTACCTGAGTTGAAAATGATAGGTTTACCATGGTTGTTTTTTTAGCCTGGAAAGAAGTCATTTGGCAATATTTTAGATACAAATGGAAATTCTAATGTAGCAAAATACATCTATATGTGTTCTAAGCTGATTCATGTCTAATTACCAAAATAAATATAGAAACATGAACCTATAAAAATTTGAAATAATGGTAGGAAAAGAAAAAGAAAATTTGTAAAACAGTTCAAGAGAAAGATTTAGAAAAATAAGATAACCCTTAAGAAAAAAATTAAGCGTGCAGTAAAAAAATCAGCATTTGTAGCTCTTAAAATGCTTGATGAGGCCATTGCAAACTTAACATCATGTAGATCCCGCAATCAGGGAAATGTTAACATTTCAGATAGAGTTCTTCATCCCGTGTCTTCTTCCTCTTTCCTTCCGTCCCAGGAAAGCAGCCCCACCTGTCAAACCTCATTCAGCCTATTAATTCTTCTCGCCTGGTATTCATCTCTCCCTTCTAAGCAGCTTCTCTGTTTCATTGACGCACAGCTCTGTCAAGGTCCTCAGTGGTCAGTGGCAGCTCTCAGAACACTTCCTGCCATTCCTCGACAGAAAATGAATTGGGGATAGAATCTTACCAATGCTGTTTACTCCTTTTTAATAGTAAAACAGCTTAAATATATGCTCTATGCTTCTGCTTCCATTTGTTCACCACCAAGTTGCTTCTCAAAGACAATCTGGTATCTTCTTTGCCACTCAATGGGAAATGTGCTCTTGGCAAGCACCAAGACAATTTTCTCAGCTCTCATTCTGCTCAAATAATTCTGCTACATTTATTACAGGGTGTTCTTTATTGTTTTCAACCTCGGTATGTCAACTGCCATTCCTTGTATCTCAGTTGTGGATCATTTTTTTCCTGCTTTATAACACAAGTAACTATCTCTTCTATATAACCATAAATACAAATTTATTATTCTAGTAAAATTTATGAACCATTATATGTTTACATTTTTCTACTTTGAACGTTCTATTTTTGCCTTACAAATTCCTACTTCTTCAATAAGACTCAGGTCATGTAATAAAAACACCAGCTTCCTAAGGAAGTCCTTGCCTTTCAGTTCTGTTAGCTTTCAGAGCTAGCAGAACTCTTTTATCATAAACCACAAACACACTTAGATGTTTTTTCCTTTTCTTGCTATAGTAACCAGACCAAACATCAAATGTCCTAATTATTCCAAGTGGTTTATTTATATGCTGAAGAGAATGTTTTTAGATACCCACCATTTCTTGCTAAAAGCAAGACTGCTTTGCTGAGTTTTGAATTTCCAGAATCCCATTAGTTGTTTGGAACCAGATAATTGAAATACTTGTTTTTGTATTTCGAGTTTGTGCTGATGCTTTCCATCACTACTTCCATTGGGCTTCTCAACAGTCAGTGGACACTACAAATACAACATGTGCAAATGGGAACAAGCATCTACACTGCGCTATCCAGCATCTCTATCTCTTTATTGTTACCATTTTACTAACCCAGCATCAAAGAAGTGGCATCATCTTACCTCCTTTTCTTAGTATTTACTAGTCATTCTGACTTAGTACATACTGGGAAAAGATTTACCATCTCAAGTTTTGACTACTGAAAAATGTTTGTGTGTCTGGTGTCCTAAGATTTGCTTCTTCAAGGTGAATCTAAAAATTCTGCTAGAAAAAAATGTTCCTAAACTACATCTATAATTCTGTGATCCCATGCTGAGAATGTAAAATCATACTCACCTATTGCTTTTAAAATGAGACAGTTTCTTCAATATGATATTTAATTTGTTCTACAACTTGATACTAATGTATAATTCCAAAAATTCTTAATATCCTTAAAAAAATAGTCTTCTCATTGGTTATACTTCAGTAATTCATTGAAGTACTACCTAGTAAAATTAATGTGCACCAGGCACTGTACTAGTTTCTAGGTACACACACAGATTTCTGCACCCAACTATGCTTAGCACAGAGTCAAAAGAAGATGACAAGGAGCATGTGGTGAAAGTCATTTCTAAAACCCTGCTTGGTGATAAACATACAAAAACTGCACAGTTGCTCACCTAAGGTGCAGCAGCTGACACAGAGTAAGCATTCAAAAATACGTCTTGTACTGGAAGGTTCACAACACCAAAGGAATGGCAATGACTGGTTCTAAAGAATTAGAGGTTATCGATGGAGTTTATCAGGGGTATGGATCTCCCACACAAAGCCACGGCTCTCTGGAGCAGCTCACCATCAGCACAAGGCAGGGTTTTCTTCAGTGATTAAGATTTTTAAAAGG
Source organism: Hydrochoerus hydrochaeris (assembly GCA_004027455.1). Classification (NCBI taxonomy): domain Eukaryota; kingdom Metazoa; phylum Chordata; class Mammalia; order Rodentia; family Hydrochaeridae; genus Hydrochoerus; species Hydrochoerus hydrochaeris. Next base: position 193,472 of record PVLA01002450.1, read on the forward strand.
CCTCCTCCATTCACTGGCAAATGGAGCAGAGATTTTTATGAAGCACACGGAAAACGCAGAGGGAACAAAACCAAAGACGATGTGGCAGTTTGAACATACAGGTCATGTCTGGAGTGACTGACATAAACAGGGAGCAGTTGGAGATAAGGCTAGAATTTAGTTTGGAGCCAGATTTTTCAGCCTCTGGACTGAGTTGATAAGAAGTTCACGTTTTCCCCATTTTGTAATGGGAAATCTCAAAGTTGAAGCAAAGGTTTGTATGATTAAACCTTTGCCTTCTGCTTCCTTTTCTTACCCAAATATTCAAGTTTTATTTTCTCTAGGATATACCTGCATAACGCAGTCTTTCCCATATCTGAAAATGTATGGTATCACCAGTCAGTAATGCTCTTTCTTTTTTTAACCCTCTCCAGCACTGGGTGTCAAATCCAGTACTTCATGTACGCTAGGCAAGAATACTACCACTGAGCTATACTCCCTGCCAACTAATGCTCTTTCAACTTTTAGTTAGAAAGGAATTCATAGATTTGAGAAGTATGTGTCCTGCTTTCCTAAGTAAATTGTCCGTTCACTGAAGCTTGTAATTCTTGCAATTCTTGTAATTCTTGAAATGGTCAGCAAAGGCGCATTAGTTTATTAACTGCTACTTATTTATGAAACCGTGTATTAAATAAATTAGTAAATTATTAAATAGACTCAGTGTTGGTTTCTACTTTTTCCTTAAAATAAAGCACAATGTTATACATATGTATCACTAACCTCAGAAATATGGAAGGAAAGGAGCGTTCCTCCCTACTGTTAGATCTATTTACACATCCTGTCAACTCAATCCTGTTTTCCTCACATCTCTGTAGTAATAAAATAGAGTGGAGAGGGAGAGGGAGAGGGAGAAGGAGAGGGAGAAGGAGAGGGAGAGGGAGACTGGGAGGGAGAGAGACAGAGGGAGAGAGAGAGACACAGAGAGAGAGACACAGAGAGAGAGAGAGACACAGAGAGAGAGAGAGAGAGACACACAGAGAGAGACACACAGAGAGAGAACCATGTCTGGGACTCATTTCACTCTCTGTGTGTCCTGATACAACTCTAGCAGGCAGGTTTCAGAACACTGAGTATATTTGGCCACCAGCATTCCCACCTGGTGGTCATTCCCACCTAACAGTTGAGTCTTTACTTCCATTTCAGTCACAGGAACGGGGAGTTAGGAACACTTAACAGCCTGCACAAAAAGGAAGGTTTTTTTTGGCCTCTGCTTAGTGTAAATGTATTCACTCTGATGCTCAAAATGTTCATGATTTAAACAGAATGAAATTATCATCTATGTTTCAATAGGAATCAAAAAGAAAGCTGTTCTCATAGCTGTGTTAGTGATTACAGAACAAAAATGTTCATGGCTTGGTTTGGTAAGGTGACAGGGAAACCCAGTCTGCTTCAGCTGCAGCTTCTTGACCACTGTCACCTGCATGGCAGGCTGCTGGGGCCACCAGACTACACTCATCGATCGCCATTGCGCCCTTCTGTCCATGAGTCATTACCTTGCAAGGCACTGTAGGTACTTGGAGTATAATTCCTTCCACCTGCTCTGCCTTACCCTGACCTGTGACCTCTCTTTCCCTAATAACAGTCCTTTGATCCCTGCTCTTGCTCTTCTGTCCTGGTTCACATCTACCTCCAGTCCTGATCATTATGGTCCATGGTCACCTTGCTCCTGACCTCTAATAATTAGCAATTACTCAACTCTGTGAAATGAGTAAGAAGCTCACATGCCCATATACAGCAGGTTGGTGATATAAGTGAGGAAATGAAACTTGTATTTATCAGTTTGGGTCACCATAAAATACCACAGATTGGGTGGCTTCAAATAACAAGTTTTTTTCAGATTTTTGAATTTTGAGAAGTGAAGGATTATGGCTCTGGATAATTGAGGTCCTATAGGCAGGGATGGGTTGTTCTTCTCCTGCCTAGAAGACAGACACTTTCTCACTGAGTCTTCATATGGTCTCTTCTCCTTGCTGTCTCTTTTGATAAAGACATAATTCCTGTTGGATTAGAGTCATTTATGACTTTATTTGACTTCAACTTCATCCTACAGACCTTGTCGACAAATATAGTCTTATTAGGTATAAAGTACGTCAACATATGCATTTTTGAAAGGACATAAACATTCTGTTCATAGTAGGTTTTGACTGAGAACTGGAAAACAGAAGGTGAAATAATTACATTTATTTCCAACCAAAAATTGTCACTTGGGAATATAGTTCTAGTGATAGCCCAAATTTAAAAACGTTTAAGAACATGTAGAGTCCAACTAGACCATACATATGGACTCATTTGACTTATATCAGATATCTGCCTCTCTCTTTTCATTTTTCTTTCTGATACCTTAGGATTAATATTTAAGCAACATTGATTTTATTTCTAAGAGATAACTTGATTTACACCAATTTTCTTATCTTCAGGTAACTTTCTTATCTTCAGGTAACTTCATATCTCAATGCTCAAAGATATTTCACATCTATATTAGAATACCATGTGTCCAAGTCAAGGATTACAAACACCAAATAAAAGAGTTTCTGAGCTCTTACATGTGCACCATTTCATTTAGTAGTCACACTGGCAGTTCTCATAATAAGCATTACAATGTCATTTTCTTATTGGCCTCTTCCTGAATCAGAGAGGAGAAACAGAAAAGAGATCATGTTTCCATGAAAGCTCTGAATGAGGTTTCTGACTGCTATGGTTTGTGTTTAAATGTCCCCCCAAAGCCTCATGTGGTCATGGGTGCCAGCCTTTTGAAGGCGACTGAGTCTAGCAGTAGTGATTGGTTCATTGTCTAGTGCTGGGATTGGTGGTGTGAGTGCTGGGCCTGCCCAGAGGCAGGTAGCTATAAGGGAAGGAAGGAGGCTTTCTCCTCCCCTTTGGTTTTTGTTGCTTGTGCTGTTTTCCACCACCATGAACAGTTGCTCCTCTGCCATGTGCCACTTTGCCTTGGCACATACCCTAGCTGGGTATGGACTGAAACCTCTATAAACTGTCAGTTAAATACTTTTCTTTTTCTCATTTTGGGTGTCAAGGTATCCCAGATAATAAATATCAGAATTGTAATTTAATCCTGTATCTGTTGGGTTCCAAATATTACTATTGGGCATTTTCTTCTCATTTGCTTAGCATCATACATAACACAGGGTGACTATCCAATAAATCTTGAATTGAATGAGTGAACCAAACAGATTTTTCTTCTGCATAGAATAAAAATTCATAATAATTACTGATATACCTAAAGTGGGAATAATTTTGTTATTTTGTGAATAAATCTCAGAGTTAAGAGTTAATTATGAAACCCAAACCAGCTGTTGTCCTCCTAAAAACAAAGTTTAAACTTGCTCTAAAGAATCACCAAGAAGAGTTCAATTTGTGGGGAGAAAGTGGATTTTTTCAACTAGTGGTTCTGAGATGAAATGGACCCCTTCATAGAAAGACAGATTAACAAGAGAGAAACAGTAGGCTGTAATGGGGCAAACATCCAGACAGTGAAATATTCTCACAGAGGTGGCTTTGGATTTCAGTATATATAGCAACTGCAGCAAAGAGCAATGCATGTTAAAAGGTGTGACAAGGTAAGGGAAAAGGGATTTGAGTCTTAGGGATGTCAGTTTGTGGGAAGGCAGGTAAGTGGCAGGTAAAGGCTAGTTAGTAAAGTTCGTTAATACAGATTTCTTCCATGCCATTCTGGGCCTAGATGAGTTTAAAGTTGTCTTTTGTGATTAACCTTTGTCCTCCCAGGTGGTGTTGGGCTTGGGGACCAGGCAGGATACCTTGTTATCTTTGCAAATCTATGTCCATCTTAGAGTTTCCTTGCACCAGATTCTTGTTTTTGGCTTAAAATCCTTCATATTTTGGGAGGGGGTATGCTGTGGTCCTCACAGAAATATAATATTTGTGACTTAGGTGACTGCAGATGAGAATGAATATAAACTGATTTGAACCCATTCTTTGGTGTGGAACTTGTTTCTCAGACATTCTGCTGACTAATGCTTTAGTGTGATCAGATGAGACCTTTTTTTGTTGTTGTTTCGTTTTGTTTTTTGTTTTTGATTTTGGTCTTGGTCTTTTTGAGACAGGGTCTCACTATGCAGTTCAGGCTGGTCTTGAGCTTGCAATGATCCTCCTACCTCAGCCACCCAAGCGATGGAATTCCAGATGTGTGCCACCATTCCCGACTAAGACTTTGTTTAAACACACAGAATATAAGCTCCTCCATGTGTTTGGAAGGAAACTTACATTTAAGTAAGATTACAATACAAAAATACATTATAAAATGCAAACTAAGACTAATAATATGTGTGTACATGCATACCATTACATGCACTAGACAGGGAAATATAGATGAAGAGAAATTTCACAAAACAGAAAGCAAGATTTTTTTTAGCTACCTATTTCAAATATTCCTTAAATATATTTATATTTTACTTACATTTGTTATGTAACTTGATAATAAATGTGCTTAAGTAAGGCTTTAGTCATAAGTGGATAATGGGGAGGAATACTTTCATTTTTTCTTTGCTTTATTTACTGTCCTTTTTTTTTCTTCCTGAATATTATGCAGTCAAAATGGAATTAGAGGGAAAAAAATCATTTGGCAATTCAAATTGGATGGTTCATTTTAAAGTAATGCCCTGTGAAAGAAAAAAGGTAGAAAGCATAACATTTCAGTGTGATATATTGCTTAGAAAATTTTCTGACTACAATATAATCAAAGTTTTTATTAATGACTTTGCATTTTAGAACCTAAACATAAATTACACTATTAATAAGTTTGTTCATTTTGCCCTAGAGCAAAGAATTAAAGTTTGAAATGTTGTGGTTACTATACCATATCTCTTGCATATTTCACGTAATTCTACATTAAACTAAAACTGAAATGAAATGCAGTAATAACATATTAGGGAAGAATGGACATAAATAATGTCAAATAGTGTCGTATTCATTTTAAAAATTTCATATAAGGACACACTTTAAAGGGTCACATTTATATTTGTAGCAACAACAGATTTTAGGTCTTTGAAAATGTTAACTAAAAAGAGACACATTAGGATAAACTCATATATCACTTTAGCCATGATGACAATTCTGTGTCATGTTTAATGTGCATTCTCAAGATCAGAGAAGCTTTTCAAAAACATATTCTGGAAATCAATCAACATGGTTATCATCAAGTTTTATCGACGTGAAGAGACCTAGAAAAAAATGTATGACTTGTTAGAGGAAGGATAAGGAGGTAAGAAGACTAAGAAAGAGAAATTATGTGGGGCATTTGAATTTTTATGAAAGTGAAGAACTGTTCAGACAATTTGTAAGTCTTCAATAGATTCTCCTGTATATTTCTGGAAGAAAACTATTTACATAGCTTAATGTCTATGTCTATAAAACAGTGATGTCTAAGTACACCCCAAACTTCTTTCCTTTGTGTGCCAGAAACACAAACCAGTGTAGTACTGGCCTTACTAAATATTCCCCTCACTGGGCCAGGGTTACAGCTCAGTAGCCCAAAGCTTGCTTAGCAAGTGTGAGGTCCTGAGTTCAATCCTGCATAACGATAAAAAAAAAAAAAAAATTCCCCTCATTGGTTACTATGTATTATACCCCCTGAGATGGTTTTATAAGTCAATATTCAAAAATCACTATATTATTTCATTCCCTAAGAAGTTGAATTTAGCAACATCTATGTCTCACTAAAAGAATTTTATTTAATAAATAATAAGCCAAAAAATTCCCAGCTGGAAATTCTTTTCACAGTTTCCAAAATTCTTATTAGCAGAAGCATCCTTCAGAAAATTGTTATCACAGTCATTAGCAGGTATTTATTACACTGCACTTGACTTTTGTGTTTTAATAAAGATATGTATCCTGACTATAAGGAGTTTGCTAATTTTATGTTGGTAAAAATCTGTCTTTATAGTGACTCTACATTTGTAAGGGTAAATTCCTTCTGGGAGTGTATGTGAGGCAAAGGCAGGGACAATTATTGGAGAGAGATTTGTTTCCAGCACCTGGAAGCAGGGAAGTGGTAGAATTATTTAATAGTTTGTAGTAAGAAGCCTCACTGTGGCCCAAACAAAATTTCCCAGAATTTCACTGCTCTTTGTTCATTTTTATTCTCACAAGAGGTAGTGGAATTTTATCTCAGTCTTACAGATATGTGTAACTACCATCAAATTTATATGCATTGCTTGAAAGTAAACAGAGCAACTATGATTCTATACTGTTGATTAGACACATCAAAATGCAACTAATTAGTGCAAAGATGACCAATGGTGTGGCATAAATTTATGCAGCAAAGGAAAAGAAAATGGAAAACTAGGCTGTGACTATTATAATATTGAAAGTTTATTTTATACAAAATATTCAAAACAGTTTAGTTGCTTGGTGTTGCCAAAATCCATTTAAAAAATCCAAAGCAATGAATCATATTTACATGTTCATAAAAGAAACCAACACACCAAGGGCTGCTATTATTGCAGTCTTTAACTGTCACCTTACCAGTAGAAGCAATGAGACTGATGAATTTTGCTATTGAGACAAGATATAATTTTTGTCACGTTACATGCATATTCTACATGTTCATCAGACCATATTAACTCAGTTCCCTGGTGTTTCTGCTATAGTGATTTTTTTCCATTATTTTTCGGTTGCTAAGAATACACATTCTGTAACTGTGGCCTCTTTGTGCCCACCGACTGCCAGCATCAATTATAATTTAAATAGACCAGGCAAAGAAAATTTAAATTTGAACTAGCAAATAGCTGTCATCAACACATTACTGAAACAAAGTCATTTAGAGGACCCAGTGAGGTGCATTGATATTCCGGCTCAGCAGGCTAAGAATGAGAATAGGTTGAATTTAAAATTACATATTTCATTTAAGTAGTTATGATAAACATGCTTTTAGATAAGATACTTAGGTTGTGATCCATGAGAGTGATCCCTGTAATGGAATTCAGCCAAGTGAGAAAATGAAGTTTTAAAATTGAAACGTTCAAGAAATGAGAATGAATTCTCTAAAATTTTTGTAAACAAAACACTGTTCCTTTGGCTTTAAAAGAAACTGAACTAGTTTTTACCAACCAAGAGGATGCTTTCAATATATTAGCAGAAACGCCCTTTACATTATCTACTCAGAATGGACAATTAAATTGCATGTATCATCTTTAATCTCAACCCATTTCCTACATATTCAAGAGCACAGGTCATGGTTAAATTGTGTGTGTAGATGAGGGAGATCATCAGTAATGCTAAGTACAGTGGGTGCATAGAAAGAGGGCTGGTAGTGGTGGTCAGGGTAGAAGGAAAGAATTTCTACAGGAACAGGTTTTTATGGGGGCTATTCTTGATTGCATAGGAGTTTTTAATTAGGTTTGTTAGTGAAGGATAAAAGAAGCAAAGAATATTGTAGCAGGATGAGTGCATGAAGGAGCATAGTATGTCTGGAGAAGGTTGCCACAGCTGAGGGTCTATGGGGCAAAATTGATTGCTGTTGAGACTGAGAAAACAAAAGACCTTTGAAGGTTCATACTTACTCATATAGCAATCGGTGGAAAAGTAAGATCTTTTGCCTGAATTATATGTGTAAGTGGCTCTATTGGATTTTTAAGGTCTTATTCTGACTTCTCATTAATTAAAGTTGCATATATATGTGATTTCCAAATGGCAACACTTCTGCAGTGCTTACAGCCAGTAATAAACTATCCAGCGCTTCAGTCCACAGCGCTCCACTCTTCCTCCCCCCTGCAGTTCGCCATTTCCCCAGGTAACTATGTTTGAATCTCATCCCTCATCTTTGCTAAACAAAATGTTAATGTTGAATTTTAATTTTTTTATATGACCTTTGTTTTTTACTCTGGAAGAAGAAATTCAGTATTCCTACACCAGTGTGCTTCCCACACTTTCTGCCAACTGCTGTTTCCCATCTCATTATTTTTGTTTGTTGATTCAACTTTTATATTACTATTTACATGTAGAGAAAATGTAATTATTGTATTGCATTGGCCTAACTGTATGTACTATACAGATATGATTCAAGGCCGAGCTATATAGCAACTGTTTTTCTATTTTCAATAATTTTGCTTTCCATTGGGTTTATAGTAATCAACTTTTGATTGTTTACTTATTGCCTTTATATGTATCACTAAGCCATTTCAAATACTCTTGCAAAAATATAAATATTTTCTCAATATGTTCAGGTAAATCGAGTTCTCACTCTCTCTCTCTAACTTTCCTCTCAAACCTCTCCTAAACACCTTAACCCCCAAGGCCAAACTGAAATATGTTTTTTTCTTAACCAATTCATTTAATAAATGAGTTTTTAGTATGAACAGGACTCTGATAAATTTTGGAGGAAAAAGGTGAGCCTGGCTTCTTGGAGAAAGGAAGCAAGTATTAAAAAGTAAAAATTTAAAAGGACTAAAGGCCAAGTATCGTGTGGGAAAGAATAGGGCAAAACACAGACAAGACAGCAGAATGAGAACAAGGACTTCTTTTATGCAGAGTGGCCAGATTAGATCTCTCTGAAGAAATTATCACCATTTAAAAAATATATGAGAAGAATAAAACTCCCATGTTGAGTGATAAGAACTGAAACCAACTTCTTGGGACCAGATATCTGCTTATTTTCCTGCTCCAGTGTTAAACAATGCCACAATCATAATTCTATCTTGATGTTAACCATAACAATGCTAGTATCAGGAAAAATAACTGAGATATCTCAGGAAGTACCTGCTTCTAGAAGAAAAGACTGTGAACCCACAAAGCATCTTATCTTAGAGATGACAGCTTTCTTATCTGAACCATTTTTAAAAACCTGTATTTTGTACACCCACCAGTTTAAGGCCATGAAATCATATACACTATCTATCCAAGCTCAACCAGGTCCCAGCCCAGTGGGCTCATTTTAAAACCACCCAGTTCAGGGCCTAGCCTTCCACATTGAGATGTTTCTAAGGGCCCGTCATGGTAGAACCCCTCCTCATGCTGAGTAGCTTTGATCGAGCTTACGTTTTTTAAGAGGAACCAACAGATGATAGTGAGATGCCAATAATCATAAAAATCATGTGTAAGAGCCTGAAGTTCATCCCAGAACTATGAGCAAATAATATATACCTCCTCCCATACTCCATGGCAACTCGGAGCCTAGATTTTTCCTTCAGCCTCCCTATTTCATTATTCTTTTTTTCCACCTTGAAGAAAACAGTGTGCCTCTAAAATCAACCGCCTGCTTTAGCCACTTTTTCTAATTCCTGAAAAGATTTGTCCTTGATTTTAGCATCTTCAGTCCCTTAACTAGAACTATTTTAATACAAAAATGTATTTCAAAACTATAAATCTTCTTGTCAAAAAATGTATGTAGTAAAATCTCAATTGGATGATATTAAAGTTTGATAGCCTGGAAATAGTAATTTCCATATTTTCTTAAAAATGAACCCATTCTCACTTTCCGGCGGTGACGACCACCCTACGAGACTATGCCTTTCGCAAAAGGTCTCCTCCATCCCTCTCCAGAGGAGAAGAGGAAGCACAAGAAGAACCACTTGGTGCAGAGCCCCAGTTCCTACTTCATGAATGTGAAATGCCCAGGTCGCTATAAAATCACCACCGTCTTCAGCCATGCACAGACAGTGGGCTGCTGCACTGTCCTTTGCCAGCCTACAGGAGGAAAGCAAGGCTCACAGAAGGATGTTCCTCCAGGAGGAAGCAGCACTAACAGTACCCTGATTCAAGATGAATGGGAAGCCACCCCAATAAACACGTTTTGGGTATAAAAAAATGTACCCATTCACTAACTTTGACACACTGAAATATCTATATGGGTGTCAGGAATTGTAGACAGGTGAAACTAATTGAGTATAACAGGAAGGCGTGCAAATGATGGGGAACTGCGCCAATTAAAGCTGACCAACTTCTACTTAGCTCTAACTCATTGTCGTCTAGCAAAATGGTGGCAAATTTTGCTAGATATTTTGAGAGCTAGGTAAAGTCTAACTTTTGAAAACTAATTTTGGTCCAGGGTTATAGCTCAGCAGCGTGGCACTTGCCTGGCAAGCACAAGGTCATGAGTTAGATTCCTGGTACCAAAACAAACAAACAAACAAAAACTTTATTTATTTTTTATTATGGGCTACTAGCAAACATTTGAAAACAATTCAGATTGTGAAAAAAAACCCAGTGGTAGAAACCATTTGTACCTGCTCAAAGTTGATTTATTGTCTCTTCTAGTGGCAGCAGTCTATGCTGCTTTTTCCTTTTTTCTTTTAAAGATAATAGAATCCAACAAAACAAACCAGAACAAAGCCAATCAAAACAAAGCAGCAAAATTGGTACAGAACTTCCAAGCAGGATACTAGGAAAACAACAATAGCTAACATAATATATCTTGTTATCTTTATAATAGTTGTCCATTCCATCAGATGCAGTAAAATCAGAAACTGAGTAACAAAACAGAATAAAACCAACCAAAACAGAACACTGAATAAAGCAAAACAATTAATAAGAACAAAACAGTGAGAACAATATTGGATTTCAAAGACATCTAGAAGGAAATCCCCCATATTTGCTATATTGCATACTGTACTCCTCTCAAATAGATACTCAGACTGCTGGCCCCAACCTAAAAAGTCAACAAACCAATACAAGCGTTTAGTTTCTTTTTGTTCCTCAGGTGCTGTCAACTCAGGTTGTCCTTTGAATCAACCATTTGCCTGTGGGGGGAGTACACTCATAGGAGCTGCTCTCTGACTTTGCCTGGGCCCTGCATGGTTTGCACAGCTTGCCCAGAAAGGCTGGCCAGTTGGCTTCTTGGCGGGCTCCTTCCAGTCCCAGCATGACCGATTCTTGAGAGGCATTGACTTTTCTCTTCCTGGACCCTGCATTCTGCTGTTGTTTTATTAGCCTTTCTCACCTACCATATCTAACTTCTTCTCTTTTGTCCACACCTATTCAAATCTATAGTTGTAGGTCACTACATAGCTGTAGGTCACTCTTAACTTTGTTTCCTATCCCTTGGGCTTGAATGTCACCCTCTCTGAAATAAAATACATTTATGATTAATTACCAAGTTGGCAGCTCCATCATACACTACCTTTAATTTTTTGTTATTTTTGTCCATATCTTCTATTAAAGATGAAAATTCTCTGGGAAAAAGACACTAAATTTGTAGCTCAACCCCTCATTATGTGTTATGGTTTGGATACAAAATGTCACCACAAGGGTCCTATCCTGAAGTCTTGATCCCCAAAGCAGCAGTGTGCTAAGGTGAGGTGAGGCTTTGGAAGATGATTGGACTACAATGATCGGTGAATTAATCCACTGATGGATTCATATTTTGCTGGTATTTTGGGGGCTGATGGAAATTTATGAAAGTGGGGTCTCCTTGAAAGGAGTGTATCATGGAAGTGTGATCCCAGCTCCTTCCTCTGTGACATGTTCTCTCTCTCTCTGTTTCTGTCTCTCTGTCTCTCTCTCTGTGTCTGTCTCTGTCTCTCTCTCACAGGAGTGTACTCATACATACACATACTCACTCCCATTCTGTGCACCATGAGTACCATAAATCAGTGAATAACTTTCTTCTGCTATACCTTTTTGTCTTGTCTCAGTCCCAAAAGCAGTGAAGCCAGCTGACCATGGACTGAAATCTCTGAAACCGTGAATAAAAATACATCTTTTTCCCTTTAACTTGTTTTATTCAGTTATTTTTTTCACGGCAATGGATGGAAAACTGACCAATATATTATGTAATAATTTGGAAGGGTTAACTAAATCCTCTAACAATATAATGTGAGTCATTGCACATTCTAGATATTCAAAAATTATCTTAGTGTAGTATATTTAATATATATATATATTATATATACACACTGAGTGATTTAAGTTATTTTAAAATGCCTCCATTTCAATCAATACCCCTTTTAAGACTTTTGCTTTGATGTCTTAACATATAAACACAAAATTGTGGATTCAGCAAGGGAATTCATATTTCATACTGTATGTCTAAAAATCAAACTATGCTTTATTCCTCAAACTAAAACAATGGTATGTGTTTGCATTCCATGTTAAATTGTGAAAATTGCTTTTGTTTATAAAATGCAGCTGTGCTTCTGTTTAGTTTTAGAGGCAGTTTAAACTGGATTGACCATTCTTCCTTCAGAATTCTGAGGTTGCTTACCTATTCAAAATGTTAATATTTTTCCCAGCTGAATGTTTTATAGTGGTCAGTGTTATTTTTTAAATTATGAAAAATTTGATAGTCTCACAAAACTATTAAAATTATCCAATAGATTTTCACATAACTATTACCCAGAGTTAACATAAATTAAGATTTTGCAGTATTTACTCCAATTTGGAAAAATTCTAGTAAACACTTTCATTGTTATATTACTATTAACTCAGAAATATTGGTCATAATGTTTAGGCAGAAAAGATGAAGCCCACAGAAATTATTAGACAAAAGAGATGCACAGCATTATATGCTTTTCTATCCTTTAAAAATCTGAAAGTGACTTTTTAAGTCAAAGGCCTGCTCCTCAGTTCATGACATATCATTATTAATAGATCCTCTTTCATTTAATGTATTTTCTTTTATTGTAACATTGACAATTATGGACTGCAAATGACTGCAAATACTTTGAAAACTCCCTCTTTGAACTTCCTCAGACCTTGAATCTGAGTTGGCCCATGAACAGCTATGTCAATATGTCATTCCAGGTGTGAGGAGAATGTTTCTATATGAACGTCAGGGCTGATCTTCAAGAGTCTGAGCAATGCTATTTTGCTTTAACAATGTGACCATCTTTATGAAGAAATCAAGTGCATGGGTCCTGCCGGTACAGTAGAGACAGAAAGGTCCCTAGTGAACTAAGCCTACAATATAGTACGCCTGCCAGTGTGCCAGTTTTAGCAAAGGTGAGGTCTTCAACACAACAGATCAATTTTGCTGCCACTGAGATACTATTGAATAAGTCCTAATGCCACCCGTTCAGCAAGCTATCCCCTGCTCAAGCCCCTACTCATGATTAAATCCCTCACCTATGGATTTCTGAGAAAAATACATGTTTATCTTTTAAACATTGAATTATGAAGTAGCTTGTTACTCATCCAAAGGTAAAAAGGAACAACTATATATTGTGTTTCATTTGCACCTTTTAAAAATATGTGTTCTTACAAAATATTTTTTAGGGGTCATTTTGATTTATTTAAATGTTATTGTAAAATATATCTCATTCTGTTTTCAAATAAAAATAATGTTTTTGAAATAACTCTATTTCACAATATATATATATATATATATATATATATATATATATATATATACTGTTTCTCTTTTTTGTGTAAAATTCACTTGCGTTCATCTACACATTTTATTTATTTGTTCTGTCAGTGATGGATATTCAAGCTGCCTCTATCTCCTGAGTAATACATAGAACATCCTGAAAAATCCCTTTTAACTGTGCATATGAGAATTTCTTTGTGTTTTAGGCTATGCTTATGATTTATTGGCCTAATGATGAATATCTCTCTAGTGCAGCTGTCTAGTTTACCTTCTAATGGCAATGTTCAGGACTCTGATATGACTAATTATCTCAAATAATTAAAGGATCCATCTTTCTCATTTTTCTGTATAATAGTTAAAGATGAAATCTACATTAGTGTGTAACTTTGTGACTTCATTTTGATCTGTACTTTTTGTGGACATTGGCCTTTTGAAATTCCTTGATTATAATTTACACTGATTATCAAGATGATATGGATATGTACCGATTCCCCAAGATAAATATAATTATTATGTATCACAAATATATAGGAATGCAATAAAGTAAATTACAGAAAAAATACAGATTACCTTGATTATGTTATAGCCACTTTTAAATTGGTACTACTATCCTCTTCTTGTTATTTTTCATAATTTCCCTATATACTTGAGAGATTAATCCCATGTCTGTTTAAAATATTACAAAAATATTGCTCATTCTTTCACGGATATATTAATTTCTTTCAATGTTGTCTTTCTTGATACTTATTTTAATCTAATTAAATTATTCAAATTTCTTGCCTTGTATACTTTTCAAAAAATAGGTTCTGATTTTTCATTTTTATTGAGGTATAACTTACATATAAAAATTGCAAATATTTAAGTTGTATAGCATGATGTTTTAAGAAACAAATTTCACATTGTGAAATTATTAACACATTCTTACCAATTAATTTAATTAAATTATTCAAAGCATTTTTCTGCCTATTTGATGGCCATATGATTTTTACCCATCATTCTGTTAGGATGATATAACACATTTATTAATTTTCATGTGTTGAATCATTCACGTATTCTAGGGATGAATTCTATTTGATTATAGCATGTGATCTTTTAAAGTGCTATTTAATTCAGTTTGCTAGTGTTTCATTGAAGATTTTTGCACTAATATTTTCAAGATTATTGACCTGCAATATTTTTATTGGCTTAGGTGTAACACTGATCAAAAATAAGTTTAGAAGTATTCTTTCTTCTTTAATATTTTGTAAAATTTTGACAAAGATTAAAATTATTTCTTTAAATGTTTTTTTTTAAAAATGAATTTACAATTGAAGGTATCAGATCCTGGACTTTCTTTGATAGGAAGCATTTAATATTTGATTCAAACTCATTATCAACACATTCAAATTTTACAAGTTTCCACGTTTTGATCATGGGATATTGTATGTTTTTAGGAATTTATCCACATGTTTTCTAGGTCATTCAACTTCCCAACATATAATTTTTCATAGTAGTGATGTGTAGACTTTGGAACTCTGTATTATCAATTGCAATGCCTCATCTTTTACTTATAATTTTATTTTTGTCTTATCTCTTTTTCTTAGTCCTGGTAAATTTATTTTGTAAATCTTTTTTTAAAAAATCTTAGTTTCAATAATAGTTTCTATTTTTGTCCAGTTACTATTTCAGTTAATTTATTTGATCTGTATTATTTCTTGCCTTTTGTTAATCCTAGACTTCTTTTTACTAGTCATTTTGGGTATAAAGTTAGGCTTTTTGCTTATGCTTGCTCTACATTTTTTCATAATGTAAACATGTACCACTACAAACTTTCACTTTAAAACTGCTTTTGTTGTATTTCATATGCTTTGAAATTCTGTTTCCATTTGCATTTGTCAAAATATTTTAAACTTTCCTTTTGATTTCTTTGACTCATTGGCTGTTCAGCAGTGTGTTGTTTAATTTTCTATGTATTTGCTAATTTTCTAATATTCTTCCTGTTATTGTTTTCTAGTTTTATGTCATTATGGTTGGAAAGGACAATTCAATAGGATTTCACTCTTGTTAAATATATTAAGTCTTTTGGGGACTACTATACTGTCATGGTAGATGCTTTGTATACAATTGGGAATTCTGCTGCTGGTGGATGGGCTGTTCTTTACATATCTCTTTGGATCTCTTTGGATTTCTTGGCCTTTAATGCTACTCAAGTTCACTTTCTTCTAATAGATTTTATGTCTGTATGATCAATCTACTGGTTGAAGAGCAATATTGAAATATTTTATCTTGTATTACTGTCTTCAGTTCAATTAGTATTTGTTTTATATAGTTAGGTTCTTTAATGTTAGTTGCGTAAATATTTAGGACTGTCATATCTTTTTGATGGATCAGTCCCTTTAACATTATTTCTTTGCCTCTTGAGAGAAGTTTTGACTATTTTGTCCATATATTTCAACTGTACATTTGTATACATTTATATATATTTATGTTAGATATATATATAACTATCCAACTTTCTTTTGGTTACCATTTTTCTGTAATATCTTTTTCTATTCTTTACTGTTAGGCAATGTTTTTGCATAAAACTAATATGAGTCTCTTTTAGGAAGTATTTAATTGGATTTTTTTGTAACCTGTTAGCAATTTTTGTCTTTTGATTGGAAAATTTAATCCATTGAAGCAGTAATAGATAAGGAAAAACTTACTGCCATTTTGTTAATTATTGCTTTATTTTTTGTGTTGTTCTTTTTCTTTTCCCTTGATGTTCTTGGTGTTTGATTTTCTAGAGTGATATACTTTGGTTTATTTCCACTTTTTGTGTGTATGTATCTACTAAAATGTTTTTTTTTATTTGTGGTTATCATGAGGCTAAAATATCTTATAACTGTAATATTCTATTTTATTTTACTTCATTTAATTTATTTACTCGTTTATATTGGAGACCAAACCCAGGGGAACTCTACCATTAAGTTCTATCCCCAGTGCTTCTTTATTTTTAATTTTGAGGCACAATTTCATCAAGTTGCCCAAGCTGACTTTAAATTGTAATCATCTGGCATCAGTCTCTTGAGAAACTAGATTAAAAGTTTGTACCGCCATGCCAAGCTATGATAGTCTATTTTAAATTAATAACAATGTAAATTTAATTAAACTTCAGAAACTCTGCATATGTGTAAGAATTGGCTTGGCTAACACATTGCATTTTTGGGTTTACCCACAGGGCAAAGATCCCCAGGGAATGGTTGATCTTATTTTCTGAGACAAGGTTTCACCGTGTAGTTCAGGCTGGCCTTGAACTCATGGCAACCCTCCTGCTTCAGTCTCCCAAGTGCTGGGGTTACATGTATGTACCACCACACCTGGCTTAGTTGATCTTCTGATGGGGGTACCTAGAAACTCCTTGAGAGGTGAGTAGAAACATGCAAACACACTGTCACACATATTGTCATTTCTGCCAACATTCCACTGGCTAAAGGATATCTTTTAATGTAGTCCAGTATCAATGCAACAGCGAAGTATACTTTTCCCATAAAGAGGGTTCCATGTGAGCGAAAATTTTCTGAATAGTTGTTCAATCTGCCACACCTGGCCAATCTACTTTTAAAATGGCCAAGAAGAGTTGATATCACTTGACTATTAATTTAATATAAAGGTCAGCTGAGGGAAAGAGCTTGATTACAATGATGGAAATTTCTGAATTTTACACATATAATCACATGCATTGATTTAAACTAATTAATGTTTTGCTTTATTCACAAAGATAGTTATATCTATTAATATTTTTGAACACTGAGGTAGTTTAGACTATAGAAAGAAAATTTTATGAACCAACCAGTTGTTAATTGTGATCTAGTTCATATGAATGATTAAAATTATTTTAATATTTTTAAATCATTATACTATAAACAGTATTTAATTTTATAGACATAACTGCACATATACATTTTTGTGTGTGTGAGTCTGTGTGTGCATGTGTATGTGTGTGTTAATAGAGATCCATCATTTTGACAAGGGCTCAAAGGCCCAAGACTTTATAAATTTGCTGTTAAACAACTTAATGGATAGAAATATGTCATATGTTTCCAGGAGTTTCAACTAGTGTACATATTGATTGCTAGTTATAAAATAAGTACTATATGTTAAAGTGAAAAAACCTAGTTAGATCAGAATCTTAGCCCAATTAAAACAGCAAATGTTCTTATATTTAGTGCAATAAAAATAAATCTTTTTCTAGTAAGTCAAATTAGTAGACAATTTCTTCTGGTGCATATCTAATATGCAGTTGCATTTTAAATACTCTTTCATAAGAAATTAAGTGTAAGGAATTTTTTTATTGGTACATATTTATACTCCTTGTATATTAAATTTATATTTCTTGTGTGGAGTTGACACATGTAAATAACATGTCTTCATTCTTTTTCTCTTTTCCAGTTGAAGACTTAAAACTTACATTTCATTTTTGGTTTTGCTTCTAGGCTTAGACCCAGAAGCACTTAGCTACATTTCTAACCTATATTTCTTTATTCTGAGATACAATCTCACTGCGTTGTTCAGGCTGGCCTTGAAATTGTGGTCTTTCTGCCTTAGACTCCCAGGCATGTACCAACACGCCCAGTTTGTATGAGTTATTTAATTTGATAAATTAGTTGAACCAAATTCCTCGGTATAGACTTACTTATTGTTCCTACTTTGAACATTAAGACAATTAATTTACTTGACAATATATTAGTATTTAAAGACTGCCTAGAAAATAATCTGTCTTATTATTTAATTCATATTTACCTTACTTATCCTTGTAAACAGGCAGAGCTGAACTTGAGGCTCTTGTAAAAACTCTAGTCTCAAAGATACATTTGGCAAGATTTTGCCCTATATTTGATAGAACATTTAGAAGTCTTTAATAAAGTGTCCATGTATGTATAAAATTAGCAAAATTGTTCAAATGGCACTAAATAATACATTCATGTAGAGAAGAGCTTTGTGAAGCACCATAAACCAGTAGCAAATAATTCTAGAAATATCAGCACAGTCTTGAACAATAAGGTCAAAAATAATCTGTCATGAAGTATCAGCTGATTTTAAGAAATCATTTGGGAAACATTAGAAACATGAATCCACATGTTTTTTAAAAATGAGATATGAATAAAAGCATAAATTCTGGAAATGCAATTAACCTATTGATAGTAATCTTAAGTTGCCAGTTTCAAAGTGTCCCAGAACCTTTCCTGACATTGAGATTTTCTACTTTAAAAGCCCTCTCTGCTATGCAGAGTGACAATGTGCCTGCCACTGTAACCACAAAAGGGAGAAATATGTGACCTAAGCACAAAAGCTTTATAATTTTCTGGAGGTTATGGTCTCTAACAGTATGACAAGAGGAAAAATATCCCATTCCATTGTCTTATCTCTCAAATGTATTGAAGTTTCATTATGGTTTAAATTTGATTTTATATCTGTTTTATACTTTAAAAAAAAAACAAGCAGTAATATAATCCTACTATCCAGAGAATAGAGTACTAGCCTGTTAATTATTGTTACTGGCTTTCATTTTTCCTAAGAAGGGTGATGTTCAATGGCAAAGAATATCAATAATGCCAGTGACCATTGGTTATTCATCTATTGAATGAGAAAAAGTGTTTTAATCTAGATTGAAAAGTAAGTTTTAGATTGCCTCTCAATTAATTCTTGGCTGTAGTATTCCTCCTTTATGTTTCTGCAGGATTTAAAACCAGGTTATAATTAAGAAGATAATAAACAATCTTTTCCCGTTTAGAAAAAAGAGAATATAGCTTCAGACTTTTACTGAGTCACAACAGATGGTAGCAAGCCCTAAGATTTAATTTCTCTTCCCATGGAAATCGATGTCTGTAATTCTTAGGTACCTTTGGAGCATTGCCATTGTATAGTTTGTCAGCAGCATCCCAACAGAACATTAAATTATAGTGTTTCAGTTTTACCAGTATTGGCAGGATTAGAAATGGGATAGTATAAATTCACTAAACACGGGAGTTTAAAACATAGAAACAATTCTATAGGGTTTTTTGCAAAAGATCCATTAAATTCGCACAATAGCATTGTTTATTGTTCTTAATATTATATGCCTTATGAATAACTGTGCTTTCTTTCCTTTTGCTTAGAAGAAATTCAAACCCAAACTGGCTCTGTGTCAATACTTCAAGAGGAATTTTCCCAAATGGAATATAAATTGAATTACTGTCAGAAATAAAATCACTTAGCTGCCATGAATCACAAGTTGAGATTGTTAAGAATAAAATGTTCTAATCAGTGTGTGTATGTGTGTGTGTGTGTGTGTGCACATATATCTGTTTTCTACCTTGCTTTCCCACTGATGTACCAGAGAGAAGAATAATAAAAGTTTTGGCTAAACTCCAAAATTCAACTGGAATTTCATTTTTGATGAAATGGAAGATTAGTTTTATCTTCATCTCTGATTTTGACAGTGACAGCTACCATCTCTCTGTGTGGCAATATTAGATTTTCCATATCCACCAATTTATTAAACTTTGGCATAGTGCATATTATAGTATTATAACATGAACTTATTTGAAATATTTTAGAATGCACATAACTTCAAATATACTTCCTTTTACATTCTTTTTACATACTTACATAAGCAACTGTTCCATTTTTGGATCACAAACTCCATTTAAAACATCTACTATTCCAGAATTTGGGAACGACAGATTCCACCACACATTAGGTATCTCTGTGTTTTATTTAAAATCTTAAGTTTATTCTCGAATAAACCCTTATATTTGTAGCAGTTGGAGATTTCTTCCTACTGTGTTGCCTGGAAGGTATTATATCTAATCTTTTTCATTCTCTGTCTTGGAGAAAGATTTAGAATATTTAGAAGAGGCTATAAAACTCCCATCCAGTTGTTACTGGTGTAATTGCTTGAACTTCTCAAATCACCAGTGTCTATAAAAACATTCTCAAGAGAAATAAGTCTTTAATTATCAGATTTCACTTCAAATGTGTCTAGCTGCATTAATTTTGTGCATGTTTTTCCTACTTCACTTTCTAGGCAATGAATTACTTACAAATATCATATGATGTCAAATTGTTATATTAAATATTTAATAATATTAGAAAGTAGGTGTACCTGTGGGTTTTTTTTTTACTTTTATTAGTACATGTTTGCAGCACTTAATGATTATATTCACTGTAGAGAACTGGTATATATACATAGCACATTTCAATTCTTTTTTTCACCCTTTATTTCTCTTTTTTTTCAGCATCAGATTCACATAACTGTTTTGTTGTTTTATATATTTTTGCTTTTAGCATATCCATGTGCCACTTCAAAACGAGTAAGTGTGTAGAATATATGCATTTCCAAGGCAATTGTTATGTTGCTTTTGCATCAGGCAACACAGAGTGAAATCTAAAATACAAAACACAAAAATTTGTATATTTTCCCCTGTATACTTATGCCTCTGTACATGTCTCTTTTGCATTTTTGATGAGTAAAAGTAAATAGCTATAACTGAACCATAACTTTTCTCTCTTATTGTACATGGCCATACTAACGAATACTGGATGATATTTTCAACTTGGAGATGGAATTAAAGCACCAGAGCTCATGCATTTTTTTTTTTTTACTTCATTGTGATAAAATTCCACCTGTAAATCCCTCTTGGATATTCAGATTTTACATTGCTCTACTTTCTCTTGTAGAGATCATTTTGTTTCTCTGCTTGTTTCATTTTTAAGATAAATCAGTAGTCTTCAGATTCTTCATTTCAATATTCTTGCCACCAACTTCTGACTTTTTCAGAATATGTTCCATCCTTTGTGATCTTAACTAAAACTAGAAAGGACAACAGATTGTTGGTGGAGCTCTGTTATTCACTTAAAATTCCATATTTGCAAAGTGGAAGATTAATTTTATATTTGCTATTATTTCAAGGGATTTTTTTCTACTCCTGTTGTTAAATTTGTGTCACATAGTTGGTCATAATATTATCTTTTAATAATTATCCTTTTAATAATTATTATCTTTTTAATAATTGTTAGATGTGTACTTATACCCTCTTTTTTCCTCTGAAGTTTTTGTTTTCCTTAATTTCCACGTAATCACAGAATACACTTTTCCTTAATTTCCATGTAGTCGCTGATAAACTTTTATTAATATTAGTAATTGCTTTATAGAACGATCTTGTTTCATTCATTTTCTGTGTTTTGTTTTCTTTTTTTTTAAAATCAGTTTCTGTTACTATTTTTATTATTTCTTTTCTTCTGCTTCCTTTGGTTTTAATTTTCTCTTTCATTAGTTCCTTAAATTAGAAGCTTAAGCTACTGATAGCATTTGATTTTGTTACTAGTAAGGCTTTCTTTAGTGCTGAAAAGTTCCCTTAGGTCTTGCTTTAGATGAAAAACAACTTTTTTTTTTTTAATTGATACCAGGGGTCGAACTCAGGACTGTGTGCTTGCAAGGCAGGCGCTTATGCAGCTGAGCTAAATCCCCAGGCCGATGAAAACAACTTTTAATGTTGTATTCTAAATTTCATTCTACTCAAAATATTTTATAATTACCTTGTGATTTCAGTTTTGACAAATAACCTATTTGTAAGCATGTGGTTTAATCTCCAAATTTTCAGACATTTTTCCAAATGTCCGTTATTGATTTCAAATTTATTTATTTAAAAATCTTTTTTAAAAAAAGCAAAACAGAAAAAAAAGATGGAAATGATACAGAATTTCAAAAAAAAAAAAAAGAGTAGGGAATTAACACCTGTTGGTATATTGCATATTGTTGTCTTAGAAGTTATTGTTCAGGTTACAAAGTCTAGGCACAAATTAAATTTTTTCTTTTTCTTTTTTTTTTTTTTTTTGGTACAAGGAATCGAACTCATGACCATGCACTTGACTTGCCAGGCAGGTGCTATACTATTGAGCTATATCCCCAGCCCTGAAATTTGTTTTCTTTTTCATTGCCCAAGATAGTAATCTATATGATTTCTACATTCAAAAACTGCTTAAGGTTTATTTTATGGGTTGGAATATAATTGATCGTTATGCCTTTGAGGATGCTATATATTCTATCATTGTTTGAGGTATTTTCTAAAGATCTCCATAGGTTTTAATTTGGTCTGCAGTGTTTTTAAGATCTGTGTGCTTATAGATTTTATAAGTTCATGTTTAATCAATTAGTAAAAAAACTTTTTGAAATCTAATATAATTGTGAATTTGCTTAATTTTTATTTATTATTTATTCTAGTTTTATCTCATTAATAGCAAAGCCAATGTTAAATTTACACATTTAAGAATATCGTATCTTAAGAACTGATACTTTTATCACTGTATGACCTCTGTTCATCTTGTAAGATCATATGAATGTTGTTTATCAGCTTTCTATTGATGATGTTTTCACGTTATAATTATGAAATTCTTCTATTGTAACCCATGTCTTTATATTTAAAATTAATTTCCAATGATTAAGTTTTATTTTTTCATCAAAACTGTTATCTGTGTTTTAGCTATTGTATTTAGATTACTTATAAATAATATCTTAATTTATATTTCTTCTCTGTCATTTTTATTTTTTTTCTTTTAGGCTATTTCTATATCTTTGGAGTTCTACTTTATTTATACTAATTACTATTTTCATGATTTTAAGATTATTTTTAGTGATTGTGTTCTGGTTCAAAATATATATCTGTAATCAAAGCACACATTTTTATCATGTTATATAGCTTCTTATGTAGTAAAAGATTCCTACACCAAAATACTCCCAATTCTTCTTTCCATTCTTTACTATTATTGTCATATACTATGATTTTACATGAGTTATCACATAGAAATACCCTATGAAGTATTTTAGCTGTAGACAATAACTTTCCCTTAAAAATCAAAAGCAATATGTATAATTATCTTCAGCCCATTTTAATTCCAAGTTTATTACTTCATTAGATCTAATTTTTAATTTCTGTCATATTGCTTTGCCTGAATAACTTCTTTTAACATTACTTGTAGCATAGGATAGTTCTGCTGATAGTTTCTGCTTTTGTTTGAGAAATTCAATTTTTCATTTTGAAACATTTTTCATTATGTGTAGATTTTTGAATTGAACATTTGTTCTTTGTCATTATTTTAAAGATGTCACTCCAATATATTCTATCTTACATAGATTCTGCTATATTATAATGTTATATATGATGTTTTCTCCTTCTGATTACTTTAAAATTTTCTTGCTACTTTTTGATTTAGAGAGAATATACCCAGATTGTATGTGTGTGTGTGTTGGTGGGGGGTGCTTGCTTTAATAGTTATCCTATTTGTATCTTGGCATCCTGTGACCTATATTATAATGTCTGTCATTAATTCTCAGCCAGAAGTTTTTCAAATTTCTGTAGTCAAGGCATTTCTTGTTTATTATTGTTATTTTTTTGGTATGTTTATCCTTAGCGCACAGCACGCTTTACAATTCCTCTAACATTGCCTTTCATTGTATGTCTAAGGTCTTTCCTTAATGTCTCCACTCCAACCACACTTTACACCTCCTCTTTGTGTGCCTCAAAGATGGTTCCTCTTATTATAGGCAGCTAAGTTAGATAGAGATTCATAGGCAGTCAGACAGGGACAGGCCCTTGAGAGAGTCAGTGCAAAGGACAAGAACACACCAAAATTATGTTGAAGGCCAGGCCTCAGGATAAAGATATAGTAACCAGGCCTACAGCCTCCGTAAGGACCAACAATAACTTGATATGGTACTGATTGGTACCCCTTGGTTCAGTGAAGTCCAGTGAGGCATCACCCAGGTGGGTGACCAGAGAATCTGGACCCATCTCTTCCCCCAAATGCCTTTGTTCTTTCCATGTATCCTTACTATATGACTCTCTTCTCTATTGGGTCTATATTAGCTAAGTGGCTATACTTGTAACCCCATAGATTGATTGTAGTTTGGCCTGTGTTATACCCATGTTGTGACTTTGCTGTATAAACTACCCCTGACCAAGGGCCTCAGTGGCAACCCACTTTCAGGATCCCTTCTGTCACCCAGAACTCTCTTAATATATTCTCCTACTCTTAAACTCCACTGTTCCTTAGAACTCATTGATTTCAGGGAACATAAACTTGGTACATCTCACACCAGCAAGCTAGGCGTTCTGTTTCTCCTGTGTCACTGAGTGTTCTGACCCCTCTCCCAGCAGTAAGCCACTGCTCCTAACCCTTGACGCTTTGTGAGGAAAGTGTGTGAGTGGTGACGGAAGGTTGCTGTGTGCTTAGTTAACTTGAACATTAGGCCCTGGATCTTGAGGGTGGGCCTTTTTGTGAGTCTGCCTTTCCTAGACTGCAAGTATTGGCTCAGTATATTTTTCTATCTCATTCCCAGGGACAAGCAGTATTTTATTCTTTTCTCCAAAGTGCAATGGACTTTTACTAGAGGCCTAAGGAAACAATTATTTGTTTTTATTTTTTTCCCTATGTCCTGGTGGTTTTGTTTGTTTTTTCTCTAGGTACAGAAAAGGTATAGGTGGGCACTGTGACTTTCCCACAGTGGCTGCTTGTCCACTCTTCCAAGCTGCATCCCAGCCAGGTGTCGTGTCCAGTGTGATCCATGGCTGTTGAGTGGGTACAAATTCCTCTTGTATCTGCAGCCTTCAGGAGTTCACTATTCTCTCAATCACTCACATTTTGCCTTTAGTCTTTGTTTAAGTTTTATTTTTAACTGAATTCTCTTCTATTTTTAATTTTTTTCCTTCATGCACTGGGAATGAACCCAAGTACTTTACCACTGAGCAGTGTCCCCAGCCCTTTTTATTTTATTTATTTTCATTTTTTAAACACCAAGCACATTTATTAGAAAAGAAAAAAGTTATGAAGTAGCCTCATATCTTTCCTTAAGAAATTAAAAATAAAACAGAATAAAACCAAAAACATAGAAGAAAATAATAAAGATCAGAAAATACTATCCCTTATCAAAATGTCAACATCATTTTTTCATAAATATTAACATTTTGACTCCTACATTTCTGTAGAAACACAGAAGCCTCAAAATAGCCCAAGCAGCTTTGATAAAGGAACAAAATTAGAGCTCCAGCCCTCCCCAAGCCCACGACTTACCACAAAGTTACACCAATCATGGCAAAATGGCATTGCTATCAAGACAGGCAATTTTAACTTTTGGAGACAGGATCTTCCTAGGTTGCGAGGCTGACCTTGAATTTATGAACTTCCCTCCTCAGTCTGCCGACTAGCTGGAGTAACAGTGCCTTAGTGAATTATTATTGGTGTTCAGTGGCATCTTTTCTAGGAAAGTATGTGATCATGTCTTATTACTACTTGAGGCATTTGTGTTTCCTCAATTTTGGTTTAATATTATCTTAGCTCACTGATGAGTCTGAGAAAAATCATGAATTAGGAAATTGCATGTTATTTTTGCTGAAATGTTTGGATTGTGTCTAACTTTCTAAATCTTAAGTAGATCATAAGTCAAAATCAAATTTAAAAAATTAAATCAATTATTTTCTCATAAAAAAAGAAATCCCTCTCTGCATTTCAAACTCTTCCTCATTTTGACTATAACAATACCTTGTCTTTATTGAGTATTAAACCCGTGACAGGAATTTTATATGCAACATCTCTTTTAGTTAGTTTTAATACTATGATTTCAGATTCTAGGAAAAAAAACTATCAAATGTCATAAGTTTCTGTACTGTTTGTGTGATTATTTTCTCATTCTCATTGTATTTGTTCCAAAAATCATATCTTTGAAGACTAAAATTATAAAGGGACATGAATATATATTTCTGGCTTCAAAGCACATGGATAAAAATTTCCACTAATAAATAATGTCCTAAATTTTGTGCATAACGTATGTAATCTTAACATGCCAAAGCAAATGTAAGCCAAGTGTATATGATGCTTTCCCAAACTACTATATGTGGGGTAATTCAGCCCTCAACTGTCTTATAAATTTGTTTCAATTAACATTTTAATAAAATATTGTTTTCTTGACAATATAATTTTGGGCACCAAGTCTTTGAATAGTGAAACACATTTCTCTTTAAGATACTTAATCTATTCCTTACAATAAAACAAGTTATATAAACTGTAAACAGCAGACTAAGAATTTGAAGGAGAAATATGTCTTGATATTCAAAGGCTTGAAATTAAAAATTACGTTATGTGAGAAAAATCTTTGAAAAAATAGTAATCCATATTAGTGTTTTGCAATTTATTTTATTGGAATCCAAATGAAGTCTAAAATAAGCTTTAGGGCATTTAGAAGAATTTGATGGGCAAATACATTCACAAGGGTCAGAGTTCTTTATAGTTGAGATTATTTTTTGCTTAGCTAAGGTTAACAAGCATCAAATGATAGCTTTTTGCTGAGAGTTGTTTTTACTTACAGAGAAAGTCAAAAATTCATTATGCTTCTACATCTAATAGTGCCTTGAGACATGATTTTTTTTAACACACAGGGAAAATACTGGAGCAACTTCAAATTATTTTTAGTAGCATAATGTTGTTTTGTGCATTCCTTTACCTGTTGGAACAGTATAGCTGTTTTGTTTCATTTTGTAGGTTTTCTAAAAGGATTCCCACCCAGGTAGATGAATATATGAGCAAGCAGGTATGAGACATAATTCCATTATCCCAACAATCTCTGTAAATTCTCATTCAGTATAACAGAAAGGAAGAGAAAATAAGTGCTTTTTTCCTAGTCAGCTTTAGATTTTTAATGTAACCTACTTTGGCATAAATATCAGAATTGCTTTTTATGACACAGAAGAACAATTACCAGTTTGGTTTACTTCTTTGTCTTATTTCAGCAGATTATTAACTTCAGTTATTGCTTCCTCCTTCCTTCTTTCTCCTTTCCCTTTGAGATTGGTTAGTATTTTTTGTATCATGGTTAGTACTTGGTATAGTTTGGGTTCACTAGGAGCAGATTCTGAGACAGAGGTGACCATAGAAAGAAATTTTCAGGGTCTGTTCCTGGAACCACACTGTGTGGAAACAAAGGGAGGAACCAGGACTCGGTAGAAGCAAAAGGAGAAAAGTGTTGCAGTCTGGTCAATGGCCCCAGCGAATCTCACAGAGAAATGGAAAGGTCGAATGGCCCTACAGAGCTGTTACGATTTGGTGTCAGGGTTTGGGATTTATATTCCTAAGGTGATCAGTCATTTGAGCTGAGTTTCTGGGAGGAAGAGAGTGTACTCTTGAGTGAGGAAGCTCCCTTTGCTCTTTTCTTGACTAGGGTTGGTAATGGTGGAATATTTGCCTGAAGTATTGATAGCAGTCTGTTGTTCCAGAAGAAACTGACAGTCACAGCACTCACAGCGTCTGCCTCTACAGTATCCAGAGCCTCACCTTGAGGCTCCTTGATGCTTCTAATCTTGAGGAATGAATACGCAAAACCTAGTACTGCTTTCTATGCTCTGTTCTCTTTAGATTTCACTGGTTGCTTGATGGCTTACTTAATGTCACTACTTAGAGTTCCATCTCTGAGAAATCTGAGCTCTGTATCCTGTGTCCTTCCCAGACTTCCTTGTTCTGCTCTTATTTAGTTTGCCATAAAATTGTGCACAGAATTCAGAGGTGCCCAAGTTAATTACCTTGGCTGTAGCACAATTTCCCCTGCCCTTATTATGTAACAGCAACCCTACCTGCTGTTCAGATTCAATTATTCCTTACAAGATGGGACTCAACTTCTTTATTTCTGCTCAGTTATGTATCACAAGGAGCCCAAAATGACCCACTTGCAATCGATCTCTATAGTTAAATGGAACTCCATGTGTGTGTGTCCTAGATGATGTGTTCTGTTTTGGAAAGAAGGCTCTCAAAATCCTTAAAATCCAGAGTTATATGAGTGATAAAGGAAAAATATGCATTTCCAAAGAGTGACACTTGCAGTGATCATAGTAGCATCTTCTCTTTCTTGAGATCACTTAGATATTGGCTCCAAGTATTCCATCTCCTGAAGACATAACAACATTTAGAAGTCATTGATTTAACATGTTCTCCACATCTTGAGCAAGGTTTCCCATCCTCCCAAATTACCCTCTCCAAGCTGATGGTTCAGCTGTGTTTTCACCTTCTCTTCCCATCATTTTATTAGGCTTCTAGGTGGAATACTACGTGATAGAAGAAACGAATCTCATGATGACAACACATACTTGCACTATCTTTGCTATAGAGTATTATTACACTTTAGGTGGATTAAAATCTTTGGAACCTTGGATGGTGTAGTTGTCTGCAGCTGCAATCTACAAACACAAACCTATAAGAGAATAGGTCCAAATGAATCACTGTCACTTCACAAAGGATGGGGAACTGTGTAATCTCTGCCACAGAGCTTGTTTATGTTGGGCTTTATCGTTTTCTATCATTGGCTTCTTGAATATTCAGCAGTGATCATGCTTCATGTACTGCTATAAATGGCAACTACCAAAATGCTATTTGGCCCTGGGTAGTGTGCATTCCTGTCACCTTGGCTATTCCATATTTGACAAATGTATGGCTGGCTTGGTAGTAGAATCCTGGTTAAACTAAAAGTCAAAAATATTTAACTTTAAAAAATAATGAAATAGGGGGCTGGGGATTTAGCTCAGCGGCATAAGCGCCTGCCTTGCAAGCATGCAGCCGTGAATTCGATCCCCGGTACCGATTAAAAAAAAATAATGAAATAAAAAAATTAGCTTTAAAAAACACCTTGTCCCAAATTTTGATTCACTTACCTCCCTAAGCAAAGGCAATCTGTGCCGGCAGTCTTTTAATAAGACAATATGGAAATTATCTTTCTGAAAAAAGATTGCTACATTTTTTTTTAAATTCCATAGTTCAGTAAGTATTTCAAACTTTTGATATTGTATAGTACATCCAAAGTAAATTCCCTTTAGTACTAATAGTCTGTTAAATTACAGAAGAACAGTAGAAAAAGCAGAGTTTCTTGTTTCAAATTCCCCAGATCTGAAAAAGAAGTGTATTTACTAATAACTTCTCAAGGAATTAATGCATAGAGGAAGTAAAGAAGCAAAGTTCAGCTGATCATTCTCAAATAAGACTGTGAGAACTATAGCTTTAAACAATTATTTCCTTAACTGTTTCACAATTGATGTTATAATTGTCATATTGCAATTAATCTTGTATGTCCCAAGTCCAGTTTGAGAGCTACTGTAGTCAGTATATATATCATATGCGAGTTTCCTTTCCTGGTGTCTAGGTTAGTTCATTAGTTTGTGAGAGCTACCATAGAATTAAGCATTACAAAGTGGCTTGTTTAACAGCAGAAACTCATTTCTTTGTGGTGTTAGTTGATAGAAGGCTAAGATCATTTTGTTGGTAAGGCTGGGTTTTTTCCTGTGCTTTCCCTGACTTCTTTACGGCTGTTTTCATGTTCATAAAGTATTCTCCCCCTTATGAATTTTTAAGCCCCAATTCCCTTTTCTTAGAGACACTACTCATACTGGTTTAGAGCCCACACTAATAACCTGATTTCAGCTTAATTATCTCTTTAAAGATATTTTCTACAAATATTACAATTTTCTGAGGTAAAGGGGGTTAGAAATTCAGTGCATGAATTTTAGGGAGATATAATTGAATCTACAACTGGTGGAACTCTTGTAGAAGTTGATATACTTTGGTTTTGCTGGGTTTTAGTTGGCTTCTGGGCTCCCTGTCATGCCCAGAGGAACATATTATCTTGTTTTCCCACCCATTACTCTCTTAGATTTCTTATAAATCCTACATAGCTTTTTGCTGATCCCTTCCTTTATTCCCATTAGACTTCTGAAACAGTGAGTTGTCAATCTTGGTTGACTGCTGTCTTGGTTACTTTGCTCATTGCTAAGACAAAATGCCCAATATTCAAAGTTAAAGGAGGAAACATTTATTGTAGCTCACAGTTTGTAGAAGTTTCAGTTCATAGTTGACTGGCTCCAACGCAGGATGTCCTGGCAGAAGGGCACTGCAGAGGAGAAACACTTCACAGGGGTCCAAAGATGGAAAAGAAATGTAGAGAAGCAGCAAGCAACAAGCAGTGACCTTTTTCTGTCCCTTACATCCTATCCAGGTTGCCCACCCTTAGGACGGACAGCACTCACATCCAGGGTTGAGCACCCTTAATTTTAACATCACACCATGAATCAATCCCAGTGTCACATCTTGGATCCCAGCATCACACCCTCTAGATCCAGCCACCTCTTCTGAAAGACCCCATCTATGAGTACATGAGGCTTTCGGGGGAAATCTAGATAGAAGCCATCCTACCTGCCATCTCCTTTAGGAATCTGGGGGAGTGTTTGAATCTTCTGTAGACTGCACTGGCTACAGGAAATCTCAGGGTGCTACCTGAGGCTTTCTGTGCCTCCAGTAACTCAGGCAGCCATTGCTTGCCCTTCAGCCCAGGGAACTCTTGATGCCACAGCTTCCCTGTCCATAGGCCCAGGATCCTCTTTTCTATAAAATCCCCAGACTTTTCTGCTGATTTATCACCTTCTTTTTGGAATAAACCATTGATATAATCTTCTTTTTAATTTTCTTCCTTTCTGTATTTCCTTTTTTCTATGATCTCTAACATTTCCCCTCTTTATTTGTAAGGGCAGAGGAAGGAAAGGGAAAATGAAGAAAAACTTCCTAAATAGGTGTTCTCCTCAACTGTTTATTTGTGTATTTTAAGTGAAAAACTCAGAATGTTTCTTCCCTTAGACTTTGGTTTCCCAAAGATATGGTAGCATCATGCTTTTTCATACTGAATAGGAAAGTGTCTAAAAGAATAGGACATGGCTCTTATAAAAATAGAGTAATATTTCTCAATGGTATCCTTTTATATAATGACTGTCAAAAATTTAGCACTAGCAGTAAAAGTTCTATTGTCTAATTACAGCCTTCCTAGTAAGAATCGTGGGTACATTTAGGATTTCCGGTTTTTCACACTTTACAACTCATCCATAAAATGAAGAGATTGATGTAGATGATGTCTGAAGTCCTTTCCAGCATTAAAATTTTATGATCTTGTATTTGTGACAATAAATTTAAGTTTTTTTTCAATCTTCTGAAAGGTCACTTACTGTAGATACTCAAAAATGAACAGAAATGAGATGCTTATGTTGTTTCAGTTTGTAATTTCACAGCTGCCTGCGGGTTTTTAACCAATATTTGTTTTCATTGTTAGAATTACAAATGATATATTTGTCTATGACTTTCCAGGCAATTCCACTGCCCTCAAAATTTTTCATGACCTATTATTTAAGAAAAAATAATGATCAGTACACAAAGCTCTGAGAAGTTTTCTCTTCGAGAGAGGCCAGATAAATAAAATTACATGTGACCAATAACTCCAAAATCGGCCTGAAAGATGTCATATTTCAAAATAGTACCTTACTGAGTTACTTGTTTTGAATGTCCTGGAGAACAGCCCTGCTGTTGTTGACAGTATTTTTGAGAATGTTGACATTCCAGCAGCAGCAGCCATCAATTTGGGGGTAAGTGTTTGGAATAAGGACTGTGTGGGAGAGTGTAACTCACTCTCTGGGAAGCCTGCTAAACTGGTTGAACCTGATTCTAGTTCTTATGAGGTTTTGAAGGGAAAGCCCAAGTGTCTGCCCCAAGTGAAATGCTGAAGTTGAACTTTAAAGCCTTCAGAAACATACAGAATTATAATTATGATGATGAGTGAAATTCTAAATGGTTGAAGGCTCATTTCATATAAACGTGTTAAAACCTGACTTGAGTTAAGCCATTTCTCTTGAATATAGCCAGAAAGCCCCACAATGTCAAATTTCTGGTGTCATGTCAAGTATTACCATCTGCTGGTTAAACAGATAACAAAATGTCACTTAGAAATTTGCCCGAGTCTGAAAGTTCCCTCTGGAAACACAGTGGGAAAATTTTTCATGTTTAATGGGGTATGTGTTGTCTGGGAGAAAATAGTATGAAAATTTAATAATCGCAACAAAATGTTGAGTTTTTTGTTTGATTACTAAAAATAAAATATAATCAAGCAGGCTTTGTATCTGTTCACACTGGAAAGTCTGGCAATTGTCAATTTGAAGACTAAGTTAATACATGGATTGCAGTGCTATTGCATGTCTCTCTCCAGCTGACCATTTCATCCAGATGACACAGGTTCCCTCTGTCCAACACCTCCTTCTTCTCTCTGCATGACTAACTCCAACTCATCTCTCAAGATTCATACAGAATGTTGCTTCTGTCAGGTGACAACTCCAAACAGATTTTGTTGTTTATCCAGTATGTTTTCATAGCATTTTTTGTACCCATTTTGCAATACATAACACATCATTGTATAACAGAGCTCCCTTTACTTTTCTTCTTTATTAGCCTGGAAACTTTATCAGAGGCACCCTGGCATTTCATACCATTCCTTTAATATCTTTTTTTTTTTTAATCGGTACCGGGCATTGAACTCGCGACGGCGCTCTTGCAAGACAGGCACTTATGCCACTGAGCTAAACCCCCAGCCCCCTTTCCTTTAATATCTTGAGCATAGTAAACACTCAAAGTGATGACTGAGTGGAAAATGTCTTTCATGGCAGTAATATGCATGTCTGGTTAAAATCCAGTTTGCACCTCTGTAGGGAAATATAACTTCATTGTAGTATGTAGCAATTGTAACACTTACCCAAGGTCTTAGGGCTGAAAGAGGGGGAACAGAAAAGAGACTTATGGTATACAAGGTTTCTTTCAGTTTAAATGTGCTCATAGAGGTGAGTTTATAGTGGGAAAATCCCCAAAGCACAATCTTTAATCTTGACATAGACCGAAACAGTGGAACATAACATAAAAGTTGCACACTAAATACATAAATCTCAGCAAAATTCTTCCTTGTGGATATAGTTTTAAAGATTAATATTTTTCACATTGCTGTCTTTAAAGTGACTATGGAGATGGTTTAGGAGCCACTTGCGTGGGCTGAGATTGACCATGGATGGATGGACTTCTGTGGCTTCACATTCATTTCCAACAGAGTTCAGCTTTTATGTGTTTCATCTGTTACCTCAGGATTACTTCCCACTAAAAAGCGAGGTAAGTCTGGTTCAATTTTATACCAAGTGAAGAAACCCTGATCACTTAAAACCTATTAAACACATTTGAAAATTCTTAGGTCACACCCATCTCTTCCCTCTTGGTATTTCTATGTTGCTTTTGACATTCAATGTGCTGATTAGCTTCACTGATTTACGTATTTAAAAATAACACAGAACCCAAACAAGCATTTATAATTTGAGCTTGTCTCCACCATCACATTATTCTAAAAGCAAAACATTTCTTTATTTGTTTATATGTTATAAAAAATTTGTTTATACTTCAACTTAACTCCAGTCAACAGAAAAATTTAGAAGAAATACAGAATTTTTCAAGATTTTTTAGAGTTTGTTGCTTAATAAAACTTTTCTCCTATAAATAAAAACTCTGGCATGAGATTTAGAGTTAATGATCTTTTCTTTATTATGCTGGCTTTAACTGGAATTCAGTAGATTTCACTGAAGAGTTTCATGGCTTCAAATTTGGAAAACCATTACTGTAGGAGTCTGGGTAGCGGGTATAATTTCAGTTGCACTGGACATACAGGGACAGTAAAACATGCCATTCATTAGCCAGGTTTACTTCTATTGTAGAGATGAAGTCCATAAAATAAGTATTTTATCTAAAATAGGATGGAAAATAACATGGAAACCTTGTTTTATAGATGTTATACATATATATATATATATGTCATTCTAATTAGTGTCACCTACCTGAGTGTGCAAATGTTAAAATTCATACCTAAATTCTTTTCCATTCTATATTCCTGCTAATGAAAGACAGCTCTCCCTGGAAGTATTCCCACACACTCACCAGCAGGTCTGGTACTCCTTTTCAGTTCTTTCCTTGAGGAATTCGGCTCCCTGGAGTCACCTGCAAGTGGGTCACCATGCCCACTGGTGCTCTGCATTGAGTGCTGGCGGGCCATGCCAACCTCTCTCCCACTTTCTCGCTAGGATGGCCATTCATGGCCCTCATTCCTTGTGGATACCTTTGGGATCCATGCTAGTTAGCGAACCAGAATGTGAGCCTTTTCTTTAATTATGCTGTATTTTTACACTTGAAAAAAGACTAGCTTTAAAATATACAATATTTCATGTAAAATTTTTTCTTCGGTATTGGCTTTAATGTCTTCCCCCAATGGGGATAGAAACCTTCTTAAACTAATAGGGGACAGAGATTCTCAGTTCCCTGCTTTTACTTGCTTTTCTCAAACCAGCCCAAGTTCCAAGAACACACACAAACATACACACACACTGGTACTTTTTTTTTTTTACAGCCTGAAATAAAATACCTCCTGCCCACCAAGGCTTACCAGTAGATTTCTAGCATAGTCATTGTCTCACTGATTAGGTAAACTGATTCTAAATTACTGTGAGACTAGGTTCAACTGAAACGACCTGTTGCCTTTATGTTTTGTACCATGCTACCATTTATGAAGTGTAGCATACTTTCACATACCCTGTTCTCTTATTAACTAAGAAATACTAGGTCTTTTTTGTCACCAATTTACAAATAATAAAATTGATCTATGAAAAGACCAAGGGGATTGTCAAGGTCACAGAAGGAGTTAATTTGAAGTTTCCTGATACCTACTGACAAAATCAGTGAGGCCAAAGAAGTGGCTTTGACATCAAGTACTTTAGGACTGGACTGAGTTGACAGGGATTCTTTAGCTTTGAATAACTTCTTTTGCCTATTGTCTCTCTCTCTCTTTTTCCCTGCTCTCTCTCTCCCTCTGCCTCCCTCCCTCCCTCATTTCCTCTCTCCCTCCTGCCCTCCCTGCCTCCCTTCATCCCTTACTTCCTCATCCTCCTTTGTTGAGATTCTGCTACCAGAAATATGAGGAATAGTGGCAGGAATATCATCTGCAGAACCTCAGCACAGTATTCCTGGATTGAGTGTGGACATAAGCTGCTAGGACCATTATTTTGAATCATGAAAGGAAGCTGTTAGTAGTGCATACTAGGTCCTACACAGATGCCCACAAGGGAATCCCAAGTAGCAGTTATCTGTGGAGCAACTGTGATTGGCAGATGTGATAGTTTCTGAGAGGAGCTGTGTCACCAATGGCTCAGCACTTACTTGGAGCACACAGAGTTGCAGGGTTTCCCACAGTGACTTGCACAGTGTTAAGCAAAATTTAAAAATGAAGGGTGTAAATTGGGTTGAAAGAATAAGAATGCATGGTAGTGAGACAAATATATATATATATATAATATATATTTTACTTGTTAGCAATACTACCTAGTCTGTAAAACTATATAAAAAGATATAATTTCTAATTTCAACTGCTGAAATAGAACCAAATATAAGACAATGTGAAAGACAGTTGAATTTTTAAAAGAATAAACCATGCAGAAGCTGATATAATTTATATTATTTGATTCAAATGAAACAATTGTTTCTTTTTTGGAAATATCTCTATGGAAGCAAATTGATGAACAAAAAATATATTTGATCAACTTCAGTTCTAAGATTCTGAAGCATTACGCTGACAATTTATAGGACATGTGGGTTACACTTTTTACTTCTAATTTTGATTGCATAAATCATGATTATTTAAACAAAATGGTATGTTTTAATTCATTTTAGAAATCCAAGCTACATAGAAAAGGAAAAAAAACCTGTAAAAATGGCAGTCTAGGGCTGGAGATTTAACTCATGGCATCAGCGCCTGCCTGACAAGCGCGAGGTTGTGAGTTCGACCCCCGGTACCAAAGGGGGGAAAGAAAAGGCAATCTACTTCTTCCCAGTCCAAATTTTTCTAAAAGATTTTAGTGAGAAATTAGAAGATTTTGCAATCATTTCCTTTTTCAGTGTTGATTCTGGGAGCAAGAGAGCTGGCTTAGAGGCCCATGGCCACCACCTGTCACGTTAAAGCCGTCTGTAACTTTCGTCAGCTTTGCTTTTTGAGATTTATGACTTCACTTTGTTGTGATGCTTGTTAAGCAGATTTTTCTTTCTGCCTTTCTTCATTTAAAATTGTTTTTATTCATTTTATTAGTATGGGGGAGGATGATTTTGTGATACTGTAAAACAGCAAGTTTTGCTAAAACTTGTTCGGTTATAAAGCTACACAATCAACTGGATTGATATTTCCAAAATTTTTGACACTGTTAGGCCTCTTCAGGGTTTGAGATTGATATGATATCACTAAACAAGTAAAAGAAGGAGGTTATAATTTGAGTCAGTTTAACTGTGATCAGCTGAAAGAGCAGAGAATTAGCCAATCCGTGGGCTTCACTGTAAGCTTGGAAAATAAGCCTTCAGAGTTCCACCAATGTGTGAAGGATGCTTGTGTTTGGAGGGCCACGTGCTACCTGCTAGGGAATGTAGCGAATGTGCAGATACTGTGACATTCTGCCCACCTTTCCCTTTAGTAAATGACTTGGTGCCCAAATGAATGAATGTTCAGTCCAACGGGATTTTCAGCTTTCAGCCCACCAGGAACTGCCTCACTCGCAGGGAACAGGCACCGTCATACCCCTTCCCTGGTGGCTGCATTCAGCAGCTGATCTAAACGGAAGAACATTTAGAATGGCTTGGCCATTCGGACCCAGCGAAAAATCACTCTGGCTTCAGAACTTTCCGCCGGCCCAGTCAATCATGTCATTATCGCTGCTGTCCTTCCCACTTCTGCCTTCCCCTCCCTCCCCTTTGCAGGTGTTGATACCAAAGGAATTCACTCATGAAATTTAAGAGGGGTGCTAATAACCTAAATGATATCTCAGAATCTGTTTCTGGGGAAACTAATCACTGAGAGTGGACAGAGTGACTTTTCTTATCAAAGTCCCTAGCTGCTAGGTAGCAGCATTTCATTTAATAGGATTAGATCAGTTTTTGGCTCTGTTTTTCCCTAAGATGGTCAGGTTGTTCTTACCTAACTCACTGTAGTCCAACATTTATATATCCAGAGCCAACCAATGAGTACATTACCATTGCCTGATCCTTGGGATTAATTCCAGGGCAGCCCATTCATTGTGAATTTTAGGACTTTGGGTCTTAGTATCCATCTTCTACCAGTGGTGCAATGCAGTTTGGAGGGTCTGCGCACAAGGGAAAGAAAAGCCAAAGCTGACACTGAGCAAGTGAGCCAGGCCCAGAGGGAACTGTGCCCGAATCCTTTCCCTCCAGGATGAGTGCAGATGATTCATTATAATGGCAAATGTTCTTATAAAAAGAAACAACACTTCAGAAATAGCAAATTAAATAGATCTGGGTACTCAGAGGGTAATTGACTAAGTGAAACTTCTTTTGCCTCATCATGAGTTGCTTTAGGAAAGAAACTTGGTAATGTTCAGGATAATTCTTGTTGCCTATTGTTGAAAACTGAAGCCTATAAAAAGAAGCATAAAAATTGGATATAATGGATATCTCAAGCAATTTGGCCACACATATTTGTGCATGTTGGTCATAATTTTGCTGCTTTTAGCTTGAAGCCATTGCAATGCATGGTGATTACATTAGTGAGGTAATGGGAAATTCTTTTTTCTCATTTTCTCTTTTACATATTCGAGTAACTTGATGGCTATATGTAAAAAGGTTTAACACAATGTGGGTACATTCCACTAATTTCTGTGTAGTTCAGTGATGCTAGAACAGTGTGGTATGGATTGTTTCCATTCTCATTTGAACTTGGCTTATGTAGAAATTTACTTATTGAATTTTTAATTGTAAAGGATGTAGAATCCAAATACAGGCCTCAGAACTCAGTCTCCTTGTGAACACATTATTCATTATTTCATTTTTACTTATATTCTGTCTCTTTTAATGTCAAAAAATGCCCACATACAGATGGGAAATACTGGCAGGTCAGAAATATTCAGCTTTAGAATGAGGATGATCTCTTTGGAGAAATTAGCATGCAAAAAATAAAGGAGAGAAAAAGACTAAAAGTAGCAGAAAGGTAAAAATATTCACTGATGCTTGAGTGTGTTATATGTGTTATTTATATTCAATAAGAAGGGTTCTCACTTTAATACTAGCAAAATGTAAAATCACAGTGAAACAATAACGTTTGCTCATTGATGATTCCACAGACTATAAATAATTTTTCCACAATACACTTGGGAATTTGTAGAGAGAAAATGGCTTCAATAATTCTTTGAAAGAATTCTAATTTGAACCCTGACTTGGCAAGAGAAGAACCTCAATATCAGTAAATATTACCCACAAACGCTTAAGAGTACATCAAACATATGTATATACTTTTTTAAATTGTCACCTTGATATCTTATTATTTATATTGATTTCTCTAAAAAAAATCTGCTTATTCACAAATAGAAAATTCAAGATGGTATTACTACTTTAGAAGTGCTGTTTGTTTGTTTATTGTTCTTGCATTTTGTTTGGTTTCTTTGACAACAGTTTTTTCTTATTTCAAATAAAAAGATACATATGATATATTGGATGGTAAATTTTCTGATAATAATTTATAAAAATCATTAGTTTAAAAGTATTCTAAGTAACAAAATAACAAAGAAAGATATCCTAAAATTTCTAGTGTGAGACTTTTACAGTCTGATAAAGTTAAATATTGAGTGTATATTTTAGGTTAATGAATAATAAACTGATATAGGATTAAATCCTTAAGAGTAACTTAATTGTTTGCTGATTTAATATAGCTATAAGAATTTTTTTCCTAATTGTCATGGTACTACTTAAAATTACACAATTTTTTTTTTACTTCTTATGAAATAAGTTCCAAGCCTACAAATGGGTATTTAAACATTTACAGTTTGAATGTTTAAATTTTCAGCCTAACCCTATAAATTCATCTCCCAGCACAGATCTCTCTACCTTGCTTGCATACCTGCTGTTCCCCTAAACTACCCTATACTGTCTCACTTCCAATGACTTTGCTGTTTTGTTCTCTTATTTTGGCAAGAAAGTCTTTTGCAATCTTCTAGTTAGAACACATTCTTTTCCTCCTCCAAATTTATGTCATCTGTTATGGGTAAAGAAACTTGACCTGACTATATACTTCAGGATTTACCTGAAGAAAGTAACTGTCTTTGCATAGAAAATAAACAAATAGTTTGATAAAATCACTGACAAAATGATGAAACCCTTACGTGAGAAACTAGCTGAATCATGAAAATAGGATCACGAGATAAAATACTCTGCTCAAGAATAAACAGGGAGTTGGGCGTGGTAGCACATGCCTGTAATCCCAGCACTTGGGAGGTTGAGGCAGGAGAATTGCCACAAGTTTGAGGCCATCCTGGACTATGTAGTGAGTTCAGCTGCATCCCAAACTATACAGTGAGACCCTTTCTAAAATAATAATAATAATAATAATAATAATAATAATAATAATAATAATACAGATAGAGGGAAATAGAAATGAGAATGTTTCAAGGGATAATAAAGCAGAATTAATTTTTCTTAGATGTAAAACATGGCAAAATTTCCTTACAAATTTTAGAAAGCAGCATATCTGAAGTCCTATTTTAAATTGTGCTTCTGTGATGTGATACTCTAACCTCTAAAAGCATCAAGAGATTCCACCGTACATCAAACATCTTTCAAATGTTTTGTTTTGTGTTAGATGAGGTTTTATAAAGTCTAGGTTTGTTTGAATTTTGTGAGTATATGGCTGGTGCAATTTAGAATATACCAAAAAAAATTAAAATTCAAGGGAGTGGGAAACAGAGGCAAGAAACATCTTTTCCTTCTGATTCATAATTCTTAGAGATAGCATGGACTTTCCAAAAGCCTGAGTTGGAAGTGTTGTTCATCTTTTGGGTATGTGACTGTGTTTATAAGGCTGTTCAACAGAATACTATAGACTGTGTGGCTCATGCACAATCCGTTTTTCCTTGCAGTTTTTGAGAATGGGAAGTCCAGGGTGGAGGCATCAGTGAATTCACTGTCGGATGAGGACTCGATGCTTGACAGATATTTTCTTCTCCCTTCAGTTTTCCATGAAAACTGGGTTAAGATTAGGGTTAGGGTTAGTGTTAAGGTGAAATCTCTTCTACAGGCATCAGAACTTGGGACTCTTTAAATATTCAGTCTATAGTGGTGACCAACCATACCAGTTTCCCTACAATTGTGGAGTTTCTGTAGATTTAGAATAGTCAGCCCTAATAAGGGAACAGAAAGAGCCTAGTTTCATTTGTCTGTTGTGGGTAACTTATATATAATATCTTGAATTGTTAAAGTTCATCATATTTCAAAATGTGTGATAAAACAACAGAATACACACAAACTATATATATATATATATATATATATATATATATATATATATATACACACACACACATACACACACACACAACTGTACACTATGGTTGCTGAAATTTAGCTTCACAAGTTAAAGGCAGCCAGAGTTCAATCCTGGCAGGAAACAGAATTCCAAATGTCTTATGCTCAGCAGGGAACCAGCACCAGCCTCAACTCCTGCAAACAGTGAAGTAGGGCCGTTGCAACATTATGTGCATGAAAAATAAAACTTTTCTTCCTGTGACTCTGAGCTATAGCTTTTATAACGCTCTATATTACTCAATGCAGCCTGCATTATTTTGTTGACAGGCAGACTCCAAATCTATTTAAAAGGATGAAACCTTCTTTCTTGTTTAGCTACACAAGCATTTTAGTCAGATAAGGAGTCTGCACTTAACTGCAGTTCGTGCTCACTAGAGGTAGGCTGAGAAGCCGCCACATTTATTTGTGCTGACATCAATGATAGAGAAAAGAGTCTTACGTCAGCATCTGTGTGCGTGGGTCTGATAGAAAAATATGTCACTTAAGGTCAAAAGTCATTGGCTAATACTAGCTGCATGGTCTCCAGGCATACAATCCTGTCATAGCAAAGATGCTTAACTGCCTTCATGAACACTGTATGCTTTTTTTCTAAAGTTCTAAGAAATAGAAAAAGCTAAGCACCAAGAGTACCAAACAGTCTATTTGTGTGACAACTGAGTATGTGATATAACTCCTTTTTACAGTAGCTTATACAGAGTATCACTGTAAGACCTGGTCTTACGTGACAATTGTTGACTAGGGCAGGATGAGGTAAACTAAGTATTATTTTTCAGGCAGAGAAGTTCAAAGGGAAAGATAATGTCCCTCATTTAGGATCATCCTGCAGGCCATAATCTCAAGGCACAGGATGCAACTCAGCAATATTTCCAGTTCTCCTCCTCCTGACAGTGGTAAGACTGCACACATTGCTTTCGCAGTCAGGGCTTCTGTGTGAGAAGTGATGATGTGTGTTACTTCCAAGTTAAAGCCCATCAGAATGTGAGCATGATCCTCTATGTTCCTTTCTTTCCACCACAGGAATTAGTGTTTTCCAAATAGCGTGGGTCCCCATAGCCAGGCATGTGCGTGGAGATATCGAGAAGCAAGCAGATCTTCCTGTTGACCTGCGATGAACATGAAACCTCGCTGAGATTTTGGTGTAATACAGCAAAAATTTATTCCATATCATGACCAATGTGGAATATTTTCAAGAAATATTTATTTAATGCTTAGGGAGGCTTAAATCTAATGAATGTAATATGACTTTTAAAAAAGTGTTGTTGTGCATTGGAGAATATTATGATAAAGGACATCCCAGATTCTGAAGAGCAGAAGTAGATTACGAGCGCAGGGCACTGACACTCTTCCCCAAGAGACACGGTTTTAGTGGGCTGTGGAGATGAAGGTCAGCTGGGAAGAGAATCCCAGGGGAGATGTAAGATATGAACTCGCAGGTGGGGAGGTGTCAGTGATGTTGGATTTTTGCCTCTGGCTTGAAGAATTTGAATCTTGCCCTATGGAAATAC
Source organism: Hydrochoerus hydrochaeris (assembly GCA_004027455.1). Taxonomy (NCBI): domain Eukaryota; kingdom Metazoa; phylum Chordata; class Mammalia; order Rodentia; family Hydrochaeridae; genus Hydrochoerus; species Hydrochoerus hydrochaeris. The sequence continues at coordinate 235,562 of PVLA01002450.1, forward strand.
CTCGTTATTTAAGAGGTGAATATCACATTAATATTAATTTTTTGTAATGATGATTAATCTAGTCCTCATGTTCAAAATGGCTTAGGATGTGAAGAAAAAACTAGAAATTCGTTATAAGTTTAATATGAAATAAATAGTACAATAGGCAGTTGACAGTGAAAATGTATAGGAATAAATTTAGGAGTGACCAAAGGAGTGTTAACAGAACATGTTGACAAGTGTCTATAAGAGAAGTCAGAGCAGCACAGGCTAAAGAAATAAAGTCAGAATCAAGAGAGTTCACAATACTCTTTTATTGTCTGCAATAAAAGAGTATAAATTGATCTATGACTATTACAAGTAGATGGGCATCTTATAGTGGTATGTGGCATGCAGTTATAATTCTGCTGCTTAGTGTGGTTAAGACTGGAGGCATAGATTTATTTCCAGATTGTCTCATTTATTCTGTTGGATTGTTCATATTCACTAGAAGACAAGTGAAAGTTGCAGTGAGTCACTTATATGTGACACCCAGCAAAGATAAGCACAAGGACAAGTTTGTAGTTGTGTTGTTAGATTTATCCTTGACAGGCTTTGCAGTTTTAACACTTTGTGGTTTTTTTTTTTAAAGACTATCATGGGTGTAAATTAGAGAAGACTGCCAAAATACCTGGAAATTTTGCATAATGTACTTTTTATTCCCTTTACCAAATTTTAAGGAGCTTAACTTTCAACTACAGGATTGGATCAAGCTTATTTGAAGAACAAATATGATCTTACCCCGGGAAATAACTTTTTATTTTTTTTATTAGCTTCTTTAAACATTTTAAGTTAGATGTGCATTGTGGAGTTTATCATTGTAGTTGCTGCTTTTGAAAACTTTTGACTCTTTTTAAATTCAGGAATAGATGTGCTGTAGTTGTGAATATCCAGAAGTAGACTGTGTAAGTGAATTTATATTCAAGTACAGAAAGGTTAAAAATGAATATTTTCTTTTCAGGGCATGGTATTTTATCACCTTTGTTGCGATGGTTAGAAGCTTAAAAAATTAGCACTAGTTTGATGTACTCAATACAAAATGGTGTAATGCTAAAGGTACTTCATGTGAACTTGATGGTATATTTTCTTATGTTCATGAAAAGAACTACCATAGTGCAGGTAATTTATGGAAGTCAGGGCTAAAGTAATTTTTATTACATAACTTTTATAAAATACAAAGCTATATTTTCTATTAAGATTTTAGGAATCCTGGCTGTACTATAATATAAAGAATGAAATGGAACTATTGATGATAACTTTTAAGCTGTTATTTTAAATTTAATTACATAGTCATGATAATTGCACACTAATTTTGTGTTTGGGAGAAAAGTTACCTGCAAGTACTGTATGAGTAAAAAATAATTTCTTATATGGTATAAAATCTAAAAATAAATAAATAATTAATAATCCAAGGTCCAGAATTCCTAAGTCAGACATTTTGCTGAATTTTTATACTAAGCTTGGAAAGTGTTATCATATAGTCTATATTATCAATATATTCTGTGTTATCAATATAGTCTTATCAGTATAGTCTATGCAGTGCAAACTTCTTCAGGATTGGATCCCTCTGCCAATTTTCCTAACAAATCTGTAATTAACCATGAGGACAATTGAAACACTGCTAGACTCCCATAGCCCACATTGTACATTTCTTTAATTCCCTAGGAATTATCTGATTTTCTCACAGTCTGGGAATATATTTGGGAACTTTTAAAGTATTACAAAACAAGAAGTTATGGCTTGTCTGTAGGCAGATGCTTAAAGACTGATGGCCAATATCTCATCTTATGTGAGAGAATTCTTTGTGTGTGACATAGGATGAGAACCAGGCCAACTGACCTCAACACAACTTCGCTGGAATGTTTTAACTCCATGAAACACATATTTCCACAGGCAGATCCTCAACAGTGTGGAATTTATTTTTCTATCCTTATGAGGCAAAGAAAACATTTTCCATTTTCTTTCAAAAAAGAAAATATAATGTTCTGTAAAACAACTAACAAGAAATCATACACACCTTAGTAATATCATCATTATTTTAATAACTACTAACACCCAACTTTTATTTGATTGCCTTAAACAGAAACACAATTATTGATTGTCTGTTTTAGGTATACTTAGGGCTTAGTCTTTGCTTTGACTAATATAGGAACCTTAAAGAATTTTATGCCAAGATAATTACTGTAAAATCAAGAATCTGGCTTGGCTGCTTAAATGAGTTTCCTTGATTTGAATCTTAATATTAATACAAAGGTTTTAAAAATCATATCAGAAATACCTAGTTCTGTTGCTGAGTGATAGCCTGGATCAATGGGTGCAGAAGATTTTTTTGCTATGGTACAAATACCACACCTCAGAGCTTTTAAATGTAGAAGAGCAATATAGTTTCTAAATCAGAAGTTGCTGGTTACATAGCATGATTTTGAATACTTTGAAACGTTAAAACATAATAATTGTAATGGGTAACCCCTTTTGCAATCTCCATTATAGAGAGATGGAGACTTTTGTTCAAAGTAACTTGCTTCAGTCACGCAGTTAAAATTCAGCAAAGGCAATGCAAATGTTCCCCAACTTTTTATGGACTTTTATCTTAACAAATTCATTATAAATTGAAAATATTTTAAGTCAAATGCATTTAATATGTTTAGCTCACTGAACATCATAGTTAACACAACACATGCAGAGCATTAATTGTTTACTCTCAGAATGGCGTAGCTGGCTGGAAGCCACGGCTCTCTGCTATTGCCTAGCACTGTGAGAGTGCCCTACCACACACCACTAGCTTGGAAAAATGTCAAACTTTAAAAGCCACAGTACACTTTTTACTGAATTCTTCTTGTTTTGTGCTAGTGAAAAGTCAGTGAATCATGAACTATAGTAAATTGGAACCTGTCTGTATGTAAACTTGGTAGACCAGCTCTGGGGTACATACTCTTGACCGCCATATTATTTCCCTTGTTGCTGGGACAAAATATTTGACAGCCACAGTTTGAAAGAGGAGAGTTTTATTTGGGCTCATGTTTCAGTCCATAGTTGACTGACTCTAAGGTAGTATAGTATGGTATTGGAACATGGCAGAAGAGAAGTGGCTCATGGTATAGCAGGTAGGAAGCAGAGAATCAATGGAAGAGCCAGGGAGGGAGACAAACCTTTCCAGGCCATGCCCTCAGGGATCTGCTGCTTCTGACATGAACCCACCTCCTACTGGCAAAGTCAACTGTGGGCCCCCGCAATCCAGTCACCTTTCAAAATCCCCACCTATGAGTGCGTAGGGCCCTTGGGGACACCTGGATGTAGAACACAGAAGACACTATGCTCCTGCCTCTCGGAAGAGAGCGGCTGAGGATATTCAGGAACAGTTGGTAGTGTCCCTATGCTGGCTAATCACCTGTTAAAGCTGTTATTTTTCCTTCTTAATTTGGAAAACATAAGGGAAAATTTTCCACCAAATAATTTGTGAAACATTTTTATTATTGATCAATATGAAAAAAGAGAAACACATTGACAACTTTCATTGATAACGATAACCAAGAATATGTCCAAATATCCTGACAATTCATAATTCTAGAATATCTAACTTTATAAAAGGAAGTCACTTTCAGTAAATACTGAATCTTGAAATTATAGAATTATTAGGCTGGGCGTGGTGACACACTCCTGTAATCCCAGCACTCAGGAGGCTAAGGAAATTATAGAATTATCTAAGAAAAAATTACAAGTATTATTTTGGTACTAATCTTGACAGAACTGTATCTGTAGCTTTTTAAAATTTAGAAAAATATTAATGAATTACCTGGTAAGGTACTACACATAAATCATATAATATATATATATATATATATATATATATATATATATATATACACAGAGTATCCAGTATTCATTTATGTGGTTAATAATATAATGGGAAAATTTTATGTCTGAAGCATCATTCTTATGAATATATTGCACTAAAGATTTTTATTCTAGGACTATGGCCTGAACTCATATGGCTCTTAGATATTAACCAGAAAGCAAAATGATTTCCGTTATCCTGGAATGGTTTTTGCTTCATGTTATGTATGATGCCATAGGTTGAATGGTTCCAGTAAATGTCTTTGGATTGAGAAATCATTTATACAAGTAGAAAAAAAAGAGAAAGCTAAACAAAAATTAGTATCTCGTAAATTGCCTCATATATCAGGCGAAATACATCTAGACAATTCTGCAGTTATAACGCCAATAAGTTAGTTATGCCACAGCATATAACAGATGGTCCCTTCTTACAACTCAATTTACCAGGTTTTGAACTTTACATTGGTGAGAAATCAGAAAAAAGGCAATAAAATATGTAAAATATTCAAACGTTTTTAATAAAGCAGAAATTACATTAGATGATTTTGCTCAGCTGAGGGCTCATGTAAGTGCCCCAAGCGTGTTTAGGGTGAACAAAGTTTAAACACGGTTAGTAGGAGAGTTTCGTTAAATGACTTTCAATTTATAATGCAGCCTCCTGTGTGAACTATGATACCATTCAACAGAGAAGATTAACAGTAGTCTGAATAAAGCCCCTGTTTTCCCACCCTTGGTGGAATTTCTCAAAGGCGTGGCTAGAACAGGAAAAAATCCTTTTTATTCCCTTTGGAATGAAACCAAGGAAAGGGTATGACATATTACCATGATCCTCAGAAATTTGCTTCCTGTGAGATTTGGAACATGTGTATTTTAAGATATTAAATATAAACTGTAGCCTAAAAAAGTATCTGCTGACAGGACACGTGTGATCCAGAAATATATAGTGTGGAAACTGAAATCGTAATTCTGTAAGAAGTGATTCTGTATCTTCACTATTGCTCGGCAGCAGAAAAGGCATGGGAGAGGTACCTAGAAGGAAGAGGCACATGTGCAGAGCTGCAGAAAATATAGCTGGTTTGCTTGTTTCTCAGTGTGAAAGCTTTTATTTTTCCTGATGCATAAGTTTTTTTTCCATGGCATTTAGGGATAGCATGGAAGCAGTTACTAAAGAAATTCTTGTCTTTAAATTAGAGAAAGATGGTAAAATTCAGGACCACACAAATAGAAAAAGAATGGAGATTACTGTGGCTGTAAATATTTTGTTAGAAGCATTTTGCAGAAAAAAATAGAAAAAGCTGCTCCCCACCCACTCTTAAGAATAGCATTAATAAAATCTGTTATTAATGGACATAACTGGAAAACTTGTAAAGCTTAAGAAAATCAGTCTTACTCAAAGATCCTTCAACATACAGCACTAGAATATGGGAGAAAAGAGTGAGGTGTGGAAAAAAGGAGATGAAGACGGAGGGAATGAGTGGAGGAGGGAGAAAGAGAGTTGGAGGGAGGAAGGGAGAGGGGGGAGATTAATTTAGGAGAAAATAAAAAAAGTTAGAATCCCTCTGTACATCATCAGAAGTTTGTGCTATACATTTTTTCTTACGTAGTCTTTCGCTTTTCATTATGTGCAATTTTTTTCAAGTCATTATTCAAGGACCTGGCAGTATTTGGATAGCATACTTAGATCGGATAAACAGAAACTGTTTTATAAAGGCACTGTTTACAAAGTGACAAAGACCAGAGAAACCAAAGGGTTAAGCTCCCTAGTGGTAGTACTAGCTACAGAAGTGTCAATAGCCATTATTAGAGCTCATTAAGAAAGTAGCTGTAGCAGAGTGACCATGCAGCAGGGGGGGTGGCATTATTAGAAGATGTTGGCTGATGCCAAACCAAGAGAAGGCAGAGGTTACCTCTCGGAAGAGCTGCTGCGGATATTCAGAAACAGTTGGTAGTGTTCCTATGCTAGTTAATCACTTGTTAGAGCTGTTATTTTTCCTTCTTAATTTGGAAAAATAACAATGTCCAACGTATCTCTCTGGTCTCCTACTTGTGCCTCCTATAGTGAGATGACTTGTGCCTTCTAATGTTTCTTTATTGAAATTGTAACCCCCAGTAGCTCAGGACTTATCTGTCTTTGAAGAGGGAGGCTTTACAGAGGTAATTAAGTGAAAATTAGGTCATTCTAGTGAACTTTATTCCAATGTCACTGGTGTTCCTGTAAGAAAAGGAGATATAATAATATTTACAATTGTTTGCTGGACAAGGCATATGACATATTATCTTATCCTCAGTTATTTCAATTTTACAATGAGGAAACAAAGGCCTACAAAATTTAAATATTTTATCAAAACAAAAGTTAGCAAAAGTTAAAAGTAAATCTGAATCCAGAATTGAATCCAAAATATAATTTCATTTCCTTATCACATGCTTCCTCTACACTGTTATAAGCCATAGAACTAAGCAAAAAAGTACATGTTAAAAAAATAGATATTTGCTTTTGCTGTGGTTATTATCAATTATTCAAGCCTTGTACAACACTAACTGCATATAATGAATGGTTAATGAATATTTGTCAAATAAACAAATGATGCCTCAAGAAGGAAATGCAAAATCTTAAAAAGAAAGAAAATGTAACCATTGACAAGTGAAGGAAGATGTTCTTTATGCTGCTTATCAATTATGATGACTACTAAAAAAATAAGGAGACAGATTAGGACAGAGACACACATAGAAAAATGTCACGTAAAATTACAGAGGGAAGGGGGCCAACTGCAGGCCAAGGAGACAAATTTCTAAAGAAAATATCCTTCCAAAAATTCGATCTCAGACTTTTAGAGTCCTTATTTTAAGAGCATAAACTCCTGTGGTTTAAGCCGCCCAGGCTGCTGTACTTTGTTGTAGCAGCCACCACACATGAAGACTTACTCTCCTGTTGCAGGAACCCAGCCTGCAGCCAAGGAGAAAGGGAGCTAGGTTGAAACAGCAAATGGAAGAGAGCTTCACCTCCAGAAGACTTGGAAAGGTCACAAACCAGTCTGTTTCAGGAAGGAGAATAATTTGGGGCATATTCAAGTGCAAGTTGTATAATTTTCAGATACTGAAGTAAGACAAGGTAGGTAGAAGAATCCAAGGAGGTTAAGAGACTGGTCCTCAGAATAAAAACCTACCATCAACAAGTTTTATACAAAATATTGCTTTCTTGAGATTTAGTTTTTCCTACATATTTCCATGGTGATGGGACATTTTCTATACCTCCACCGCCTTAAAAACTTGAGAAAAGTCTTTCAGTTCTGAGATTATTTTTCACTCTTGTTAGTGTAGAAAAATATAATTTTTGATTAACCTCCCCCCTCAAATAAAAGCTACACATAAACCAAGAGATGATCTCATTCAAACTTGCTTAGTGATCAGGAAAGTTAGAGTTAAGGAAGGTTTTTGTGTGTGTGTGTGTGTTATGAAACAATCTCTCATGCCCCATGTAAATTTTGTGCAGAGTAATTAATCAAGCATTATGTCTTATATAAAATAGCTAGTCTAAAAACAAAAACTGTTGTTTCATGTCACTTAAAAAAGGCACAATGCTGCAAAAATTCTGTAAAGGGACAATTCTGCAAAAATTCTGAACAACAGAGATTTATGTACTATTATCTTGAAGAAAAAACCATTTTACTCCTTGTAAAGATAACACATTAAAATATGTTTTCCAAAGACACTAAACACCCTTGGTATTCATTATTTTGGTCTTTTAAATCACTGTTACTCTAAGAATTGTTTGAACAGTTTATCAGTCCCTTCAGGAAACGAGTAATCACAAATAAAATGTGTCTCCTTTTTATCTAACTATAGGCTCATGTTTATAATAGATACTTTTGTGTGTGTGTGTGTGGAAAAGAGGGATTCTCTGCATCCATCAGTTTCAGGGAATTCTTGGCTATTTAATGGAGAATTCTTGTCTCATATTAGCGAAATGCACAGAGTCAGTTTCCGTGTTATGTCATGATGACTTCTAAACAGTTCCATGCAGCTCTTTATTTGCTAGGTTGTTTGAAGCAGGATTGGGCATCTCTTCACTTGGCAAGAGTAGAGTTCATTGTTGATTTCCATGTCTTGTACATATGCTTGACACAACCAGAAGTTTTAGATCTCATGAGCTTGACAACTTAGGGGAGGAGGTTGAAGAGAATAATCTTTCCCTAAAATGAATATTTCAGGTGTTCATTCTATTTATTGCCCAAAAGAAATCATTTTTTTCCATGTATGCAGCTATGTTGGCAATATTCTCTAGATCCAAACTGATTTACTATGAATCCATGAAATGTACATAGTTGCATCAAAATATTATCTATTATTAACTAGAAATGTGTTTGGATACATGAGCTGATGCTATATCTGAGTAAATAAGAGTAAAATATGATCACTGGATCACTTTTCATTCTAATAATAAATTGATTGATATGCAGCTGCAATAGAAAAGAGAAATAAGATTTTTGTTCTAGAACCTGAAAAAATTATCATAATGAATGTTCTCTCTCTTTATCCGGGGAAGTGAGTCAAAGGTTAAGAGTAGGAAAAGTTTATTGGGGAATAGGAATAGCTCCAGAGAGACAGGAAGGGTCTCTAGTAGATTGCCACCAAGGCCCTTTGTCTGGGGTAATTTATACAGCAGAGTTACAATAAAGGTACAATGTTAGTCAATTATAATCAACCATAAGATTAAAAATATAGCCACATTGCTAATATTGATCCAATAGGGAAGCACAGTTCACAGCAAAGATACATGGGGGACATCACTGACCTTGGCTTATCTATGACTTCCAAAACAGGAATGTTTTGTGAAGGGATGGGTTCAAGTGTTCTGTTGACCCACCCAGGTATCTGATGCAGATCCAGACTTAATGGACTAGATAGTACCAATTATAGCATAATCTCAAATTTCCATTCATCCCTGAGGAAAGTATACAAGTCTAGTTTCATGACTTTAGGCATGCTTTCTTCAAATGTGCCTCCAGCCACAGTTCATTCTCATCTTTTGTACTGACTTCCTTGAAGGTCTGTCCCTATCTGACTACCTATTAATTTCTGAGAGTCTTGCTATGTAATTCAGGCTGTCCTTGAACTCACTGTATCCCAAACTGGCCTTGAACTCATGGAGATCCTCTTGCCTCAGTCTCCCAAGTGCTGGGATTACAACATGTGACACCATGTGAGGCTGAGACAGCCCATTAAGTTCCACCTAATTTAGCTACTTATAGGAACAGTTCCTTAAAGTTCTTTCTCAGTCTTGTGACTGCCGAATGTCTGAACCCAATGAGAACTTCCAGAATAAAGCTGCCAATGCTGAGTTCCAGCAGTGTTCTTGCTCCATATGCTGGAGAACATATTTTGAAAAACAAACATAGGTATCTTTAAAACATACCGGCTTTTAGTAAAAGGGCATAGATTCATTCCACTGGTGAAAGTTTTATCCATTAGGATGATAGTGCAACTAGGAAACAAAAAGATGGTAGTCGGTCATTCCCACTGGGAAACCCGCCTTTCTTCAGATGCAGGTAGATGTGTGACATGCAGGCAGCCTGCATGTGCTAACGAGAGGAAGTTTATTTAAAGCATGTATGGTGACCAAGTCTTTTTTATTTTTCATTTTTTTGACAATATCAATTTTCGTTCTTGTTCAAAGTGTTACAATTTAATCGATAATGTCGGGGGTTAAAATCTGTTTCAATGATCCTTCTATTAGCCTCGGTATTTTATTTACATTCTTACAAAGACATAGCAAACACTTTCAAATGAAAACCAGATTTTTCAGGATTTGGAAGTTTAATTAAGCCCTAAGAGTACTGGGAATTTGGGGGACTGGTAGTATTGCTCTTTGAAAGTTTTCACCTTCCTCTCTTCGTTCAGATAAAGGATTTTTTTTTCCTTCCAAAATACCAGATTATTTCTATATCTGTTATAAAAATGTTTTCCAAAATGATGTACTTAAGAGACAAAACTGACAATGGAAATGATAAGATGTGGATAACAGAGAAGGAAACATTATTCTATACATTTAGGTGTTAGAAAACTATTCTTCTCCAGGCTCCACCTTTCTTTCTTTGTAACAAAAGCCTTTTTTTTTTTAAAGAGAGAGACAATCTTATACTTAACTTCAACAATAATTTTAATGGAAAACATTTTTTTAAATGTCACACGGTGTTTTAGTATAGTATTTTGTACTGGAAATATATTTTAGATGTAGTATTTCATATGTTAAAAGCCTTAACATTTATTGAAAAGAATATAGGAGTATACAACATTCTCCATTCTAAATGAGAAGTCAGGGCAAACATGAATATGTTGACAGTGACAACTAGAAAGACTTCGTATCGATTCAAGTATTGGTTTGCTCTCGGTGTAGTCTTGTCTTATCTATGGAGCTCCTCTTGTTTGAAGCACGTTGATTACCTTTTTCTCAAGAATTTGCTTTAGGTTTTTACCTTTCCTCTAACCTCAGCTTATATTGTTTGCCTATAAACCGTTGTATTAGGAATACATATGATTTATAAAAAAAATATTTAAATTAAAACAAACTCACTAAAGTGACACTAAAGTGACTTAAATGTGCAGTAAATGACAGTTTAATTAGTTAGCTTATGAATAGGCAGCTAGCTAACAAAGGGCCTGGGATAAACGTGGTTAATCAGCCACATGGATATAAATTAAAATAAAAATAGGCAGTACAACTAGGACTTTGTCCAGAAAAGGAGTACTCAGCCAAACTGCCTACGATCAGGGCCAACTCTGGGAGAACTTAAAAACGCAGGATAACCAGTTTTATTTTAAAATTGTTCTCCTTTAAACACTACAGGCTGAGTAACTGGTTTAGAGAGCCTGAGTTCCAACTGGTTATTTGAAAATCACAGAGCCATCTGTGATAGGTTGACACTAAACAACTGAGCAAATTCCCATGCTGTGTGTATCCATAAAAGGTTCTCAACCAAGAGGCTATATAGCAATCACTTCCTGGGATCCCTTTCGGTTACCAGGAGCTTTTATTTCTTCTTATATTTCTGGTAAATACTTCTACTATACTCTCCTTTTTGCCCAAAATTTTTTTCTTAGACTTTGTGAGAAAATGGGTTTGGTCTGTACCATGACAGCTGTTTTATTACTACTTTATGAATTGTTATAAGTCTGTAATCACTGCACAGATTAATACATAGAACACCTTTAGAACTCCAGAAAGCTACCTTCACAGTCAACATGTCCAGGGGATGGTTACTCTTCTCATCTCCACCATCGTAACATTGTTATGCCTATATTTTTTTCTGTACAAATGGAAACATATCTGTATTTCTCTGTTTCTGGTATTTGCTTAGCATTATGTCTACCATGTTGTCTTTTGAGAGCTTCCTCATCAGTTGTTTAAGTGTCCCTAAACTTCACTGTACTATTCTAAGTTTTCTGAAAGCATCACATGAATCATAAAACTCCTATGAAATGAATGTGCATTTAGTTGTGAGATTAAATTTTTAAGCCATTTCATTTTTTAAATAATTAATACAAAGAAAAACTGCTTCAAACCTTTACATTCAATGACCATCATCCCTGCCTAATTCCAGCATTATTAAATAAACACACCTAAGCACTAATAGACTACATTGCCACTTTGTAAACAACACTTGGCATCTTGAAAAGAGATAGAATTATTACAGTTCTCAACCAGTTCAAAATTATTTCAGTCATAAAATTAGATTATAAAAATTGGAAACAAGTTGGGAGACTGAAGATATTTGGGAGACTGCTGAAAATACTCCACCACTTTTCTATAGAGCAGCCCCTAGCACATTATGAACTACAGCAACAAAGCAACATCCTGAACAGCATCGACACAAAGTTTTAATCTGATAACAAAGAATACCACTTTTCTAAAGAAGGAGTTATAACTATGATTGGGTACTGAGCATGTTAGAAAGACTGATCGGTTAGGATTCACACTGTGTGATTCTAGGATGCATCTGGTATAGAGCACTGAAGTTTAGCGTCCATAGACAGGGCCCATGTAAGGTGAACTGAAAAGCATTAGATGTAAAACAGGAATTGCCCTGAAGGAGAAGGGATGTGTGTAATGCAAAAGGCAGTTACTACATTTTGTGGAATGAATTTTCATATTTAAAAATTCTTAGAAAAATATGAAAGTGACCACAAAAAGAATATGCATTAGAGGAGGTATAGAAATTGCCCTGTATGTTAAATTGAAATATACATTGAATCAAAAGGTGTCAGTAAATCCATGGGTATGATTTTTCTATTAAAAGGTTAATCTTCTGATAATAATGTTAATAAGCCTTGCATTTAACCAATTAGAGAGGGAGTCCAGATTGAATTATGAAAAAAATCAGAAATATTTTCAAAGTATAATCTCAGGAGGAAATTAAAATCATCTAACAATTGCTAAGGGATGCCACCAACCAACCAGGTTAGATGTTGCTCATCAGAAGGGGACAGAGTTTCACATCTGGACCTTAATCTTTAAGTTATTCAGGAAGATGTCGGAAAGCCCCAGGGAAAGAGCAGCTTTGGAAATAAGCAAGGCAGTTTGGGGGCCTAAGGCAACAAGACTGAAACTAATTATTTTAGCAAACATCTTGGCTTTATCTGTGCTTTGCAGTTGAATGTGAGCTCTATCTTCACTTTCTGTGTTTGCATTTTCTTGGATGGTATCCCCTGTAGTCCTTAGATGAGGAGGAATTTTTGAAGCTGAACATTCATTTGTGTTCCCAAACAAAAGACCTTGAACAAGTTAATTTAGATTGAATGTAACTATCCTCTATAACCAGCTCTGGTATTCCTTTTAAGCTTTTTTTTTAAAATATGTGGAATAAAGAGCAGCTTTAGCTCTACTCAGGTAGAAGCATCAGTTTCTCTACTAGAAAATGGTACTGGGACTAATATGCATATTCAGCTGTGCTTTCATTCCAGGATACTTTTGTTCCCACAGCTATTCATGTGTTCAACAAATTTTCAAGAAAGCTTGAATTTCTCTGTGTGCTATCATCTAAGATATTTACTGTTTTTAAAAACATTCTTTATGTTTAAAGTATTTCGCTAATTACAGATTAGTGACGGTCCCCTCTGGAAATTTTTGGAAAGCACAAAAATACATAAAGAAATAAAAACAAATAGATTTTTTTTTGACATTTAAGGGTACTACCTGATGTACTCTTGATATTTTAGAAATATATTTGTCATTTAAATTGAATATGAAGTACTAACATTTCAGCATAAGCATGCCACATATTAAAAAGAATGAAAATATTTTAAAATGGCATATCATATTTCATAGTATGAAAGTTTTATTGTTTAACCTTTCCTTTCACGTTGAACAGGTAAAGGATTATAAATGCAAAATGAATATATTTATACATATAGATACATGCATTTATGAATATCTACTTAGGTATACAACAATTTAGTTAATTAATAAAACATGATAAAAAATACAAGAAAATACAAGAAATTCATCAAATGTTACAAAATTTATTTATAGTTTAAACTTAACAAGACCCTTTCTCAAAATAAATTAAAAGGACTGGAAATGTAGCTTAGTTCAAAGGCTCTGGGTTAATTTCTCACTACTGAAAAAAAAAATCATTTCCAGAAATTGACTACTGTAACCAGTAGTAAATTGTAATTATGCCTCTTATCAAATTCTACCCTAATCTTGAATATTATTAATAAAATTAGTATAATTAAAACAGCTTTTTGTATTATTATATTGATAATAAGTTTCACCTTCATTATTCATAGAAGACAGTTATTATTGATTTAGTGTTTATATTCTTGTATTTTAGTAGTTTTTTTCTTTGTAATTTTTATTATTTTCTAGAACAGCTCATTTCTCTTTTCTTCTGCTGTATTAAATACTATGACTGATTTTTAAGAAGTACACTTTAGACCTAAGGTCTTTCCATGCAAAACTGCATGGATCTTTGTATTAGCTCTCCATTCTTTCATGCGTAGAACATGCATTACTTAAAATATTTATTTATAGACTGAATAATTGAGCAATGAAATACATAGATTATAAGTCATCACTTGAGCAATAAGGTGTTGTATATTATAATCTAAACTTTTGTGGTATATTACTACTTCAGGCTTTGAAGCACTCTTTAAGAGGAAAAAATACAATATTTACCTAATACTATTCTTCAACATATAATTCCAAATCATTTTGGGGGAAAAAACAAAATATTGACTCACAAAGACTATAATTATCATAAAATATTTCTATTTTAAAAAATCTTGGAGTAATGCTTTTGAAAATATGACATTTTTAATTACAAATTTTTAAATACATTCCTTTTGTCATGTTTTGTCAGAACATTTTGGTTCTTATTAGATGATAGCTGGGTGATTTTATTTATACTCTTGGGAAGTGAAAATAACAATTGAAAATGTCAAAAAGGAACATGGTATCATTTTTAATTTGCTTTCTTGTACTTACTTCTTTTTTCTGGGGTAGTGCTGCCACAATTAGAATTTCTCCCTCAACTTGTTAGTTATTTCAACCATACCATACACAATGCTTGTTGAATTAGAGTTTTCTAGTTTACCGAGAATTTCTTAAAGTATTGATAGTCACAAAAACATAATGAGGACATTTTGTCACATAAATTTCATTGTATTTACCCTTATTTATGTTTTACATGAAGGATTGCTCTTGACAATTTTCTTTTGGCTGCAGTTTTTGAAACTTGTTATAGGAATTAAGTTATAATTTGAAGAAAAGTACATGAATATATTGTGAACCTACATCAAATATTTATCTTATCAATTAATGAAGAAACAAAATCATAAGGCAATTTCACAAAAGACTAAAGTGTATATGTACTTACAGTCAGTAAAAGAAAAAAATAGGTGACAGAAAAAAATCTTAATGCTCTTTAGATCAGCAAACTCATAACCATTGAGTGTTTGTTTTTGCTACTATAGAGAAAATCTCTCTATCTCCTTGTCAACATTTCTTTGAAACTTAATAATCTTTTATAAAGTAAGATTCAACACACATATACAAGAAGAGGTCCTAATCTGAACCTTAAAGGATGTTTAATATTTCATGTAACATTTTACATTCAAGAAAAAAAATTTTCAGCTGATTAAAAAAATTCTCAGATTCTTTATAAAAATCCTTATCTATCTCATCTGTAAATGTTTTCAAAGGGCATATTAAGACCAACTGTCTGACAGTAGAGTAAAATTTGCAATGAAAGAGTGTCAATCAAATTTTAATTTTACTTTATTTTAAAATCATGAAATATATTAACAGAGTTTAACATTACTACATAATAGCATACAAAAATAAGGAAAAATTCCATGTGTATAACACAACCTAACTCAAGGAACCTACTTGCTAATCCCATCAAAGATTTATGTATTTATTTCTATGATTAAGTTTTATAATCAGCTTGATTTCCTGGAGAGATGCCTATATTAGTAAGATTAGCAGCATACTTGTTGTACAACTACCTTGTTTATTTCTATCTCTTATTAGAGATAGAAATAAAAATTTCCCATCTTCCACTTGGAAGAATTGTGTCTGAGCTTGGAGGAAATTAGAACTATAGGACTTTGTGATTTAGAATCCATCTCTTTATTTTCTATTTTCACACACATGTGTTCATTTTAGCTTCGTCCAGTTGTACTGACATCCCTCAGGAATGCATAAATGTCTTTGAGAAACATAAGGCTATTGTTTTATTCCTAGATGCGCTATAGTTCAATTTTATGCGTTGTCCCCAAAGTTGAATGGCTATACGGGACTAAAGTAGTTTACAACCTTAACTAGCTGTGGGCAAAGGCCTACTACACTGTCTTTGCCTTGTTTTATTTTCCACTATTTTATTTACAGCAAAAAAATGATCTCATAGTCCTTTACTGCCAGCTTGTTTTATATCTGTGAACTCTTTGCTCATGTGAATTTGAACACAATGAAAAGCTGGAGGAAGATTCGGCATCTATTTTATTACCTCTTGTTTGCAACAATGTCTGTAAGGATGAGTAATATTTTATACAATATTATTCGGTGTTTTTCTTGGTGATCTAGAATGGTTACAGAGAACTCAAATCTAAAAATAAATGACAAATTTGTAAAAGTCTAGATTGCAATAGTAGAAAGTACACAATGTGTCAAAAGTTCCCTTTTGATACGGATAGCAAACGGTAGTAGACTCTTCCCTGGATGCCCAGTCTGTCCTGGAAGCTGATCCCTTTAGAAGGAAACAGCACTCTTTAAATTGCATCCCTAACAAAGAGAGTTTCTGTCTGTGGATGGACACATAGCTACAGAGACAAAGGAAGATTTCATCAAAGTTGGTCAAATTTAGAGAAATTCAAATCTCAAATATACATCAGATTTCATGTCACATTTAATCAGAAGTTATACTCCACATTTTAGTGAAGTCTGCCTCTCATTCAATTTATCGCAACTAAACTTTATGCTTTCTGAGGCCTACATGTAGTAACCAGAAAACATCAGGAGATAGTTCCCAAAGGGAAAGTGAACCTTGTCATTCAAGAATCTGGGATTTGGAGGTGATAAGTCTCCACGTAAGTTGAAAGCTGTTTCTCATGCCCAGACTCTGAAGGTCTGGTTTCATCTTACTAGGGAAAGCAACAATTTCCTACTTCACAAATAGATGAAGATTATGTTCTTCTGAAAGGTCATTAGTCCTTGTAATTCTTTACTGTGTCAGAAAGAGAAAATCAATTGAGTTGCAAGTGGGTATAAAGAGAAAAGAGCCTTAGAGGAAACTTCGAATTGATTTCATCCTTGCTTTTCTTGCTGTTATAGCAAATAGATTCTGCTGTTTGCTGTCAAAAGAAAGCAGGAATTGCCTTGCAGTTTTCTCCCTTCTATGAAGGGGTTAAGAAAAAGGTCCAAAGGTTTCTTCCATTTTCACTGTCAGGAGAATGAAACATAGAAATGGCAGGTTGGATAAAGATGGCTTTTTGCTGCCAGTTTGATATTTGTGTACTCAATTGCATGTAGAAAATGGAAGTTTAAGAGAAAACGTTATTCCTATTTAAAAATTAGATATTTTTAATTATAAGATTCTCTTTGAAAAAGTTTGGACAATGTTATATTTTTACAATTCATTTTTGGTAGCATCATACATCTCTTATAAACAAATAGAAAAACAACAAGAAACCTCCATAAAGAGGTCCTATTGAAACCAAATAAATTATAGTAGATATCTTTTTAGTTTCTTTAAATTAATAAGATTCTAAAGTAGATTCACTGTTATTTATAGGAACTTAATTATTATCACTTATAATTTATGTATCTTCAGAGATTTTATGGAGAATATGCATTAAATATGAAAAATAGAGTTGTGGAAAACTTAAAATCTCATGCTTTAAGCATTTATAAGCATGAATTATGTAGTTGTTTAAGTCATGTCTTTTAGCATAGACAGTGATAATCATCCTGAATAGTGGAATGCATTTGCATTATCAATTTGTGGATGTATTAATCCTGGAATTGTAAAAGTTATTACCTGAACCATACAGAATTGGGAAAAGTTGGTTTTTCAAGGATTGGTTGGGAGGTCCCTTGAAGAGGTGATGAGGATGCCAGCTCACTTCCACCCACGACATAGGTTGTAAATTTGCTCACTTATGTGACAGACAAGAATCGCAGGACTCAGCAGTGTAGAAAGGGTTATTAGGCGAGGTAAAGAAGCATATAAACAGAGGAGAGATTGAGGAGAGCCCTCAAGATGCATACCTAGGATGTGTATTCCTAGTGTGTGTGTGTTTGTCAGGTTACTCATTGAGTGGTTAGGTTAGGATGCAAGCTATTTCCATAGCTTTAGATATTCTACCAACTTATTACTGCTATCTCCCGAGGATGAAAATCTGTGGCAGAAAAAGCACAGACCCAATTTACAGATTTATCATATCTTTAGGACCCTTGGGACTTTTTATTTTGGAGTCATCTGGAAGAGGAAAAAAGGCATTGTGAAATTGAGTAAAATTGTGTCCTAAAGCTGAAGTTTCCCATTAAAAGTAGCTTTAAGGGGCTGGGGATTTAGCTCAGCTGCATAAGCACCTGCCTTGCAAGCACAACAGTCATGAGTTCTATCAAAGTGATGATTTTACTTGTGTTCTTCTTACCTATCTTTATTTTTTCTATCCTATCCTCAGACTGGCTATTAATTTAATATGACTTTGATTTTTTGAATAACTACAAGTTCCTTGGAGCAAAGCAGGAGAATATACTAAGTGGTTGCAGAAGTTTATTTCTTTCCTTGAATATTTAACTCTCCAAGGAATCCCTTGGTTTCCTGAGCATTCTTAAGCCATTTTCTTTGTTGAGAAACAGCTTTTTTCTCCTGTTTTTCTAGTTTTCCTCCCGCCTGTATCCCTTCCTTAGAATTTCAGTGAGTAAGGATTCTAATGTTCATCAGTTAAAACTTTCGTAAATGATGCAGACTATTAGATTTGTATTGAAATAAAGAAAAGAGGAGCTTGTTGCTGTGTCCTCATAGCTCCTTGGAAATAACAGAGAAAGAATTCTTGAATCCACTGATTACCCCAAGTGTATATGATCTGAAATAGACAGTCTACTCCAGTGACACTGCTATGTAATCGTGAGATGGGAGAGTAGGGCATAGCAAAGCTCACTGAGGAAGTAGATGTGATCTATTTTTTATAAAGAACCTGGAACATATGGGAAGAACAGTTCCTAAGGCCCTGTACATGGACTTCTAGCAAGATCTCGAGCAGGATTTCAATAGGATAACTAGATATGATGTCAGCCTGAGGCATGGGAACCCAGCATTGCCTCACAGGATCTGCACATAGAAATTCATGCATGTTTCCTTGAGATATGGACAGTATAGGTGGAAGAGATTCAAGAAGAATGTCCTATTGTGACTTTCTTCATGGTATCCCACCCTGATTTCTCTAAAGTGTTCTTTTATTGGTTTTTTCTCATTTTATACAGTCAAAGCTCATTCTACACAGCTAGATTCTCCCTCATTCTTAACTTTTTCTTTTTCAAATAAACTTTGTCACTGCTTTTTGCTTATTTCATTCTATTCTTTGTTTAAGACAAGAACGTAGAATCTAACTCCTGAAGGAGAGGCCAGCAACCCAGAACTCAGTAATATTTAATTGGTGAACCACTTTTAGACAGTTACCTGATAGTATTTTTGATGTAGCCAGGAGATTCTAGTAACAATCTCACCACTCTGGGAGGATGAAGTAAGAGAAACACAAATTTGAAAGCAGCCTGGATAACTTAACAATTTAGGTAAACACCGTCTTCAAATTAAAAAAAAAAATAAGTGGCTATTATAACTCAGTGTAAAGGCCTGGGTTCAATGTTGAGTACTGCAAAATACACACACACACTCATATATATATATAGTCATGGCTTAAAGTTTTGTCTTGGTTACTTTGTTCTCTTTGTTGAGCCAAAATAACCAATGCTCAGAATTAAGGAAGGAAAGGTTTATTTATCTCACAGTTTGTGGAGGTTTTAGCTCATGTCAGCTACCTTCCAAGCAGGGTAGCTTTGCAGACAGAAAATACTCCAAGGCAACAAAAGCAAAAAAGAGGGGCACACTAAGTTTCTTTTCCTCCTTTATATTGTAAGCAGGCACTCACAACATCTTCTGCCCTCCTCTTGCACAGGATGAAGATGTTTACAAAGTGAGACCCTGGCCCCCTGCTAAGTTGCTTAGTTAAACTTCTAAAGTCAATTTGACACAGTGTATCAACCATTATGATCTACCCCTTGTCAACCTGGCAGTTAGACTCATTTCTTTAAACCTGTTGGGTTCCAGATCAAAAAAGACATGTTTATCACAACTTGAAAATGGTAATACAAGTTTAATAATCCTTAAGAACTAGTATTAAGTCTATTAACACAGTATACTGCAACAATAACTTTCCACCCCTGGCCTCCCAAAGACTTATGCACATCTTTTTATTCAAAAGGCATTTAGACCATCTGTTAGAGTTGATGAAATTCTAATAGTTTTAGCATTGATGAAATTTCCAAGTCTCAAGTCTCCTCTGAAATGTAAGGCAAATTCATAGCAGCAAACTCCTGTACAAATGAAAAGTTAAACACATAACATTCAATGGCAAAAAATAAACATTTTTATTCCAAAAGTTACAAATGCAAAACAATGGAATAGGATCAAAGCATGTCCACAATCCAGCAGGGCAAACATCTGAGGCAATCCATGCTAGTTATGAGCTCCATAACTTGGGCGACTCCATTTACACAGCACTTCTGGTAGTTGTAACTCCTATGGCTCTTAGATCTGCTTTGCTCTTTCCTTGTAGATTTCCTTAGACAATCCATGTTTTTGGTTTTTCCCGAACTTCCAGGGTCTGCGCTGCACCTTTAGCTTCACACATAGTTTCACACACTACACTTTCAGGGACGCATTTTCTGGCCTCCCAGGCCTCCTAAAATTGTGGTGGAAGCTTTTTAGATCTCACAACTCTTGCATGTTGCTTGCACCTAAAACCAGCACCATATGAATGATGCCAAGGTCTGCTGCCAGCTGGGGTAGTAGACAGGATTTCTTCTTTCTTGGTTGTGTGGGTTAGGTGCCTGGATCTCTGAATCCAATTGTGAAGAACAACTTCTTTATACCACTGCCATTCTGGAACATGGTACTCTGTGGCTTTCTCCTTAAAGCAAAGTCTTTTCGCTTTTGCAGTTTTGAAATTGCAAAGGGTGGACATTTGATGCTTCTTGTGCTTCCCTTGACTTATTTTATATTATCCTGTTCCTTCTCAGCAATTGAGATCTATCTTTGAAGTTCACAGCTTTATTGGATATTCCCTTCTGATCACACAACATAAATTTTCTGCTGGGCTCTCTACTCTTGATTCTTACCATAGATTAGTTTAAATCCCTCAACAATAGCCATGCAAAAATAACCATCAACATTCAATTGCTTTTATATTTCTTCCGCCAGATTAATTAGTCTGCTGCTCTTAATCTCCAGCAAAGTCTCTGGACATGAGCAAAGTGCAGACAAACTTTTTGCCAAGCCATAACACACATAGTCTGGAGTCCAAAATCCAGTATATTCCTTCTTCCTAGCAAAAATCCCCCAAGCCTGATCTTTACCAGCAGAATTTCCATCAGCCTACTTCTGAGCTCTGACCAGAATCTCCCACACAGAACAGCCTAAGACATTCCATCACTACTCTTTCAGGCTACATCTCTGAAACTTTCCAAATCCTTCCTGCAAGTCATTCTCAAAGGCTCTCAAACCACATGGCCAGGTATAGTCACAGCAATGACCCACTCCTGTCACCAAATTGTGTCTTGGTTACTTTTCCCTCAGTGCTGAGACAAAATACTCAATATCAAAATTAAGGAAGAAAAGATTTATTTAGCTTACAGTTTGTGGAGTTTTCATTCTTACTCAACTGTCTCCAAAGCAGGTAGCATAATTTCGGTTAGATTCAGTCTAACTGCGTTTTTTAAGTGATGAATGCTTAATGATTTTCTTTTATGTACATACTTTTATCAAGTACTTCAAGGCAGCAGAAGATAGCAGATGCAGCAAGAGTGAAAAAGAAGTAGGACATGACAAGTTACTTTTCCTCTTTTATATTGTAATCACATTACTCTCCCAGGGTGAGTGCAGCACTCACACCACCTCTGTGCCTTCCTCTTGCACAGGATTAGGATGTTTATAAAGTGAGGACTCTGGTCCCCTGTTGAGTTGCTTAAACTTCTAAACTTCTTAACTTGACACAATGTATCAAGCATTACAATTTCCATCACTATGTTGTTTAAAAGGATATCAATCAGTTGATAAGAAATCTTGAAATTTTGGTTGGAATACTGTAAAACAGTATCAGTAAGAGTTAATGTGTGAATGATACTTAGTGATTACAAATGCATGTTAGTCTGTATTTGATAATGCATCTGTAGTCCTGTTAATATACTTGCCTTTCACAGCCTTTCTGAAAATGTGAAAAGTTGCCTAAATTGCATTGATAATGGAAATAAGATATATTATATACTTAATTCACATATTGGATGACTTGAAGTATGTTAAGCCTTGATAATTATCTAAACATAATATTGAATAATAGGGTTTATGTGTACATATTTGATATTCTAACTGTAATTGATTTGTGATTTATTTTTACTTTTGTGTAAGCTTTTTTAAAAATGAAAATTAAATTTTACTGAGATTTTCATATGACCTGTGATTTTAAAACCAGAAATCCCTTTGTTGAATGTTAAAAATTTTAGTGGGAACATAAGCAGAAGAACAACAAATCTTTATATCCAAACTAGTAGGCAAACAGTTTAAGATAAAAGTTTTGTTGCTTTTTGGTTCTTTATACTTCAGTATCCTGGAAATGTGTGTTTTTTTAACTCTTCTTTGGATTTCCCTTACTGCTCCAGAGAGATAGTTTTGGCAGCTGAGATAACACCAAGAAAATAGAACACTTGTAGGTCATATATTATTGCCCCCAGAGGCACGGATCTGTCTTAGAGAAGAGAAATCTTTTGCCAAGTTTAGCTTATATTAAAATATTATGGTGCTATACATTAGGGCTCTCTAGAGAAACAAAACCAAAAGGGTATTACATATATATATATATATATATATATATATATATATATATATATATATATGACTTATGATTTATTGTAAGGAGTTAGCTTACATGATTACGGTGGTTGAGAAATTCCACAGTTAACCATCTGCAAGCTGAAAACCCAGGACTACTCAGGTGTGGAGTTTATTCCCAGTCCAATGGCCTGAGAATCAGAAGCAACAATGTTGCAAGTTCATTTCTGACATTAAGGGAGGACCAATATCCCAGGTCAGTAGCTAGTCAGAGAGAGGATTCTTTCTGTTACAGTAATTCTTACTCTATTCATGTTACTGTGGGGGGATGGGCTCCCAGGATGAATTTCCAGGTTTTCATGTGTGACAAAGAACTTGCTATTGCACAAAAAAGTAAGAGAAAATCAGCTAAGTTTAATGAAGTTTAAGGAATGAATGGACTCATGTCAATGGAAAGGAAATGGCACAAAGACTGAATATACTGGGTTTAAGAATTTTGAACTATTGTCGCAGGTCTAGGGTGTCTCCTTTCATGTTTTTCAGAGTGACTGACAACATGATTGACAGGGTGCTTAGTCATTTCAGTTGTATCTACTGTGGACGTCCTTTCCCATAATCCACTCTGTTATAATTGAGTGCACGAGATGCAGAACGTATGTATAAACTTTTAACTGAGCTCAAAGTGAAGAAAGATCATTGTAGGTCATGACAGCAGGTCTAGCACATGTGTCTTGCTTGACATTTCAGAAATTGTCAGGTGGTCTTTATTATCCTTATCTCTGTCTCTATGTGACAGACCTTAGGACAAAGATGAGGGAGATTGGCCCTAGGATTTTGTCCAGCTTCAGGTGAGTGGAGAGAAGTGGTCCCATGTTATTGTATGATCTACTTAATTCAAGTCCTCCCTCATGCCCAGCTGATGTGTAGGAAGGCAATCTGCTTTATTCAGTCTACCTCTTCAGATGCTCTTATGTTCTGGAAATATCTGCACAGACACACACAGAGAAGTAACATTTAGAAAAATATCTGTGGATCACAAGACCTAGTTATATTGACACATAAAATTAACCATAACATCTGATTTTTCAAAAAAGTGTTTTCAGTTACAAATTTTCCCCCCATATTTTAAAAAATCTATTATTTCTGTGATATTTTTGCTGTTTTAAAAATATGATTCTGTTATGGTTGATATATTATGTCAACTTGAGAAGTTTAGAAATTTAACTAAGAGACTCCTTACTTTTTTAATATCCTCAGCCTTTGTAAGAGTTCACAGAGATGGTGTGAGTGCTACCCCCTTCACACACATCTTTTTGCTCTGGCTGATTTTGCTGGCTGCTCTCTTTGAAGTGTTGCCTCAGTGCCATGGAACCCTGCCTTGGAGCAAGCTGAATATGAACTGAAACCTCTACAAACAGTGAGTCAAATAAACCTTTCCTTCCTTCGAGTGTTGAGTGTTTTATCCCAGCAACGAGAGAAAAGTAACTAATACAGATTCAGTCTAACTGTATTTTTTAAGTGATGAATGCTTAATGATTTTCTCTTATGTACATACTTTTATCAAATATCTTGGAATGTTAAATATTACTTAATTTGTACATTAAAGGATACTAGTGTGAAAGTGAGAGGTATTATTCATAATAACTATAAATATAGACCCTCTCACCATAAAAATATAGATATTTCAGTTTGAATCTCAGCTCCAGGACTTATTGGGGAGCTGATTCTGGATAAGACAAGTATACCACCTACTCTTCATTATCCTTACCTGTACAACAGAGATGATTACATATATTTCATAGTTTGTTTAAAGAATGGAGGAAACAATGTTTGTATAGTGGGTAGCATGGTAAGATGCACTATGGAAAGGTAATACATTTACTAAATGTCATTTATTATGTCTTTGTTTTTCACCTATGTTATTCAGTCAAAGATATGGTTTCCCTAGCAGTGGTTCTTATCAGCAGTGTTCATGAGAATTACCTGGAAAGTGTTTTTCTCCAAAACATGCATGCTATTATGAATGAGAATGATGCAAAAGACCAACTACTTGTATTTTGGGAAAAAAATTACCGAAGTTATTCCTGTGGGCATCATTCAGCACCCAAGTTGGCTAGAATATAGTTCAAAGTAAATGGTGTTTTCTGAACTTCCTGAAAGTGGTGTTTTTATTTTATTTTTCCAAAAATGAATCACCAAGTCAGGCACTGGATGGTGCATGTCTTTGATCTCAGCCCTCAGGAGGCTGAAGCAGGAGGGTCACTAGGAATCTGAAGCCAGTCTGGCTACATAGTTAATTCAAGGCCAGGCTAAACTACACAGTGAGACTGTTTTTAAAAAAGAATTAAATACACAAAAATAAAAACAAAAATAAATCACTAATTTCTTCTAGCCATCTCAAGACTGTATTTTGTTTAAAGCAGAGCTGAATACTTGCAGGTTATTTCAATAGCTTCAATTATGATTGCAGAATACCCCCACAAATTTGCAGTTAAGTGTTTGTAGCCTCAGTCATTCACAGATTTTTCTTAGAACCTAACTAAAGAACATAACATATTTTTTTGTCATAAAGACCCATAAACATGGATATGTCAAATCCATGTTTAATCCTCAGAATATTTTTACTGACAATTTATTAATTTTAATTGTATAAGTTTTATTATATGAAACAATGAGTGCTTACCAGGAAAAAATTACAAAAATAAAGTGTTACATTTTTAATAGTTAGTGTGCATTTATATACAAAGCATCAAAATTTTTGACATCAGTTCAAATCCCTAAGTTCGTTAGATTTAGCCAAAATGCCTTGCACCTTCTAAGGCTTTATTAATACAGTATTTTATTAAATTAAATTACTTAACTGTAAAAGACCTAGCATATTACATGTTTAAACTATAAAAATAGATGCTAATAGGTATTTTTCTAACCATATCTGAATTTCATGGTTTTTATAATTTGCTGTTACTCTAGGAACATTACCCATGAATTTCTGGGGCCTACTGTATTTACATGGGAAATTTGAAAAGAATTTCTACCATTTTCAAGTAGATAATACAAAGAATTTGTTTAGCAATGATATTATATGACATTAAATATTATTAAACATATAAGCAATATTTACCTGTTGCTTCTCCTGAAGTTTTTCTTTTTTTTTTTCAGCCACATACCTTATTTTAAATATAGGTTTCTTTAGCTTACAGAATTGCCTTGGGCCTCATTGGAGACAGGGAAGAGTATGAAAACAAAGTGACCACTAATGCTATGAATGGCTTTTGAAATGAAGAATATCTGAAGTCAAGGATATTTTCTAGTTAATATCTTTGACTCTAACTAGACATATAATTTAAGGCACATTTCCCTAATGAAATCCGTCCTTCACTCTAAAGTTTAGCTTATACTTTAAAACAATATGAATCTTAAATATCAAAAAATCCCTAGAAGATATACAAGGGCATACCAAAGTTTCAAAGTCTATGTTATACAGGTAGAAATCCAACGGCACATTTTAGTTTTGGAAATGTAGCCTTTTTTACTTTTATTCCATTTTGTAATGTTTCAATTATTCTGGAAAAATAGAAAAACATGGTTTATAAAGGGTGACAGTTGGCGATTGAAGTTATGCTGACCCCAGTCCCATGCTGTTATATAAGAAATAACACATCTGGAGATCAATTAAAAGCTCTGTGATTTTTCTAATCTAATGACCTCATTATAAAAAGACAGCTACAGACTTTTCTTCTGTAACTTTTTACTTCTTTACATAAAAAATTCAGTTTAGCTGATGGAAGGCATACACCAATATTCATTGTAACAAAAATGAAGTCCTTTGCATTTTATGTAAATTAGGTCTCTACAAACTTTTGAGGCATTAAAATGTGTAGATTTAAATGAGAGAAGCAAGACTAAGACAGTATGAGTTCTCCAAATGCCACTGCTTCAATAAGGGAGGTAAGACTAAGGCATAGGAGGGTGGGACCGCAGAGTGCATTCCTTTCTAAAGTGCTTTACACTTTAGCAGGTGTTTATTTGTCCTGTAGTCTTCAAGCAGGTACTTGTTAATTCACTTTCTGTTATCAGCTTCATTTATTTATTTTTGAAATAGGTTTTGCTATATAATCTAGGCTGGACTTGAATTCTTATTCCTCTTACCACAGGATTATATCACCATGTCTGGCTTCCTGAAGTGTATTTAAATTCTCAGAAGTCTTTACTGGATAATAGTATAATTTAATTTACCACTGTGAAGTATAACTATACCCTGTCAAGTCTTCATAGCAATTTGCTGGAATAGAAATACAATTTCCAAAAATTCAAAACTTAATATTAGAAATTATTTTGCTGCTAAAATTTTCTTCTCATTATATTCCTATTTAAATTTCTTGTTTGAAATTCTGTTCTCTACAGACTTTCTAATTTTGAAATTCTAACTTACAAAAGCTATAATTTGGATGTGAGTTTCAATTGTCATATGCAGTTTATATACTTCTTAGACCCATATTTTTCATTGAAATAAGATAGTCTGAATAGGAAAAAAAAGCCACATCAATATTTTCCAAGAAAAGTGATCTTAATTGTGTAAATATTACTAATGGTTCAGAAGAACAATTTTAACTTCATTTTTAAAATAAACTCAAGATCATTTAGATGAATATTTGAAGTATGCATATATAATCCAACTAATGAAAGTTGAAATATAGTCAATGAGGTCATCAGTTCTTATTTCAGCTAATGCACTCAAATTTAAATAGTCAAGATAAAAGGAAAGGGATTATTTAAAAATTGAGTTAAGGGATTTGAAGTCAAATACAATTCAAGTTCAAATTTTTGTCCTTGGTATCTTATATAGAGTGTAGACTTAGGTTTATTCTTTTATTTATTTATTTAAGAGAAAAAAGGCCTAGAAAATAAAAAGGAAAAGAGACAAACAAACAACAACAAACCAAAAACAATAAAAGTATAGATTTTTAACCAAGATGATAGGAATTTAACAATGGTTGTAATATTGCATATGGTTACCTTCAAAAGAGTTGCTCTGAGTACCAGATATAGAGATACAAAATTGATGTAATAATATGAGATATATATAAATATATATATTTACAAATTTATGTCTCCTTCCTTCCTTCCTTCCTTCCTTCCTTCCTTCCTTCCTTCCTTCCTTCCTTCTTTCCTTTATCCCAATTACTTTTCCTCTTTAAGCAGTTTCTTGCCCTTACACAAAAATTTTTGTAGATTTTGGATTGTATTTGCTCTTTCAGTTTTTTACACTAGGGAAGCAATATAGTATTTACATAGTGAGTTTGATTTACTTCACTTGTGAGTATGATCTCAAGTCACATCTACTTACTTATAAAAACCCTGATGAAACCTTTCTTTATAGCTGAGTAGTACTCCATTGTAAAAAAAAATACCACATCTTTTTTTTTTTAAATCCTTTCCTCAATTGATGGGCACTTGGGTTGTTTCCAAGATTTGGCTATTACAAATTGTGCTACTATAAACATATATCATATATGCACATATATCACTGTGGTATAATGTTTTAATTTCTTCTGGGAAAATGCCCAGAAACAGGATAGCTAAGTCAAACTGAACCTCTAATCCTAGCTTTTTAAGGAAGCTCCACACTGATTTGCACAGAGGCTGAACCAGCCTACACTCCCACCAACAGTGGAAGAGTTCCTTTTCCCCCCAAAACCCATCCAGCATTTGTTATTGGTTGATTCCTTGATCTTAGCCATTCTTTCTGGAGTGAGATGGAATCTCAGTGTTGTTTTAATTTGCATTACTCAAATGACCAATGATGCTGAACCTTTTTTCATATATTTATTTGCCATTTGTACTTCTTCATCTGGGAAGTGTGCATTCATCTCAGATGCCCATTTTTGGTTTGGGTCTTTGAATTTGGGGGGCTTGATTTTTTTTTTTAAATGAGGGAGAGTTGACTAAGATATTTTCCCAAATTGTGGGTTTTCTTTTCACTCTGTCAGATATCTTTTGATGTACCAAAACTTTTATTAACACTAGATCCCAGTTTTTGATTCTAGGAAGTACTTCCCACGCAGTTTGATTTTTGTTTATGAACACTCTACCTACCTTATATCTTCAAGATTTCTACTTACTTTGTCTTCCAGTAGATTTATTGTTTCTGTTTTAATACTTAGATCTTTGACCCATTTTGACTTTAGTTTAGTGCATGATGATAGACATGGGTCTAGTATTAGTTTTGGGCAGATGGAAAGCCAGTTTTTACAGCACCATTTATCTTTCTTCCAGTGAACATATTTGGCCTCTCTGTTGAAGATGAGGTGGCTAAGTGTGTTTGTAGTTGTGACTGTACCTTATAATCTATTCCATTGCTCTTCAGGTCTGTTTATTCTAGTACCATGCTGATTTTATCACAGTAGCTTTGTAGTATAACTTCAAGTCAGGGATTGTGATACCTCTTGCGTTGCCTTTGTTGCCAGAATTCCTTTTGCTATTCTAGGTCTCTTCTGGTTCCAGATGAATTTAAGAATGACTTCTCTAGATCTGTGAGTATGTTTATGGTATTTTTTTTGGCATTTCATTAAATCTGTATCACAGTTTTGGGAGAATGGCCATTTTCACAATGTTCTTCCTATCCATGAATAAGGAATGTCTTTCCAGTTTCTGAGAGCTTCTATTTATTTTTTCAGAATATTGTAATTTTCACTGAATAGATGTTTTACTTCTTTTGTTGGATTGATTCCTAACTATTTCATTTTCTGGAGGCTATTTAGAAAGGGTGTGAATTCCCTTATTTCTCTCTCAGTGAATTTATTGCTTGTGTACAGGAATACTATTGATTTTTGAGTGTTGACTTTGTGTCCAGCTACATTACTGAATTTTGTTATTACATGTAAAATTCAAGTGGAATTTGTATCCAGCTACATTACTGAATTTGGTTATTACATGTGAAATTCAATGGAATTTTGGGAGTCTTATGAGCAGAGTGTTGTATCATCTACAAATAAAGATAATTTAACTTCTTCCTTTGCTATTCTTATTCCTTTTATTTTTCTTTGTTCTAATAGCTCTGGCTAATGTTTCCAGAACTACGCTGAATAGGAGTGATGATAATGGACATCCTTGTCTTGTTCTTGATTTTAGGTTGAAAGCTTTCAGTTTTTGTCCATTTAGTAAGACGTTGGCTGCTGGTTTATAATAAATGGCTTTTATCAGATTGAGGTAAAGACCATCTATTCCAAATTTGCATAGGGTTTTTATCATGAGATTTTTATGACTATAATCTCTTCCTCTTCAAGTTTTCCCCTAACAAGTATGTAGTGACCATCTTTATCTCTTTTGATTATTCTTGGTTAAAAGTTCACATTGTCTACAAACAGAATAGCTACCCCTGCTTTTTTTCTGGATTCTTGTCTCATAGAGTATTGTTTTCCATCCTTTGACTTTTAGTCTATGAATTTCCTTTTGAGTTAAATGTGTTTCTTGTACAGAGCATTGTTGGACTTTGTTTCTTTTTTATTTTTTTACATAAAAATTTTTATTTTTAATAGTCTTTTTGAGGTATAGTTTACATAAAAATTTCTCCTTTTACACAGTTTGATGGCTTTCAGTCAGCTCAGAGTTATACAACCTTCCCCACAGTCCTGTTTTAGAACATTGCCATCATCCCCTTAAAGTCCCCTGGGTCCATTTGCAGCCACTTCCTGTTCTTCCCCCCTCCCCAGCTGTGGATGTTAATCCATTAATCTTTTGATCTCTAGAGTCACCAAGCTGGTTCTTATCCAATTCATCCTTCACACTGCTTGGGAATAAGCCTGTCTGAGACTAAAATCTAATTTAGTCCTTTCCCTCTGTAAAATCCTTGAGTTGAGAATGCAATCTGAACTTCTCTTATCATAGCAGTGTTTAAGTCCCTTTGTGCTCTGGCTTCCATTTCACTCCACCAGTAGTTGCCCACAGTGCTGCGCTTGCCACTTCCCAAACCTGCCATGCTTCTCACCCTCTGCTTCCTTTGCGCATGCTGTTTCCTTCATCTGAAATGCCTTTCACCTTCCCTGCAGACTGGTGTGGGCACCAGGTCTTCTAAAAATCTTTCTTTGGCTGCTTCAGGTGGAGTCATTTCCCCTCTGCTTGAGTGGCTCCTTGTTGCGCTCTCTCGCAGGAGGACTTGCCCTGTTACATTACATTTGCTGTCTTCTGTATTAGACCCTGAACACTTTGAGGACACAGAATGTGTCACATCAGCTTTGAGTCCTTGTGTTAATTCAGAACCTGGCATTGAGTAAGAGCTCAATAAATAATTTGAACACATGAATGAGTAGGGCGACAGCATTACATTCACGTTGTTAGCCATACATAAACTTCAAGAGAGAAACAAAAATGATAATACAAAACTTCAAAACAGGACATAATAAACTTTCTTTTCTTCTTTTTTTTGTTTTTTAATTTTATTTTAAAGAGGTAAAACTAAACATAACAAAACAGAACAAAGTGGATCAGAAGAAAACAATGTAAGTGACACAGATTTCAAAGCAAGACAACAGGAGATCATCACTGTCTACCTTCTACATAGTTTTCTTCTAAATAGTGGTCCATATTTTCACACATAATGAATTCATACAAAACAAAATAGTATAAAACTGATCAGAACAGAATGATGAAGGCATTTTAGGCCTTCAAAACCAGACAATAGGGAAATCAACAATGGCTTTCATAATGGCTCCCCTTCTCTTCAAAATAGCTATCCATACCTTCATGTATGTTGAAATTAAACAATACAAAACAGGCTAAAATCACTGTGAACAAACAATAATAGTATTGCTGGATTTCATACCATGACACTATGGAATCAACACTGAATACCACAGTCTCTTTTTCTTCAAAGTGGCTGTTCATTTCACCATGCGTTATATAATCAATTCTCATAAACTGTTTAGGAGAAGTTCTACACATGTATGAGTCTCTACATGTATACTTATCTTTTCTGTATTAGAGGAGAAAACAAAACAAAAAAAATTTTTAGAAAAACAAGAAACAAAAAGACAAATAAATAACAATAGCAAAGAGCCCCAAACACTGACAATATAGGCCTTCAAAACAAGGTGGTAGGAGCATAACTAGGGTTGTTATTTTATAGAGTGATCTTCAAGAGTTCCTCAGATCAACATAAAATAATATGCACAATTGTTCCAATACTATGAATGTTAACTATTTTGTTCCAAGAACATATACAATTTGTAGCACAATCATCTTAGCTATCCTAAGTTTATTTATATAATTTTAGATATCCTTTTTCTTTTTCATTTTCCATGAGCTATTATTTTTCCCCTTTAAGCAGATTCTTATTCTTTCACTGTATTTATTGAGCTTTTGTATCTTATGTATTCTTACCATTTCTTACACTAGGGATACTATATGG
Source organism: Hydrochoerus hydrochaeris (assembly GCA_004027455.1). Taxonomy (NCBI): domain Eukaryota; kingdom Metazoa; phylum Chordata; class Mammalia; order Rodentia; family Hydrochaeridae; genus Hydrochoerus; species Hydrochoerus hydrochaeris. The sequence goes on from PVLA01002450.1 coordinate 267,425, forward strand.
TATTTATACATGTGAGTTTGATTTATTTCACTTATGAGTTTGGTCTCAAGTTGCATCCATTTACTTATAACTATCTCAATGTGGCCATGCCCAGTGAACTCTAAGCAGCTCGCAGGGGCTGGAATTCAGTCTTGGGCCCTGAACATGAGTGGGCTGAATCCCAGTGCACAGGGAAGGCATGGAAACTCCCTGAAAGGCAGTAAGACCACACCCCATATGTGAAATCACCCAAGGACACATGGGAGTTCCCCATGGGCCTAACTGGGCCATGCCTAGTGAACTCCAATCAACTAGCAGGGGCCAAATTTAGTCCCGGGCCCTGAATGTGTGGGGGCTGAATACCAGTGCACAGGGAAGACTTGGAACATTGCTCCCAGTGGGAAAGACCATGCCCAGCATCCCAAATCACTGAAGGACACACAGGAAGTCTCCACAGGCATAACTGGCCCATGCCCAGTGACTTCCACGTGGCTAACAGTGGCATAAAGTCTTCCCCAGGAGCCAAAAGTAGGCCAGGTGATTCCTAGCATACAGGGGAAGCTTTCAAACATCACACAACACAGAAATATAGGAAAATGACAAAACAAAAGCAAAATGCAATCTCAAACTTCCAGCCCAACCCAAGCAAGCCTAGGAACATGGAAACAGAAGAAAATATAACCCATACACCTGAAATTCCTGAAATGATAGCAACTGAAGTAAAGAAACAACTCCAGGAAGCTATAAAAGAACTCAAATCAGGAATAGTCTCCCAGGTAAAAGAAGAAATGATAAAAGTAATGAAAGAAATGCTGAACACATCTAAAACAGACAGTTAAAAAATTAGAGAAATGATGCAAAAAGATGGAAATTCTGAATGAACCATATAAGAAACAAACAGAATGCATGAAGCAGCCTCAAAGAGATATACAAGAAATCAAAAATTCCACTGAAAGTTGGCAAAACCACCTCAATGAAAGTGAAGATAGAATTTCAGACCTCAAAGATAAGATTGCAGCTAGTGAACAGGAAAGGAAAGATCTTTTAAAAATAACAAGGAACCAGGAAATAACAACTTAACAGCTGCAAGATGATGCAAAGAAAAACAGCATCAACAAAAAAGAAAGTGACAACACTAAACGATATCAAGAGGCTATTTACAGAAGTAATAGCTGAAAATTTTCCAAACATGAGAATGGAAACTGACATACAGATCAGTGAAGCATATAGAACTCCAAATCACCATAACCAAAATAAAACTACATCCAGAGATATAATAATCAGCATCCCAGAAGTGAACATAAGAACAGAATATTAAAAGCTGCTAGAAAGAAGAGACAGATCACCTCTAAAGAAAAACCTATCAGAATCACAGCAGACTTCTTAACACAAACAATGAAGCCCAGAAGAGCATGGAGTGAAGTATTTCAGATCCTAAAGTGAAACAACTTCCAACACAGGTTGATGTACCCTGCAAAACTGTTCTTCAAAATGGATCGAGAAATAAGATACTTCCATGACAAAGAACACCTGAAGAACCTCATGACCACCAAACCAACCCTGCAAAGAATACTGAAAGACATTCCAGACAGACATAGGAAAAAACCACTAAGCAAGGCAAACAATTAAACAGAATGGAAAGGTAAAGAATCAACAGTAGAAAGATAACATGTCAAAAGTAAACCAATATATATCAGTTATAACCATTAATGTAAATGGTCTCAGTTCACCAATTAAAAGAAACAGACTGGCAGAATGGATCAAGAAACAGCATCCAACCATATACTGTCTACAAGAAACTCATCTAATCCAAAAGGAAACTCATAGACTGAAAGTCAAAGGATGGAAAACAATACTCCATGCAACAGGATCCCCCCAAAAAAGGAGGGGTAGCTATTCTGTTTGCAGATTATGTGAATTTGAAACTAAGAATGACCCAAAGAGATAAAGGTCACTACATGATCCGGCCTGTGGACCAATGTGTGGGTTTTCCCCTAGAGGAAGGAAAA